>CAJFCP010000089.1:3070942-3198541 GCA_904066005.1 Synergus itoensis
TCTGAAATCATCCGATCTGGGCCCGACAGGGGCCACAGCAAAATTTCTACCCGGGTAGCTCCACTACATATTATGATCTGAACTCTTTAGATGTTATAATCTGGATTCTGATCAGCGCTAGATAATTTTGCCAAGATTGGATGATTGGAAAAGAGTAAAAGGTTTTTTTTTGTTCTGGATGAACCATCGAATCAGGATCTCTTTTGTCTCAATCGTAAAATGTCTATAGAGCGATCGAGAATGTCTAGTTCGATGGAAAAGGTCGATTTGATCGTCAATAACTTGTGGAACGAGAAAATTGTAGAGAGAGGGGGGAAGAGGGGCGTATCGAGGCGTGGCCATGCCGTTGGACTAGTTTTTTCTCGGTGCACCGGTAGACCGCTTGGCACCTCGACAATATAGATATACTCTTTACACAATACTATCATCAGCAAAGAATTGGTGTACAAACATTAATAATACGTCTCAAGACACTCATACGTAACTTAGAATACGTAATCTATAATTTTACACGTCTTGCATAGAACATTTTAATTTTTTTCAATATATATTGCACTATATTATTATATTCAGAATTAATTATATAAAACTTTAATTTTACTGCAACCTTGAAACTATCTTCACCATCAACAGACTATCAATTTATTTTATGGTGACTGGGAAAAAAAATTGTTATAACTCCAATGCGTTCTGCGAACGATTTTACTTACTTTGATATTAATATTTTATCGGTTATATAATCGAAGATGAACGAATTATATATTCTTTCTTTTTGTTATACTGTGATTGATTCAATAAAAAATTCTTGTGGTTGATAGAAAATTCAATGAATCAATGACATAAGGTATACTTTATGCATTATTTAAAGACATTCATATTAATGTATAAAATTAAAAGCGGTGGAAAGGGTCGTTATATTTTTTTAATTTGTGTTATAAACGAAACAGGATTTAGTTAGATAATCTAGTGCACGTAATCAGAATATATTTTATATATTCCATATCCATTTCCATGTTTTTTCTTTATGAAAAATAAAAGTTTTGAGGTAGGTCAATTACTGATCATGATTATTATCTAGCATTTTCTTTACTGTCATGTACACTTATGGAGCAAAAAAGCTGTTTAACAACTTTTCTGGCACGCCACTTTCCAATAAAAATATCTAATATCAAAAAAGAGGTTGAATGTGTTAACCACCTTTAGAAAGTATTAACAAAATCCAGTTCTATATCTCTGCCAGGACCTTGAAGGAATAAGAGATTTAGCTGTCGAACGAGTAGTAAACTTCGAGTTTGGTCAGCCCGAAGGCATTCCTGGGGAGCTTTCGCACGACTGGCATCGATCGTGCATCTTGATCATTTATTATTTTTTCAACTGATAGAATCTGAATTTTTCTTCATTCATTCTATATATCAATTAAATCCTGAAACTGGATATAGCCAAATTTTTAATTGGAGTCGTAACTGAATTAATTTCTTCATTAATTGCCTTTAATAAGTTAAATTTCTTAACTGGACTTTGAAATGCAGCGAATATATTGAAGGAGTAATTAATTGACAAGTTATAGTTTATAACGTCCATTCAAATGATTGGCAGATCTAACTAGAAAGAGGCAGACTTTACGTTAAATGAATGACTCATGAGGCACTTTAAAAAGGTGATATCATGATGATTATTAAGCAAGGGCTTCCGCTGAAGACTACAAGTCTGAGGATTCACGACGAACTGCTGTGCAATCTCTGTAAAAAGATATATTTTGTCTCTCGATAGGCCATTATCGTAGACCGCAGTGCATCACAATGAGATTCGCAGGTGCGAGGTGAGGACGCAGACTATTATCTTACTGAGAAATCAAGAGTCAGAGCAGCATCTTAACGAACGGAAAACGAAGAGAAGGACATTTAAAGATTGTTCCCAGCAGAATGGATGCCTCACTATGTCAGCTTAAAAATCATGAATAATTCGTAGAAATAAAAATATATTCAAGGAAATTGCAACTTGATAATAAAAAATAATATTAGTCACTGATAATCTAATTAGTCGTGTGATGGATAAATTATGTCAGATCTGATCCGGATTTTGAAAGATTTAAAAGTACTTTTCCACTTGAGATATATCTCTTGAAAATTCCTAAAGGTGCTCTACTTCTATTTAATTTCCAATTCTGACTCATCTCTGTCAAGTTACAGTTAACATATTTTCTACAGATAAAGTGTCTGGAAGTGCTCCATGAAGCAGACGAAGACAAGATTTCCAGTCTTTTCACTTTTATTTTGATGACATCATTATATGTGAATTCTTACTCTTTTCATTTTTTTCGAGTCACGTGGAAGGGAACACGAATTAGTAAATTTCCCGTTCATATCAGAAACTATAAATACATGGAAGCTTCTACTCTTGCTCAATTAATTCATTAATTGAGAATAAACGCCTGTATAATACTATTTACTTATTATTGTCATACCATTTTTTATTAATTGATATGCGGCCTTTTCTTAATTGGTATCATTAACTTTAAACTTAAAAATTCAGCAGAACCCTATTAAAGGAATTTTTAAAACCACACGCAAATGGATATTCAAACTTAATATCTAGATAGTCAAAAAATTGAATTACAAATATATTCATCCTAAATATCCAGATATTCATCCTATTGAATATCTTAAATAATTACTTAGTTAGTCACCTATTTAAGTATCTAAGATATTGAGGCTGTCACATAGTTCAGTTTCCAAGATATTAAGCTTGAATATTAATTTTTCTCACATTTTTTAAGGGCATTTCACAAGGATAAGTATACATAAAAATTGAGTTTTGAGTTTATGATGATGGCAAATGATATAAGGTGTTATTTTCTGCTTGATATGATATGGAAACGTTTGTTCAAGTGGGCTCTGGAGATAGGATATTAAGATTCTGAACCGGCGGTATGCGAGAGAGCGACAATATGTGCGAGGAAGAGAGAAAAAAAGAGAGAAGCATAGCTGCATGAGCTAGTCGCCTAGACAGCGTGGCAGCAGCGAGAGATTCAAAATAAAAGGAGAGTCGACTCGCGTACACACAGGCACGGTTTTACTCAAGCAGGTACAGTATATTACAGTAATAATCTTCGAACGGCCGTGACACCGAATCCAGTCTCGCTCGAATGAAAGCAAGGCACGCGATTGAAGACGACAATGCTACAAAACTCCTTAACCGGATTGCAGATTGCAAATTTAAAAAAAATGAAATCGAAATTTACTAAAAAATGTAAAATCTAAGGAAAAAGGTAAAAAAGCCTCTTCAGAAATTTTTAATTATTGATATACAATTACTATATATATAATACTATATATAAAAAAACTATTTCGTTAATAGAAAATAATTATATGCGAGTTACGTAATGGGATAATAATACCTTGTGAGATTTCACTTTTTTCAAATTGAAGTAGTCAGAAAAAATCAGAGTGGAAATTTTACGCTGTTTTCCACGAACTTGAGTTTTTCTAATGATACGCAACAGTAATTATAATAACTCGATGATTTTTCCTCATCCTGTAGGATCATACCGCCATGGAAAAATCTAAATGGAAATTGAATTGGTGATTTTTCGAGTGACTCAATAAGTATATAATAGGCATGCACTATGTAATTAGGGTGTCCGGTATTATTCAAAGATATATAAAATCGAGTTAAACATTAGGTACTATATAATTATGCTAACCAATATGTACAATTATATATTATTCGAAATGTTAGGCATGTAAGAAGCTATAATTATTTATTGATTCCAAACTCGAGATTTTATAGAGCAGATTGTGTCAGCCAAGATTCTAGACTCTCTAAACATTTTTTCAAGCCATATCTTGGCCAGATCCAACTGCAATGAAATTTTCCCACACTGGGTTACAAGTAATAACATAATATTCAAACGAATAAGGAAAAGAAATAAAAAAAGCGTGTGAGATAATAGCCGACATAATCGAGATCAACGAGGAAGTAAAAGGCGAGAGGGAAATCAAGGTTCCTCCAAGATTTGAAAAAAAATAAGGAAGGAAGAAAGGAAACTCTGGTCGTCCATGAGTCTACAAAGTACAGCACGGTGCAAACCACAATATGAGTGGCCCGGAGCCGCAACTGCGCAATTGCTTCAAGAATGCGGTTATACCAACCCATAAACATATTTTTGATAATTAATTGCTTTCATTAGAAATCAACATCAAAGTCGCTTTAAATAGAAACAGGTAACTTTAAATTCACACTAAAAAATCTTTACACCTTCATTATAAATTATGATCAGCAGTTGTGAGATTTATCATTTACTTTTGAATACTCCGTCTCAGAGGAACCAAATGCAATGTTTATATAATCAAAAGTGCATTGAAATTGACACTAATGAAAGCTGACATGAACATTACAATTCTTGGGTGACGCCTTTTTTTTATCAATTGATATGTATTTCATATAAAAGTAATTACGAATAATTATTACACCAAGCAACAGGACTCTGGTTTCATTTTTTTCTTAATTAGATACTTTGTGGTAAAGTTAAATTTAAATAAATATTTTTTAGAAATTAACGTTTAGCAATTTTAAGATGTTCAAGTTTCAATATTTCCAGTGGCGAATTTATCGGGTAGGCAGCTGCCTAGGGCGGCAAATTTTCAACGCTCACACTAGATATAATGCTACTTGGGTTGTTGAAAATATAATATAATATAAAAGGTGGGGAAAGGGTGGCAATTTTACAGCGCTGCCTAGGGCGGCGAAATGTCCTAATCCGTCACTGAATATTTCAAGTGTTGACAAGCAAGAATCAAGAAGTTCTTGTCTTGTCATGCATCCCTAGTTATTTAATTGAAAGAAATATGATTCAAGATATATTTCTAGAGCATTTTCTTGAACAGAAAATTATCATAATGACTCGAGAAGAATTTTTTATTAAGGAGTAGAGTTCACATTCCTGCGGTAGGTCATTTCTGTCCTGTGCTCTACTTCGGTTGATGCATTACCTGGCATGAAGGAAAAGGCGGGTGGCAAAGTGCCAACGGTATGTGAAAAACTGGCTTCTCCACGTGAGACTGTGAAATTCATACTAATCGAAAGCTGATGAAACTATTCCTTGAAATGACTTCGAATTTCACGTAGTGCGACGACAACGCAACAGTCTTTGAATTCTGAATGTCGGAAGTCCTTGAAGGAGAAATTCAAAAATTCATTTACTTAAAATGATAAAGAAAACAGCAATTTAAATAAAATAATTTAAATAAGCCTTTCCTTTGACCGAATACTGTTTTAAATGAAAATCTTTCCGAGCTTCAATTAAAAAAGTAATTAAAGTTTTTGATTTCGAAGACATTACAATTTTAATGCTTTGCATATAATTACAAATCAGTGAGTAACTCTACCTCACACGAAGCGCTCAAGTTTCAGTTATTAGAAATCCAGTATGATTGTTTTTAAGGTGTGTACCTGGCAGAGCTCGAAGCACCAAGTGCAAGCAATAGAGTAGGAACGCGTCAAGAATTGAAAAGTTTTTTTCGTGCAATGAATGCCTGTATAGTGACTCGAAGAGCGAATACAATGTGCAATTGGAAATAAAATAATATGATATTAAATTCAATTTCTTTCTTGTATTAAGAAAAAACTTTAAGTGGAGCTTTATAATATTCTGAGATTAACGAAGGGAGCTTAAATAAAAAAATATGCAAAGATTATAGATTTCATATACCCAGATCTGCATATTGGAAAATACATATTCTTATAAAGCTCATATTCTGAAATTCATGATAATAAATATATACAATGCTATATTTGACGCGGAAAACAATTCACTCAAGTTCCTTAAATTAAAATTTATATTTGGTTTGATTTATGAAAAAAAGTTGATTGTTAAGATTAGAATTCTGTCTGAAGTTGAATTAAGGTCAGGGGAAATTACTGAATATGTATGGTACATCAGATACTTATGACATTTATAACGGCCCTGGTTTCGGGGTGACGTGAACGCGTTGAGTCGAGAATAATTTTAATCTGTGTAATATATGGCTCTCCCTCTAATCAAACATACGAATGTCTCATTATTTGATGATCTATTCCAGCGCAATGTGTAAACCTCTAATCATCCGTCATAGACCTTATGGATTCATTTGGTTGACGGAATGCTGAAAGTCAACTGAAGGACTTTTTCAAGAATTTCAACGATTTATACCACCCTCCGGGTTAATAAAAACTTTCAGTCTGAGAGGTCAGACTATAATTACTTGAATTACTAGAAGAGGATTCGAAAAGCATTGTAAATAACATTACAGAAAAAACTCATTACAGAAAAAACTCATTTAACTTTTGAAGAAACCAGAGTTAATTAGGTTCCTTAAGAACCTAAGTTTGAGTTAAAAATTGGAAGTTCAAGTTAAATTTTAGGAAAAATTAAGGACATAAATAATATAGCCGTAATAAAAAACGTTGGTAATTAGATTCTGCAGAGCAAGTAGAAGGTAAGTAGGTGTAGGCAAGGAGTCTCTCTACCTAAAAAGTTGTTGAAGAATCCTTAACGTTTTTCTAGAGATATGCATAACATGCTCCTTCCAGGACAGGTGCAGTTGATTGCACATCCGCGGTCATTGACTGTTTCACAAGAAGAGATAAAAGTTCCTCCAATATGTAGGAAAAAAAGGATTGCCAGTAGAGAATCGTAAAAGGAAAACCTGAGAGCTAGGGGTCGAAAGCCCAGAGTTTTAGGGGTTGGAATATTTTAATAAGAACTCTATCAAGGAAGCCACCTAAAACATAAAAAATCTTGTGAGGTGAAATAAAGAAATGCTTGAAAATTTATTTCAAACAACCATCGAAATTGAATTTTTGGGGGTGAACTACCAATATGACGAATTTCGCAACACAATTTAATTTAAGGGTTGAATTTACCGCTTGTAATGCTTTATCCGCCGATCGGTGATTAAAATCGGTGATTAGAATCTCAAAGTGGTTGAGAGTCAAGGAAACTTTCGATTATATGACAACACATTTTAAATTAGAATTGATTTGCAATCTGATCATGGAACAATATAATTATAAATCAATACATCAGTCAGAATAGTATTAATCATGGAAACTTTAGGATTATACATAAGCAGAAAAAATTCCATTGGATACGCCGCCGTTCAGTTGCCGCAAAAAGAATCGCGAGTCTGATTTATTTTGCAATTAGGATGTCCTCGTGTCCATAACTTTATGACACGTGTAAGACATTTCTGCCTTGATACACGTGTATCCCAAAATTGTTGTCTTGTATTTTTCCCCACCATTAAAGTTCGCGTACGCACACGACCTCTTCTCTACTTGTGCACCGTACGCGTCATAAACGAAACAGGATGGGTGGAAACAAATCTTTTTTTATTTGTCGTAGGCGTAAAAAGGGAGGCCCAAGTCGAGAAATCCTCACCAAAGTGAATCGCAGACATGTGAAGATTGTTGCGCACGATATACTGAAGCCCTTGACGAGCTCCTTGAAGAAAGTAGCTACTTATTAAGAAGATTGCAGACTCTATTTGTACCTTGTTCTTCCCACCTTTACAATTAGGTTACCGAATGAGGGGAATGGGAATCGGAGAATGGGGATCTTTGCTGAAAGAAAGAGAGAATAAGGGAAAAGAGATAAAACTATGATAGAGGAAGACGTCAAACTAGAGGATAGAGGGGTGTCTTCACGATGCCTTGGACACCCAGTGAGAGGTATATTAGACGGTGGTCGTTGCGACGCAAACATCACAACCCTAGAAGTCGTGCTACGAGCATCCAGTTATCCTCATCTGATCTCAACTCATCAACTGCACTCCTTCTATCAACTAAGCAAGGTGTGTGTCAGTTTTCCATATTTTTATTCTTTCTGTATCACTCAAAATACAGGGATATCTATTTCTATCATCTTTTAAAAATTATTTCAAAAATATTTAAGTACAAAGTATTAAGACAAGTATTTAAGGTGAAAACAGAAGCTCTAAAGTCGTTAAGCATTATTGGAAAAGGAAGTCGATATTCCGTATTGACTTGATGTAGATTTATTTGTTAGTACAAAGTAAACAATGAATATTTCGAACATTTAAATATAAAATCAGCAAACACTTTTTGAGTCAACATACCTCACAAGAATAAGCAATATACTCGACGTGCATGCTCTTGAAACTTATTTTTAGATTGTGGATGTTAATTAAAATGGGAATGGGAATGTGCTATTTCCGGACGCGTCAGTTTAAAAACGATTGCGCATAAAAAAGAATAATGGACTTTGCGAATGGTCATAACATAAGTTCAATATGTGTATTGGGTACAATAAGCACGAGTCATATTTGTCCTAGTGAATACACATTTGTAAAAGGCAAATAACTTGAAAAAGGCACTTACAGTGAAAGGGTATATGAACCTTAATGATGCGTTTACGATGATGAGCACCCTGCTGTCGCGAGGGAAACACATTTGTAGGTATAGAGTGACGGATCCTCAAATATTTTCCTAACTGTGACATTGTACTTTATGCGTAATGTATAAAAATTTTCCATACTGAATGTAACGGAATAATTTAGTCAGTAATTTGCGATATAAACTGACTGTTTATTGTACTCAAAATAAAACCGCGGAGCCAAGGATCGCTTAACTTCAGTAATTTAGAACAATTCCATGCATTTACTGAATATATATACCAAAGTAGAATTCCTTCTTAGTATGCAAGATTAATGAACTAAACACAGATTAAGAAGCCTAATTAAAATGTATTTTTGTGTGTGCAACTTGATAAAACCTATTTTCTTGTCTAAAATTAAAACAAGTATACCTATACAAGTGTATAAAGATAAATTTACTTTATCGTGGCTAATTTTTTATTTAAAAGAACTCATTACCAAAGGAATGTAAATGATAACGGAACGGGAATAGTAATGGCGACAATCTTGTCGTGTATTATGTCAAACAAATATTTGCAGACATGTCTCGGCTTCTCCAACATGTGACGTGATAGGATGAAGTTTCTAACGGCGGTGTACTTTTGCATCGTACAATTATAAAACAGTATAATTTATCGCATCAAATGTTCGTTCGAACCATCAAATGATAAGGGGGCAAGAGTAACTAAAATTATTATATGTAATTATATTTTGTGCTTCAAAATTGATTACCTACATATTAATATACATTAAGAGTAAAAAATTGTCTTAATTCAGTGATACAATTAATTGCAATTGTCTCCATTTTCATCTGAAGGTTCAGTAAAGTATTTTTAATTTAAAAATAGCAGACATAGACGTTTAAAATATCTTAAAACTGAAAATTCGAAAAATAATTTTGTTCATCCGAACACACGTGTCAAATTTTATTTTCGAATTAGGAGAGATATACAGTTGACTGTTTATTAAACAAATTCAAAGATAGATGACTCAATTTTCATTTTATTACATAAAAGTTTTAATATTTATGTTTTCCAAGATCTTTCAATTTAAAAAAATTATTCGCTTGAATGATACACAAATTCTTGATAATGTGAATTCTGTCATCGCTATACAAAAGTTGTCATGGAGAATCTTGCTCTTTTGTCTTATATGAGTTCTAAGAAGAGGCACGCGAATGCCTCAATTGTTCTGAGATGAACAAACTGTCGGGTCATTGGTTGACGTATTTCATAAAATGGAGTCGCGCGTCAGAAAAAGAGAGAAAGAACATACTGAAGATATAAAAAAGACGGGGAGAGAAGAATGAGGTTCATAAAGAGTAGAAAAGTCGGTTGATAGATAAAGTATGCGACCAGTTGTCTGCACGATCTATCGGCCAACTAATAATCGCTTAATTCATCTCAATTGAATCGGTTGTCATGAAAATAGCATAAGTCCAGTTTCGGGCGAAATTTAATTAATACGCGTGACATTTTTTTGCCCTCTAATTCATACTACGCTTCACATATACATTTTACATATATGCATAATTGACTTGACACTAACAGATCCATTTTACGACGCTCTTATCTAATCTGAACATTCCGGTTTCGCCGTCAATGAGACCCGCCTACGAGAACGACGTACTCCATACTATTTTCATCATAAAACAAATATTTCACTTTCACATTTAGGAAAATTTTCTTTAATGAGAGATAAATTCAGCTCGTGTTTTATTGTAATATTTTAAATACGGGAATTTATAAGAGACTACCGTCACATTGGGGAAAAAAGTACACTTTTGTACTTGTTTAAATTCAATGGAGTAAAATTAGGTAAAAATGAGAATGTAATAAATTGTCTTTGTAGAATAAACAAAAATATAATACATATAAAACATTAGAAAAATGAGAAAATTAAAAAAAAATACTGAAAAGATGAGACTAGCAATGGTGAGAATAGATCATTCGAGAAGCTCGATGTTACAGAAAACGTCAGCATTCTACGTAGCAACAATTAACACGAAAAAATATATAGAACAACGAGATACGTAATTTTGAACCCTATATAATGTTAATTGTCCATTTTTGCGTACGACGTAATATGTGACGAGATATTACGATACGAGTAATGTAATATTCTCGAGGGGAATTGGGTTCAGCGCAATTTATATAAAGTCAACTTTTAATGTGCCTAACGTCAAATGGCAAGTTTCAATCAAAAAATAATTTGCATAATAGCTTTGAATTACAAATGGAAATTACGCTTTTCGTTAAAGAAAAACTCTTTGAATATAAACGATTCTGGCAAAAAAAAAACTGGGTATTTTCAGTGAAGATACTGGTTACTAATGCGAATATTTCTATTTACTTATCTCTGGGTGAGGATGATTATTAGTTATAGCCTCGGTCGTTTTCATCCAAGTATAAGTATGATTTTCTCCTTCGTTTCCGTAAATTCATTTCTATCAGTGTCGTGCTGTTTTCGTAATGACCGATTAAATTGGTTCTTAACGTGGATGACATCACAAGACTCCGATGAGTGTTAAAATAGCGTAGTTTGCGGCATTAAGCTACATTTGTTCTCCTCTACAAATAAGCTCCCCGTGCTAATGTCTATAGAATTAAAAAAAAATAACATAAAAAAAGTAACTTTTGAGAAAATGGCAACAAAAACAAATTTTATCCTTAAAATAAAAGTTTCGTTTTACATCTTTTCACTGTATTAAACAGAGTTCCAAAGAAAAACAAATGTTCTTTTTAGGATCAGAATTTAATTACAAACAACTCAATCTGCTTTTGAGAATACACATTTTTTAAATGTAAATCAATTCTTCCTGCGATTAAATTCATTTCATAAGAATTCGCTTGCATAAATATTTTATGGCCTTACTCTTCACGCTAATATTTCTTACACTTTTTCTCCCACTCTTCCATTGGGATATTATGAACCACTCTTCTCATAACAATTTGTTCAGCTGCTTCTATTTTAAACTTATCACTCTCTTTTGCTCATCCGCATTCCCTCAGTATCTTGTTTATCATTTTCCTTGACCTTCTTATATTTCAACCTCTATTTATTCTTTCCGGAAATGCACTTTTATACATATGTTTTTTTTTTTACCGAGAATTTGCAATTTTAATATAAAGTTTGATTCAAATCTCGAGGAAAATTAGCACTAAGAATAGTAATTTAATGTTTAGTCAGATACAATAAAAATTATGACGTCAATTCCATTTTAAAGATCCTCGAGACAAGACCCTGCTCTTGGTTTCGACTTTAGTCTACATTCAGTCACGCATTTTTCTCAATGAACGATTAGACGTCATGTTAACATGATCTTGACCTGTTACTAAAGACTGATCGGGTTTCGTTCATCGCTAGTAATATTTTCTTGAATCATCATCCCATCAAGTCGTTTGATAGGCCAGAATTCAAAGGAGCTACCGAAGACTGAAAAAAAAAAATAAATAAACTGCAGATACATATTTTTGGAAAATATTTGTTTTCTCTTTCTTCCCCGAATAATTTACTCTTTAAAATTCAAATAAAGCGTCCTGTAGTATATATACAATAACAAAGTACTTTTTTTAATGGGGCGGCATATGATAAATCGAGAAGTGAATAACATGAATGACGCGTTACACGTTTTTGTTCTACAATTAGTCCCTCGTGGTGTAAAGCACAATAACAAAAATAATGTGAGGCATACAACTACGCATGTTCTAAACACTTTGTGTTTGTTCTATTATCTTCTTATTATGAAATTCATTAATGAATCGTAACAGAGTGTGAGTCTAAAAACAAGTGTGTATTAGGCTTATCAATCTTATTATTAAATACTTAATTATTGGAATTGACGATTTACTGTGACGTGGGCTAAAAAATAGCTTACTGAATCATTGACTTGTACACTTGTAGGCTTGTTAAGACTAAAACAATCAACTCACTTCAAAAAGAAAACAAAACCGCACCTCTAAACAAAAACTCTATTTACACGAAATGAAAGAAAAAAAAACAATGCCATTGAAAGTGCTTAAGGTTATTCGATTACTCATCATCCAATCAGAATTTTTTCTTCAATCTAGTACTGAAAATCCTTACTTGTCAGATTCATTTTATTCCCAAGTGAATAAATCAACTTTTAATAAGCGGTTCGAAAGTAATTGAAACAGAAATTCTTTGGCATGTAAAATGAATAGATGACTTGTGATTACTGGTGGAGAATTATTTTCCATTGCGAACCGTATAATTAGTAATAATTATTAACAAGATGAACAAGATGAGTCTTAACATACATCCGGGAAGATTCATTCACATTTTGAGCCTTTGATGATTGCAATATTCATCCTTCAAATAATTCTTTGAAATCTCTTAGTTTCACATTTTTGCTCCATTGGAATAGTCTGAGCCATTTTTTTTACTTTACGATCTGCTAAAGAAAATACAGATTCTATAAATAAAATGAAAGGCATGAATTCACAGCAATTTAAGTTTCAGTGCCTCTGGAGTATAGATAGGTATTGCAAAAACATTCCAGTTATCCACTCGTAAACCTCCTCGCTCAATTACTTCCTTTAATAACTATTATAATGGTCACCGGCCTCGATCAGGCGATCCAAAAGACAGATAGGATTACTGTGATAATGCGCGGAACCTGAGCTCAAGAGAGGAAGAGAATCGCGATTAGTTGCTCTTGGTATTGGTGCAAGCAAAAATTGTTTGTCTTTAAAAAGAATCATCCTTCATTCTTGCTCTTATTTCATGAGAAAGTAAAGAAAGTATAAAGATACTTTCGAAACGATTTGTAAAATAAAAATCAATACATTTCTCAGTTCTAATATGATAAAGAATTATCGAGACGAGGTGTTCGTATCTTCATTTGTTTCTGTTCGGATTATTTCTTAAAAAAAAACGAACTTGTGAAACGGTAGTTTTTGAGAATTTCATCAAGAGAAAGCGAAAAACTTCCGCTGAAGGAAACGAAATAAGTCAAATCGATCGAAAGGTTAAAATAATATTTTCTATACTATAGCATACTTTAATTTTCACTTGGTCAATTCATCCAAAAATGTTGTTTAATTGTATAAATACTATTCTACAATATATAAAAGCAATATACACTATACTAAACCTATAAATTCAATTTACTATTGCTTTAAAAAGTTGAATTCACTTAGAAAACTTTATTAAATCAAACAAACAATTTTAAACTTTCTTTCGATTTGATCACAACAAACATCAATATTACAAAAACTGATTTGAAAGTAAAGGAAATATATACCCAACTTTGGTAATATTAACTATTTTATTCACTTTCAAAACCTTGTTTTTCCGAAATTATTTAAAAATCGATCGCTCGATATGAATGAGCGATCGATATTTTCTATATGTGTTCATAAAAATTGTTGTCAGGAAAAGAGAGATTATCAGCGAGAAGATTACAGAAATAATCCTTGTCCTCATGTCGAATCTTTGGCTCATTTATTATTAATTGCAAGGAGGAGTTGTAACGAGTCTTATGAATGTTAACAAGCTGCTATGAGCACGTGGTGAGGTTTGTGTCAAGGTGCGAGGCTATCACCATGGATAATAGTCAAAGCTGAAGCCAATGACTGGGTATTACGGAAATTCTTCCTCTTCTTATTTGCGGAAGCGCGGGTCGCGTCTTCTTGCAATGTCGATTAATAATTATTAGTGACCACGACCGTCGATCGACGATTCAGAAAGCAATCCTGGGAATTCGTTACGGAACTCGAAGGCGAGCTACTTTCCGTTCTCAGGGAGGCTACGATTTATTTATAGCGTCCTCGCCATAGCGCAAAAGGAAATCCACTTGGAGAATCTTTGCGTACGCAGCACTTTACTTTATACACGATGGCAGCGCAGCGCACACAGATCACAGAATCGCGTATCAACATACACGAAGAGTACACCTGGCAAATGGACATCGGTACATCGCTACGAGTGCTGATACTCCAAGGATACCTCATGTGCTCTGAACGCATAAAAACTGCGATAAAACTCGTTCCTCACTTTTAACTGTCGTGCGGTTGACACGTTAAGGGAACAAGCTTAAGGCTAAGGTAAAATCGTGAGGAGATAAGAATAAATATTTATATATTTGAATTAAAAATAACCCATTTGACTGATAGCAAGAGCTGTACTCAACTATTAATAGCACATGGTCTTATTTCTCATTCTCATTAATATAAAGCTATTTCATGCTTTACATTACATATTCCGTTGACCGTACTTTGATCTTCAGTTGTTGTGCAAGTCGCACAGTATCACTGGATTATTTTTAGTACAAACCTTTGATCAAAAGATATTACTAATTTGTATATTTTGTACGTGTTTCCTTCACGTGGAGCATAAAATTCAAATTAGAAGGCAAATGCTTGTTTAACGAGGTCTTGGAATTAGAAACAAGCATTGCTCTGATGGAAAAATGATTTCAATGAAACACATTTTGCTTAGTCCTGAATTAGAATTCAAGTGCAATGACTTCACTTGCATAAATCGCGAGATGAATTGTCAATGCTAAAGGTATTTTCAGTGTCGACCAATGTTTTCTTACCAACGATTTATTCCAAGAAACAGACTGCAGGTGTAAATTATGCGAGTAAATATTAAATCTACGAACTATGCAGCACTAAAGATTTTTGCAAACATTCAAGATTTTGTAATGATTCGATGGCATTTTATCTTCGGGCGACAAAAGTGAATTTCTATTTTATTAGCTTTAGCAATATAGACAAGTGGATAAATTGTTATTGCAGCTCTCTTCCCAAGCACTTTTCTACTTTTCATCTCGCAAATATAGAAATTTGCGTAGGAAAATCCTTCAAGGGATTATAGTTTCGTAGTGGACATGGGATTCTGGAAGGATTTCTTTCAAATGGATCTGAATGGATTCCATGAAAGTATTTCATGAAGTTTGGATTCATTTGGATTTGGAAGATGGATTCAGATGACATCTTCGGAACCTCTTTGCAGCAACGGTGCCATTTCAGGATTTGACCCTCGATTTGCCATCTCCCATATTTGCGAGGGCTCTCGACCCAGTGCGGAATGTCACCATTACTTTGTCGGATTGTATGTGCGTTCATCTATAGCAGTACCTCCACGAAGCAAGTGATGATTCGTACTCTCATAAGCTTATGAGAGTGTACTTCGCGCATACGTAAGTGTAGGACATGAGGGTCTTTTAACCGTGTTAACTGCCTATACCTGAACCTACAACTACATCGAACTCGGTGTGTGTCGAGGGAACCCTATGACAAAGCAGAGTCGGCTTGTTGTACAGTGGTACTACGATTGCGTCTGCTGTGGTCTGCAGCCTCATCCAGCAGTCTGCTTACGCGTTGCGAGCCGGTTCAACATCGGTGGCCTTTGCACGAAGAAGTCAACTTTGCGCATTTCATTCTTTTTTTTCTTCCCGTTCCTCCTCGTCATTTTCCTGGCTCTCTCTTGTCCTCCGACATCTTGTTTCCTCTGCCGGACCCTGATCATGTGACAGAGTCAGCCAAGTGTGAATCAGCCAAGTTTAAAGTGTGAATCCAACATCCGAAAAGATCTAGCACTAAATTCATCTCGAAAGCCAGGGTTAGAGTGTTGAAGAGGTGGTTGATCAGATTTTGAGAGAAGGTTGAGAGATTGAGAGTAAGGAGTCACAGAGGTGGACAGAAAGGAATAAAAAGAGAGACGGACATCTAGAGAGACGGATATCTAGAGAAAGGCACTTAGGAGTCATTATAAAAAGAGACTCTGCAGTTCCTTGCCTGGGATTTAATAGTTTCCATTTTTTATGTTTAAAAGTGACACGAGCCGAGACCAGAGCAATTGTTTCTCGGTGCGAGCAGTCGGAAATAAAGGCGTGAGAAAATTGTCTCTCAGCGTACGCCGACTGGTACGGATACAGACATTAACCCATCAGCACGTATAGTCCCTGATACGAAAGTTCTTTCGCACGGCCGTCGTGCATGCGAACGCCTGGCTAGGATTCTAATCCTTTCACAAGGATCTGAGTCTGCATTGAAAAACAAGTAGTTTTCCTTGTTCCAGAGAAAAAAGGGGAAAGTTCAAACTGAATTTAAAGAGGGACGTGTAGTTATGGATGAAAACAATTGAGAGCCGGACGTCGGGGCGGTCCGACTCGCCATGGAGCGCTACTATCGGCCGATTATGAAGTGCAGGCCCAAGTTCATGATTTGCTACGTGAGTTTCGAGAGTGAGAACGGTTGAACGCCTTTCGAGTATCGCAGGAAAAGTGAAAGAATAATACGTGTGCTGCGAGAAAAAATAGAAATTGAATTCGCATATCTCTCTCTCTCTCTCTGCCTCTGAGTTTCTCTCTCATATACACATACACAAATATAAAATCTTCCCCTCTTGCTCTCTCCCTCTTGTATATTTCCCTCCTCATCTTTTTGCGCTCTCAAGCTTCCATTCTCGTTTCCCGCGGGACACCCACGCTTCGATCTTGAGTCGCAAGGTGAGTCGTATACTGCACGATTTTATGAATCCTTTACGATAAATTTCTATGAGTCGGCGGCGGAGGTCCTCACTGCTGGAACTCGATATCACCATTTGAGAAATATACCCTACATCAAAACAATTGAATATTATTAAACTTGAATAGTTTGTTGTCATATGACTCTTGTGCAATATAAATCTTAGTCAATAGATTGCACGTAGTCTGACCGTAAAATTAATAACTTTTATAGTGCACGTTTCAACAAATGCAATGCGAGGGTTAAATGCGACCGCGGACGCCCGTTTATCGTAAAGTTAGGTCGTTGAATGTAGATAGTGTAGATAGAGTTAGATGCCTCTGTGAGAATGCTTCTCGCGATTCATTTTGCAGCTAATCGCTTTATATAGCGGTATATATAGCCGCATAGCAAAAGTATAGTATCATATATGAAGGATAGAGTATATCATGGACTAATTTTAATTCTGATATGTATATATATATATATAGATCCTAAAAAGTATATATATCTATACCTGCTAGAAAGTTAAGGTTTTGAATGCTAGACAAGATGTAGTCTGTAGTAGGCGATGAGTCAGATGTCTCGGGTTCCAATACTTTACAGGGGATAGACTCGTAAATTTCTTTGACGAAGGTTTAACGATACCGACTTTAGATCAACTTTGGTTGTTCTGATCTTCCATAAGGATCAATCACCGGCTCGAAGGACAAATCGATTCTCCCTTTAGCCTTGTGCCCAGAATAAGTACGGGCTCTTGTATACCAAAGACCACTCACGACGCTACCTTATACACATTGCTATGGCTCTTCCTTATTGCAGCCGTTACAGATAGCTTTGTACATAACTCGCTTGCGATTTTTATCTCCATGTGGTCGCACCCGTAAGCGTAACTCAGAATGTCCTCGATCCTGGCTCACCCGATTTTTCCGTCGCAAGACATGTAATCCCAGAAAGGAACGGATAAGGACTTCAAAAATCATTTTATATAAATTCATGTTCAGTGCGGATTATATTTTGAGCTTCATTCATTTTATAAAGATAAATAAGGAAAATTGCATCAGTCATAGCTTCAACGTCTACTGGAAAATAATAAAATTGCAGTTAAACCAAATATGAACATAATTGAACAATAAAAATGATAGATTTAAAAGAAGTCGTTTCATATCTGACGTTTGTTTCCATTGAAATTGCGTTAGAATTCGCTTTCGATTTCGTTGAAGGCTTTTTGAATTTAGCAGTTTTTTGTAGGAAAGTATATTCATTATTATGAAGGTCAACCGATTTCAATACTTTTAAGCTTTTTTCAAGCCATTATCTAATCTTGGAATTGGTGTTATTAAGATTATAAAACTTTTGAAATCTGAAACTTCCGGAAAATACATGTTTTGTTGAAAGCATATATGATATATATAGCTCTAACTCAACGGAAGTTGTTGCATCATATATATTGTAGAGGATAATCAGAACGTGAATGAATCTCGCGAATATCTGATGATAAACTAATCATAACGCATAATATCTTATCCTAATACTCTAATCTACAGTCACATAACTACCGACCGGAACTATATATTCTTGGCTTGACAATCTTCTTCGACGATGACATAATACACAGCATTATTAACAAGTGAAAAAAATAAAATCACACGTGGCAACTTTATATTCTTGTTACATTTGTATTCATAATTGGTATAACGGAACTATCAACAATAATGAATTTATTCGTAGCCTATGATGTCATATATTATAGTTCCGATGGTAATCTACTATAATTGATTTCCTTCTGCAGCAATTATTGAATATAAGCTGTTATGAAAAGTAGGTGAATATCTCATCAGTCGAGGTTCACATTATCGAGATTATGTTAAGCACCATTTTCAGCAAAAAAAAAAAAGATTCAAGAGAGAACGATTTTAGTGCATGCACATAATAACTTGAACTATCTGCAGTAGTGACGTAACGTCTTATCGACAACATCTTACGTTTTAATTGACGTTCTATTTGATTCTAATTTCTCTCCTCTTGTATGTACTTTAACATATATAGACGTAGATAATCAGGAGTCAACATTCATCAGACATATGTGAGAGTTTTTTTTTATATTCTAGGTGTTAAATATGCTATTCGAGTCATTGGAATATTATTCATCGATTAGCGTTATTAAAAAGTTCTTGTCGTTGACATTTACAATTATGCATGGCACTTTGAACTTATTTGAATAATACACGAAGTATAGTGCAGAATAAAAAATTGATTATATTTGACAAATTGATTTGATCGATCTGATTGGTATGAATTGATCAACTTTGCTTAAGAAAAAGAAGACATATGACATGTTGAAGTATTGCTATAAATAAAGAATCCGTGTTGTGCAAATTCATTTCTTAAACTTTTTATGATGATATAACTAGAAATTCTGCACTAGCGATTTAAAAAAATTATAGCAGGATTTGATGAAGTTGCATGCAACACTGCATTCTTCTTACGTATACCAGTTTTTTCTACAATTATGGGAATTAATGATAAATTTAAAAAACTCGTTTTTCTAAATGTGCAAAATGGATATTTAAGTGGTACACCGCGACTTTTAATTTCAATAATCAATCAATCCGTCTTTTACTCTTCTCTAACCAAAAAAATTGATCACTTTATTAGAAAAAAAATTAATTAATTAATTAAATTAATTTCTTGGCAACAACGTATTTTTTACCACATTATTATGGTGGCAAATTATAAGAAATAAAACTATTTAATAACAGCACTTTGTTTGATTCACAGGCACTTTTTTTTGCTATATTATAAAAATACGAATGGAGAAAACATGTGATATTTTTCGTCTTTCGATTTTTTCATTTGTTATAAATTTTATTTACCATTCAATATTATTTTCTTTAAATAATTAGAGAAGCTTGATATAATTTGAGAAGTCCTGAAAATCTACAATCTCACGGAGAACAGTGCTCTGCGCTAATTTAATTTCCGTGCAGGATCTAACCGCGTTCTGCATGCAGCGTGAAAAACGAAGAATGGAAAAATAGGCATCGCATAATTTTCCACCATTCCCAAGAACGATCGCTAAATCGGTAACTCACGTGAATCGTTTCTTTTTGACCCTTCCGCGTGTAAATGGAAACATAGAGTGTTTTACTCATTGCACGCACGATATATCCTATGCTATGCATAAATGCAGCCAAGCGATTCCACTTCTGTCATAACGCGGCGTGTTGGCCGGCTTGCCAAGTGAATCAGCTTTTGAAACTCTCCTACGTTTAATCAGCGGAAAATTGCAATGATTATGCAACGAATTGTAACCGTTTTTCCTCTTTTTTTTTTCAAAACTCACGTCATATTCTTCGTGACAATTTTTCTAGTTTCAAGAAAGTTATATATACATATGTTATGTATATTTGAAAAAAAGGGTGAAATATATTTGAATGAAAGGGTGAACTTCTTTTTAAGTTGAAGATTCATAATCAGGTTTAATCTTTAATTAGATAAAGTCGCATATAAAGTCACGATATAAAAATAGTTAATCAGGGTGACAGGGACTGATTATGATGAATAAAAAAGTCACTAATTTACCGAGAGGAGTCCACGTGAAAATTCTTAAAGATAATAAAAAGCTCGTGTCCATATCATAGCAATGCCGATTAGCTTTAAAAATAGTTTAATTTTCGGATTCTGTTCATTATATATATTCTGTTAAGAATCTCTAATGAATTTGTCGAATGTTTAAAAACTTATGATTTAAAATGGCAAAGAGTGATACGTGAGTCGATGCACGAGTTTCCGGCCGTTTCTGCTCTCTCATATTGCGCGTGAGTACTTGTTGCAAGAAGATGAAATAGGTCAGTTTTTACATTACTACAGCATTTTCTTGAATTACGTCATGAATATTAAAATAGAATGATGAATAATTAACGACAACACTCCCTTGTATATGTACCTTCATCTCAAATTCTAATAAAATTAACACCTAATCATATACGTAGAAGAATATAAAAGTGCAATGCAAATCTCTCATCATGTGGATATATCCATCATCTGAAGCATCAAAATGACATGAGATCGTTCTTCTGCAATGACTAAGTTGACGTAACAAGTGTCAGTATACCCAGACTGCTTCGAACACGAACTCTTGACTAATTATGCAATTAGAATCATGATGGAGATATAATAAATTGCAAAGTCACTTCTCACACTCTTCTCTCTTCAATTTATTCAAACGAATTTCAGCAAACTATATTCTCGTACCAAGAAAAATTAAATTGAACCTAATTAAAATAGTTACTGTTTTGGTTTTCACGCCGTATACCTCTCTAAATTTAGAAGTTTCTCATACTTATTTTATCAAAAGCAAAGTGAAATACAAAGTAGAAGGAAGTATTTTAATTATCACCTGAGCAAACAATTCATTTCCCTAATCAGTTTGTTTTAAATAAGTTTCACATAATCTCGTGAAGATATCAGTGATGTCATAAATAGATTGGAACAGAACTGTTTACAGATAGAACGAGGGAGAAAAGATCAAAAGCAACCGCTTTTCTGGAAAATTTATGGATAATTAAATCTAATGTGGAAATCTAACAATAAGCTTCTGCCAGTCGATTTTATATCAAGTGATTCATGTTCAAGGAGCTGGTAGACTCCTGTTATAAACGTGGCTTCGAAGGAAATTCCGTTAGTGCAAATCCCTGGCGGCTGTTAGAATCTGGCCGTTAATGTAATCGCGAAAACATACGTTTCGCGCAAAGTCCGTGATCTGGTGCATTTAGGTTTGATCCTTCGGATGCGAACGGGAAAGTGTTCTCGACACGAAACCTTCTTAAAGCAAAGGGCTTTCTCAAAGCGAATCTAGGAAAATTACCAACAGGTAATTTTTACAGTCTAGTATTCTAAACTTGTCATGAATGCTTCCACAGATCTTGCAAATAATGCATGTTTGAAGTTTGCTCTGGGCACAAAAAAAACACGAATGACTAACTCCAGATCACGTAAAATCCCATTTATAATTTCTTATATCTAGTTTACAAGAAAATCCAATGTGAAAACTTTTAAAAAGGAATAACAGATATTTGTTTTGCTCTCTTTATTATGCAAGACTAAAGTTAGATGACTTGTGTTTGAGTTGGTCAATTTCGAGATAAAGGATTGATACGCACTTCAAATTGAGAAATTCATTTGACGAAATAAGAATCTATATGAATATTTTACAAATATTAACAAATATTCAGTCTTAGTCTGTCTCACTGATATCTTCTATTTTTCTCGATTTTTTTTTTTGTAAGAAGTCACGCGAGATCTCGGTAGGTGAGTCGGTATAGATAGGTAGGTTGGCAGATTGAAAGGTGGGTAGGTAATCGTTCTGTAAGTTAAGTAGTGAGTCTTTCTTGTCCGGGTTTTACCGCACGCCGGTATTACGTTGCACTTTTAATTCTAAAATCGTAACCTCACCATAATTATAACCACTCGCTAAACTCTCGCTCCTTAAATCTTTTGTTTAGCTTTAGACAAGCGAAAAATGGTTACGAAATAAGCCTGCAATGGAATTTCTAAAAATAAACGCACGCATACAGACATTGCATTTTTTCATCGGCTTTCATTCTTCCCACGAAAGGAGATGAGCTGCATAACTGAGTTTATGTATTCAAAAGAAAACGTTTCTCTCGCGGCTCTTCGCCTCTTCCAAAGTATCTCGCAAGTTGTTTAATTTGAATAAAATTTTATTTCTCGTAAATTATTTATAGAAGTATAATATTTCGTTGAAATTAAAAAAAAAGCCTTGCGACATTTTATGACATCATGCTAGAAATCCATGTCCTAAATCGTTTTGAGTCAAGTTTCCTTTATCGCACAGGACCTGTTAAAGCTCCACCAAACTGAAAATTGTAAAAACTGTGCATTTCCAAGTTTGATACAGATCAAGTTGAAACGTTACCTAACACTGCATAAAGCATGAATTGGAATCGGTTTTTGTCGAGTTGATCACTTTCGACGGAGGATCGCGTGATGTGGATATCGCGGCTGATGGTTGATGCAACTGCAGAGCGAGTTTGCAGGCAGGCAGCGAGTGAGCGACGCGATTCCTTAGCGAAGTTAAAAAAGCAGAGTAAGCGCGCTGTGGATCCACAAACCGGAAGAAACTTCTTGATCTCTTGTAGGCTCATGTACCGGCAAGCGAGCCTTGCTCTCACTCGATCTCTGGTAACGAGAACCGATCCTGCAAGGATGACGTCGTCTTCGGCGTTTGGGAGTTTCCAGTCCTCGACCTAAAGTACATCGCGGATCCCTATTAAAGTGCGATCTGTGTTTTATTGGAAGAAGAGAAAAAAAAGGATTGGCGATCAGGAATAACACGCGGGGGGTCTTGCCTTCAATAGGGGGAGTGGGGGATCTGGCAGGAGCGCGAGATCCGATTGGTTCGCGCCTCGGCCATATTATAAGCGGCTGCAGTCCGCGCTAGTTAATGTTAGCTCGAACCTTCACAAGAGACGCATCTCCGCGATCTTATTCCACTTGATCGAAAGTCAGTTGATTAAAAGTCAATTTGCACGTTTGCATTGCAAGTTTCTTGACAGGTTGCCTATTATACATTTTTCACCGTTGTTATTGTATTCACGACAATCGAGATCTTTGAATACGTGACGCGATCTTTCACTTATCGAGTTCGCGAGTTCCTTCTCCTACAGCCAGTGTCAGTGATAAAAGTGCTTCCGAGACAGACGAGGAATCTGCGTCCCGGGGGTCCGCCGAGAAATCGAGATCTTCACTGATCGTGTCCGAAAAGGAGGAGCAGAAGCAACAGCCGGGGACCAAGTTCCGAAAAAAAAAAAAAAAAACAGAGGGAAAAAGTAAGTCGAGCACGTGCCATCCTCATTACCGAGCTTTTTCCCGCAGATCCGATTAGGTCCTTTCATTTTCAAGAGTTCGGATTTATTGGATCGCGAACTTACTGTATTTTCCGTAAGCGAACATGTTTAAGATCAGATGATCATTTATTCGTTATTAAAATCAAGACACCTTGGTCCATTCCAGTGTTTCGTGCACTGTGATCATTTGTTTCCGTACTTTGCTTTACTCGACCCCATATCTAAACAACGAGTCGAGTTATCCGTTATGATTCGCTCGCCTTTCTTGCTCCGGGATACGTGACCGAGAAATACGAACAGATGCCGGGTGGTGCAAGAATGAAAACCCTACGAGTAGAATAATCCAGATTAACGAAAGTTACACGCGTTCAGGTGCAGGACAGATAAGTCCTTGCTAAAAGCTTCCAAGAATCGTGCACAGACCGATAGACACCGGAAACTTGGCGCAAACGATTCTCTCAGGTTGTCAGGCAGCTTTTTTTTTAAAGGAAAAAAAATGTTATATAAATAAATCACAAGATTCAGTAATAGAAAACAATCACTGGTAACTCATCTTATATTTTGTTTACAAGTCTCTTTGACATCAGTAGATCAAACCAGATATTTCGGTTCTAATAAAACGTAAAAAAAAATCGCACGAAAGCCAAGAAACGACGCATTTTGAGAGTTAGCCGGAAACATTTAGCAGGGCAAGTTGACAAGTTGACGTCTGTTTTGTCTGGACCACTTCTTCTTCTCTTTGTATCCCCTTCGCAAGCACTCTTTAGTCTATTTTGCCGTGAACTGCGAAAGATGATCTCGATTCATTGATCGGAGACTCGATACAGAAAGAGGAAACTTCGAAAGTCCCATAGGACGTTTCTGATTCATGAGGTGGCAGATACCTTCACACCGGAACAGGAGCCGTGCGAGATAAGGAAGATGTGATAAGCGGGTGAAAGAAAGAAGATATGCATGAGACAGAAGGGAATGGAACCGCGGAGGGTTGAAGGGGAGAATAAGAAAGAGATTCTAGGGATGACGAGAGAGGGGCGCCTATTTTTAGACTTCATTCAGAGAATCTTTGGCCAGCTAAGTCCAAACGCTGACTGATTCGCTCGTATTTCTGCTCTACTCATGCACGTGCTGACACAAACAATGGTTTCTACACCTGCTTAAAACACTCAACCTCTTTACCCTGTAAAAGTAGATATAGTAACAGAGATCTCAATCTCTCGATGCCTAAATGAAAGCCTTGAAAGATACAGATGAAGCCCAACTACCAACCATGCCACCTGTGGCATGCCTTCCGTCAGAGTCATTCACCGACTAGGACCGGATAAAAAACAGATTCTCTTGAACCCAGTTTATCTCTCGACTATGCGTGTGTCAACCTCAGATAAGATTCTTTGTCGAAATGTCGCAAAGCAAATCTATCTTAAACTTGTTCTATTTCTAGGAACAACATTGGCAATTATAGACTGACCTTAAGCTACATTACTCACAACCAGTATTTTCAGATCATAAATTCGGTTCGTATAAGTTGATTCAGCATTCGCTTATATACACTGAAAAAACGAGTTGGTTGGGCCAACTACTTAGTTTGTAGTATATGACGTTGCTATTTTATTGGTTGGGACAACCACTTTTCTTGTTGGCCTCACTATTCGGTTTGTTAGGGTAACAACTCATGTTGTTACCTCAACAAACCGAATAGTACCGCCAACAAGAAAAGTGGTTATCCCAACCAATAAAATAGCAACGTCATATACTACAAACTAAATAGTTGGCCCAACCAACTCGTTTTTTCAGTGTATAATCTGATAACAAACAATTCATTTTGATAACAAGAACCTAATTCCATGAAAACATGTGGCTAAATCCATTCGAGTTAGGAAAATAAAGACAATAGCAACAGAGCTTTCTTGATGAGGTTTAGAACGAAATGGGAAAGTTTTGGTATAAATTAAACATCTCTTTTGAAGCCTTTCAACAGAACATCATTGGAGATCTTTTTCCAGAGCTTTCGCGGGCAGAGCACGTGTTTCGAGCGGGATGATAAATAATGGGAAAGTACCGCGAAGATTTGATGCGGGCAGCGCAAAAGGGATGTAGACGGCGAAATCGCAAAAAACAACTCTCTGCCCAGAGGCCCAACCACTACTCTTTCCACGTAACTACCACCTATTTTTGGAAACAATCAATTAAGTCGGGCATCGACGCCCTCGAACGGTTCCGAGAAGCCTCGAGCGTCTGCCGGTATTTTTAACACGAGTGCAGACTGCGCTTTCACGTTTGTTGCACTCTCTGACGATCCCCTCTTCAGTCGTGATCTCCGCACGTGCACCGTTGCCTCAAGATTCGCCATAAAACTCGCGTTGTACATCGTCGCTCCTATCATGGTTCGTACCACTTGGCACGTATAAAAATCAACTCGGACTGCCGAGGAGGAAAAACTTTCGATCAAGGGCAAAAGATTTCTGGAATAAACTTTAACTTGGAGACAAGGTTTGTAAATTACGCCCGTAATTTACATAAAACCGTGATGGTTCGCATTTCTAAACACTAAATATAGCTGAGACAGCATATACAATTAGTCATCAAATCATTAACAGATCCATTAAATTCGGCGGTCGTTGATCTGACTTTCGAATTACTAAACTTGTAGAGAATATGAGAATGACGCATAAGATATTCCATATTTCATCACATGTCGTTTAGGCTCTTCCACGAATTATGGATCTCGAGCCAATGAAATAGACACGTATACATCAACTGCTAACGTCATTGTAATTTATTTCTGTCACTTCTGTCCACAGAAGCACTTGACTTGATTTTAAAAATATTTACTCTGATCCGTTCCATTAACCCCTACAATTAATTGCAGCTCCATATCGATTCATCAGCTGGAAGCATTTCTCTGCTATCTGCCAATTGAATCACCTACTTAGGGGTAACTTCACAATCCTTCCAAATCCAAAACATCAGTCACCTACAAAACATCAATTTGTTCAAAAGATGAGACAGCTAGAGTTTCCTAGTTAGATCATTGTAGTGGGTGAGGTCTATTTACAATGTCTTAGAGTAACAAAAGGCGAAAGAAGAACATAACGAAAGGCGTGTAACGCCAACCATAGGACGCCAAGCTGTCTGCCGGAACGTGAATGCCCCACCACGCGAGCATCACACGGCATTGCTCTGGTGTCGGAGTGGTTCTTTGTAGGTAGTGGTGGTAGAAGCAGTAGTAGCATTACCAGTACGAGCACCACCAACAACCAACAACAGAGCAAGCTCTGTCCTACATACATGCATGCATAACGTACATAGATAAGCGAATGTACTCGATCGCTTCTTACGCTCCGCGCGAGCTAACCAGCCTCGGCACCCGGATCGTGGAAGTAAATTGCAGCCCTCCCTTCCTGCCTTCGCCCTCATAGCAAGCAGTACACGCCACTTGAAAAAAGGAAAACGAAAAGAAACAGAGGGCTCTCTGTTGCTTGCTTCGAAGGCGCACCCATCGAGTTTCTTTGCTTCAAGTTTCTCCTTGGAACTCCTCCGCGGCGACACGACCTCGTCAACGTTTCGGTCGACATTTTATATGCTTGTGAACAAGCGCGGGGTTCGTTGACATTCACCTCATATCTACTGAAATGATTTCTTCATTAGAATTCAATAAAGTACTTGGCTTCACTTACATGATGTGAACTCAAAACGCTGGCGTACTTGGGAAGAGTGAATGATGTTGAAGTTCTTCATGAAAGCTGAAGACATTATTTATAGTCAAACTAAAAATAGTCTTAATAAATGAATGCGGTCACAAATACGCCTTAAACGAACAAAGGCGGACACTGCCGACTTGAAAAGGCGATTATTTTAACTCTTTCAAAGTACAGTCAATGTTATCAGAAATTCTTATGGAGATATTCAGGTTGTCAAATGAATTGGCGGATTATATGCTTCCACACATAATTAAATAATCGCATGATGATATTGATAAATATGAATAAGAATCTTCGGCTTGTTATCAAACTCAAAAGCATAATTGATGAATTTGATAATTGATGAAAATAAACCGATAGAACTTTGGCTTGAGACGGATTTACGAATGGCTTTGTAAACTGATTTATAATAATAAATATTGATAATAGAGATGATTATGTAGAATTTTAAGAGTCGAAACAAATCATGAAGCAAGGGATTCCTTAGCGAACACAAACATGTAGCGAACGAGTTCTAATCAGCGCGTGTGCGGCACACCTGTTGAACATTCCTTCATGGGCGTGCACAAGTAAGTAGATGGGTCCTTTCATGAATAGTGCAGGCTAAGCAACTTCTCGGATCATGCGATACACACACACGTATGTACCTACACCAGGGAGCGAAAATGATGATTAGAATAACAATCCACTTCTTTAGCTGTTGAAATAAAAAATAAGATCCCTTGAAATTCTGGTAAAAATATCGAAACAACCTTCAAACAATAATTCTTACAAATTTCTTGCATTGGACGATTAGTATCAACGCAATTCAAGGGACGTTTAAGGCTTATATCTGCGAGGACTGTGCCGACTACTTTCATGACGCAACATTTACTACTAACCAAACATCCGCAAGTAATAAACGAAGATGGCATGTATTTAATAGCGATAGCTATCATTTCATAATAGCTACCACCACGTACAAACACTGATGAAAGATAAAATCATATGATTTTTAATACTACATTTCTTATATAGGATATCCAGAATTTAAAATTTGTATATCAGAAAGTTTTTTTCCTTTACTTATTTGCAATTTTCTTTGAATTCTAAGCTAGCTAGAGGAGGTTCTATTTCAACAATATTAGCCAGGCTCATACATCTGGATTCTGGATTCTCTCTTACTGAATTCTTGATGCTCTTTCCGGTGCTAACAAAGAGTTTGAAGAATCATGCGCCAAGTAAGGTGTGAGGAGTCGAAAGACTCATAGCTAATGAGACGGGTGTATCGGAATAGTTTAGCATTTAATAAGTCAGCGTCGGCATAGGTTAATTGTACTGTCTCCTTATATAATTATCTTTACGATTGACGTCATTGACTTCTCTATTTGCGTTGTGGTTTCTCTCGAAGGCTCCAACGTGTTTACCTATGCACTGCACTCAATTCAGTTGACGTCGTTTTACCACGAAATAATTAGTAGTATTTTCCACGCATACTTTAACCTTTCAACTGTCCGTGGAACCAAAGAAACCGATTTGTCGAAGTTATAGATAATGAGTACTTAGACTGGAATAGTTGCGGAAGAGAAAATTTTGATCTCAAATTTTACTCTATCATCCCACAACATATGTGAGTACTCAGATTCTTATACACAATCGAGTCGATGATATCCTTTCCGAACATCAGCCAGAAATTCGTTTTTGTCACCTGAATATTAATGTCAAAGACTTAAATCACAAAATAAACTGCGCACTTGTCCTGCATGATTGAGTACTTCTGTTTTTACTCGTTTTCATGCGACAGATTTATTTTTACAATATCTTTGAATCGCGGAAACCAAAGATCCTGATATAATCAAATAATTATCAATTCTTATCGTGAAATTGAATCCGGATCATCTTGCCAAAAACCTGCACGTGTATTATCAGTATTGTAAAGTCCAGCTAAATATCAAGCACACTACATCAAAATCAAGGACGATGCAAATATAATCAACTGATTGCAATAACATAATAATGTAATAGAAAGCAATTCTTTCGGGACTAAAATATATTGTGGAGAATGTCGGATGACCATATCAAACATTGATACTCTCCATTCGCTAGAAAGTGTCTCCAATGACGCAGAAAATTCTAAATCTGGAATCCGGATCTGCGCATTTTAGTAAACAGGATAATTCCACCCATCCAGTCAAAAATCTAATTCTTCCATAGAACTACATCAATTGTACATAATCTTTTTCAAAATTTTTACATTGCACAACAATTTCAAAGGGACTGAACCAGTTTGCTGCGTCCCTGAAATAGAATGTCGCCCAGAGAGAAGACTGCTGGTACCGGTGGGATCAGGACTTACCTGGGTGGCAACGCGTAAAATTATCGCCTTGTTGATCTTGAAGACAGAATCGTTATTTCTACACTGGGATCTCGACCTCAAGGTGCAGTGCTTTTGCAACACAACCTAGCGTCCGTTCAACTGGTTCGCAAACGTTTCTGCATATTATCCATACACCTTACATTAATCTACCAAATTACAATCTTTTAAGTTCATCATATCTACATCGAGATCTACATCGACTTCTTCAGAAAAATCTGACACAACTCACTCAATTTCCAAGGATTGACTATTTTCTGACCTGCTTAAAATAACTTTACTGAAACAAAAGGGCGAGATTTGAGCAGATTCGATCCCATTATCGCGATGCACAAACAAAGGATACCGGCAAAAAGGGTATGCACGTTGTAGGTAGGTCTGAGGACGTTAAAGATCGAGCCGCAGCCTCGTTGGTGGTTGATTTACGGCTCTCGTTTTTTTCTTTTTTTTTTCTATTTTGGATCTCGACTGTACGATATTCACATGTAGCCTTTTGCGCGTGTATGAACGCACGACAGTGTAGTGCGTATCACATGGTTCATATTATGGTACACGGTATACCAACGGCGGCCGACCGCCTAATTAGAGGGCCCCTCCCTCTCCTACTTCTTCTGCAGTTGCCCCCCTTGGGTTCACACACGCGCACACACATTCACGCGTGCTGCACGAGCGAACTTGTACCTTCAAGTTCTGCTTCTTGTTCTTCTTTTTCGCCATCTTCTTAGCAAGGCTCCGTGAGCCTGTTCAGCAACTCCTTCTCACGATTGAGTCATCCGGCACGGGAAGGACCACCTGGAGAGGAGAGTCGATCTATCTAACAATGCCGCATCACCCTTACACTCCACCTCCTGATCTCTCTGCTCTTTTCTCACTCCCTGGATCCTCATCTGTGTGTCTTTATCCGCTCTTTATCCCACGCCAGGAAAGAGTAGCGGCTAATAACAGCCAGGAAAGCATCCGCGAAGGGGGTATGCGGGACAGAGATAAAAGCACGGAGATAACACGTAGGTGCAGTCATATACATCTTTTAGCGAACGACGTTCCCACGCAGATGGAGCTCTTCTTGGAGAAGAGCAAATAGTTAAACAGTAAATCTCTTTCCCGCTAATTTCAAGTACACAGTACTGAAAATTGCATGTTACCAAAGTTGCGACATTCGAATTTTGCACGAGAAATGAGGAATTAGCATGAAGTAGACATTCTGACTTAGGAGCAACAAAAAGAGAAAACGGTGACAATATAGGAAAGCGTACTATACTCGGCAGAATGAAAACAGTCCTCACGTTGCCTTCGGGAAAGTTGTGAATGCACTTACGTATTTGGAAATGACCACATGAATACCTTTTCGCTTGTATCCGCAAACTTAGATTGTGCGCGATCTTACGAACGATCGAGAGAGCGAATGTGTGGTTTTTTGCTAAAGGGGATTTACAGATTGCACACCTGTGCATGGCCGAGCCAAGGAAAGACCTCACCTGTCGACCAACCGGTCCCCATTGACTTTTTCTTTATTTACCCCCGCTATCACCCCACCTACCGCCCATCGCTTCCACCTTTCTCTCTCATAAGATACGCGAAGTGGATAAGAGTCACGTATGAGTTGGCGGGCAGTGTGATCAAACTTGTATGGGATACACGCATATGCACAGCTTCTAGAGCTTATACGAAAGGCTACTTACTCTCACGAACCAGGCAATTCAACATATATTCAATATTGACTAAATATAGAATAAGTAATGTCATGGGAAGCGGAATTACGAGCTCGAAATACATACATTTTCCTCGGATAAAAATAGTGCAGGAAAATCGAGACGGTTCTCATAATCCAATATTCTCACGTTCATTTCTTGCATAAGACGAGATGAATAAGTATTTTTATTAATGTAACAAATTTCACTCAAGTCGTACTGAAAAGTCGTAAAAGAGGTAAAAAGATATTCTTTCGTCATCGACTTTTAATACAAGTTTTCAATGAAAATAATGCTGCAACTTTCTAAAGGAGAAACTTGATTGATTGGTTGATGGTTTTAGATTCAGATGATTAGAGAAAAAGAAACTCCACGATTTGCCCTTTACAGAGATTTTAGCGAAAATCTGAAATCTAGTAGTGGAGACAATTTTAGCTATCTATTCAGATTTGCTTCTTCAAAAAAATAATGAATAAGTGTCGTATGATAAATTTCAATTCTAAGTCACCAATGCAAAGGCATACCAATAGAACATACTAGATAGGTTAAATGGAACAATTGAACTTAAGTTTCAGACGCATGATTTCATCAATCTAAATTAAAACTAATAATTCGCGTTATTACTAGCTTCTGAAAACAATTTGCATCAGCTGGTTTAATAAGCTTTTTATTAGAGACTTGAGTTTTCTCAACGAAATTGACTGACAGGATTGCCCGGTCCTGATGAAGGTTTTACACGGATAGCACTGTTTCGTAACTGAGAAGAGTCAAAGTTCTTGGAACTCTGTTCGCAGGATGAAACAAAATTGTGGAGGAGGATAAGCAGGATTGCATAGTGGTCTCGAAACGCGGACGAAAGTTTAACGATCGTGAGCACTCAGGGCAAATTATCGCCCGTGAGCCAATTATATGAAAGCGGTATATACTGGAGCAAAGCGATGCGAGCCGGGCCCTCTGGGCGGCGGGAGCGGGCGATAGCAGTGCAAAAATTCTGAGAATCGGTCCTGGCTAAAAATAAGATCCCACCCGGGAGCAGCGATAATGCCCCGAAAAAAGAGAACCAGAGCAAAACGTGTGCGCGGCAAGGATAGAGAAAGACAGAGAGTCGATTGGAGAATCAAGAACCAAGAGGTACGAAGGGGCAGGGAGGATAAGGACGAAGGGTGGAAGTGGAAGGCAAGGGGAACATCGTGCAGGAGTCCGGTTAATGAAGTTGTCGGTTGAGAACGATTACAGGTGGGGTCCTCCTGCGTGTGGTCCATTCACAGCGACCACTCCGTACAGGACTGGTTAAGAGTTACTTTACATACGTCTAAAGACGTTCGTAATAATAAACGAAAGCACCTGCCGATGCACTTTTACGCAAATTCTACGTTTATTCCAATAAATATTATATTCCAGATAATATTGCCCTTAATCAGATCGAGAGAAATCCCGATTTCTGAAACCCTCATTTCATCTGAATTTTGATTATCAGAAAACTTTACTGAAATTGCGGAGATTTAATTTGGATGTTCTTTTGGTTGCAGATGATGCATCGTCAGCAAAGGAGGTCAGCCTCTCAGATCTTGTCTTCTAACTCCTGTGCAACTGAACGGTTGTCCTCGACGTTCTCGACGTCAGCTTCGCAGCTGACATCTCCAGCATTCTCGTCGACATGTTCAACATCATCGACGTCGTCCTGTCCAGTTCTATTGTCAGTGCTTGCCTGGTCAATGACGCTTCTTCTGGTATCCTCATGTCTGGGAATCGCAGATGCAGGAGTACTCATGGGCCATCCGTTCAGCAAGAGGTCCTTCATGGACATTCAGTGCAAGGGTGTCTACGACAAAAGTCTATTCGCCCGACTGGACCGCATCTGCGAGGACTGTTACAATCTTTTCCGGGAGCCACAGTTGCACACGCTTTGCAAGTGAGTTTCCTTCTCAATCTGTTAAATATTTCGTTAATATAGAGTAAGAGTAAGAGTACTGCGTGAAATAATAGCTGTCTTAAATATTACGTCATTTCGTATAATGTTCCAAGAGTACAACGTAAGTTGAATGCATGTATCGACTTTGCTGTACATTTGTGTGTAATCGGAACAACCGAATTTGGTTCTTACGAGCTCGACTGACGAGCAGTAAAGTTCTTTATTGCACTTTCATGTACATGCACAGAGTAAATGCACGCAGTGCACTTCAACTGTATGTGTGCTCTGTACCACGTCGGCACGCGTATCGAAAGATTTCTCTTCTATTTATAGCTCGCGCGAGCAAATGCCAACGTATGTACATCCGTTATTACCTGCCACTTGTGTCCAGCACACGGGAGGATTATAACTTCGTATACGCTCTTATATTTGAACAGAGTGTACTGAGAAGATAGTCACTAGTGCACATGATGACGCTACTACTTTTTTTTCTGTTTTTTTTTTTCAGCATTTAAATTTTCCAATTTTTCAAACTTGAAGAAACGATAATCTCCCTTTTAGAAATGATTCTTTGATTATTATTTTTTTTCGTAATAATGTTTCCACCGGAATGTCGCAGCGAAATGGACAATAAATATCATTTGAATAATGAACCTTTACAGAAAGAACTGCTTCACGTCAGACTACTTCAAGGGCTGCGTGGAAGTTTTACAACTGGAGGATGAAATAGAACAGATACAAACATCCATCAAACAACTCCATGGAGCTGATCCCGGGGTTTAGGTAGCTTTTTATTTTTTGTTTATGATTTTATTAGTTTTTTGATTTATTTATTGCTTTACTAACTTCTCTAACTGCAGTAAATTCGATAAAATTATTCTTTTGTTTTTATTTTCCTTATCAACCTTTTCTCACTGTGCACCTCTTTCCTTATTTACATTTTTGTCTTGTGCACTTTTTCCTATACACTTTCTATCCTTTCTTCTTTCTCATTTGGCATCGAATCCTTAACAACACGTTACACGCGTAACGCTTTGTACACCTGTTGGACGGTACCTTTGTAACGATTTCACCCAGAAGCAACAAGTCGAATGTAGAAGACTTAGGTAATTCCTTATCAAGTGCTCCTTTTCTAATTAATCATCCTTTAATCACTATCAAGTATGTCGTCAATGAACCATCTAAATTAATCTTCCATTTTTCTCTGCGTGAATTTAAGAAATTCAAAATTGACCACTCGCTTTAGTGAAATTTATTCCGTCCCTCCTATGACCCTCAACCCCTTAATCCCTTTTTATCGAACATTTGAACAATTTTTCATATTTTTTTTTTCCAATTTTCTTATATACTTTGAAGGTACTTTTTAAATATGTATCGGAATTTTACCGATAGATGTCACGAAAAAGATAACTCTTTCAGACTAAATAAATGAGAGGTGTGAGAACAATGTGTTTTTACAGGGTCAGGCAGTGCATCCCAGTTTTTTAATGTAGCTGAGCCCATTCACTTTTAGCCGCAATTAATAACCTTCCGCCTACTAACAACCATGATTACTACGGATTATAAATTCAGCTTATGGTGTCATCTCCTTGTCTAATATATGTTTGTCCTTCTGCTTCCCCCAACAGGCAAAAATGCTTCAGCACCGAATACTTTACGAGCTGCATCCAAGCGTTGCTGCTCGAGGACGAGAAAGACAAGTTCCAGGAGATAGCCGAGTACCTTGGCCGCAAGAAGTAAAGGGAGATACTTACGAAGATACGACGATGCACGGCGCAGGACCAGGTGGGTGGGAAGGGGGTGGTAAGAGGGAGAAGGGATTGTGCGCAGATTAAAGAGAGGGAGGAGTACCAAAGGGGAGGGAAAGTGAGATGAGAAAAAGCAAAAAGGTGTAGAAAGAAGAGGGGATCGGTTAAGAGGCAGCTAGTATCCGACGCGATTTTCCGATCGTCAAAGATCATCCACGAGTTGCCTCGACGCCGACGTCGTGACGCCCCATCAATACCATCTTAATCGTCGTTATCGTCGTCCTCGTCCCGCATGAAAACGGAACGGTACGAAAGCCATACATCCCACACGAATTCTAGTCGAGAAAAAAATATCCACGTGCTGCATTGCCGTGCGCATCATGGCGTACAAATGCGCCCTAGTGCGCTCTGCTAAGCGCATTATTATTTTTTATTATGTTTATAATTATTATTATATAATTATTATTATTATTATTATTTTATTATAATAATACAACTACGTATTACGATTTGCACCGGTTAACGAGACACGCGACTGCCGCACGCTCCGGTTTTCTTTGGGGTACCTGAGGCAAGGCTGAGTCCAAAGGTGCGAGTTAAGAACATAACTCTGGTGAACATTCTCAAATAACATCAATTTGAAAATTATCTGAGGATATTCACAATTGTCTTGAATTGCGCACCATTTTGGGCGTCACTTCACTCACCTGTTTTTTCGAAAATATTCTCGAATATGAGAAGCTAACTAGCAGTGAAATATTCTATTTTGCGTCGAGAAGAGGGAAACCAGTTGTGAAATTTAAAGGGAATGAGAATTTAAGTAGCAGCTTGATAGGGATCATTTTTATGATCAGATAAAGGGAAGAAACCCTGCACAATGTACTTTTCTGACACTAACGACTTTCTCTAATGGAGTTTTCACTTAGAATATGGTTCCGTTTGACTAGCCCAGAATATTTTAAGGAACTTTAACTGAAATTTCCGTTTTTTGCCATATCTCTTCTAAAATTTATGTTCCGAAAAAATAACTAATCCAGACTTTGAGACGTTGAATGGAATATTCGCAAGCTGATTTCGAAAATATTCTCGAGAATGTTCCATTTTAAGCAAAACCTGACGAGAATCCTTGATAGATGCAGAATGCGATGATAGCGATGTTTGTTAAATGATCGTTATGATTGCATTTAAATGGAGAGTGAATGTAAAGCAGCGGTTGTATTTTACATGCGTTTACAACTTAGATGCAAAAGCAATTAAGCCAGGGATTCCCGACAGGGATGAGTCAAACGCAAAGTTTGAGGTAACGTAAACCAAATGACCGGTAAGCCGGGGCAATGAAACGAAGGAGAAAGTGATTTAGGGCGTTGAGAGGAAAATGAATGGTCATGGTCACGCGGGACAGGATCGAAAACGAGTGATACAACTCGACGTATGTAATGATCGCTAACGTCTTTCAATTATTCCTTTGTAAATCACTGCATAAGAAAGCATACAAGAGACACCTTCGGTCACTCGATCCGGTTAGATTTCCCACAATCATACGGATCGAGAGAGAAGGGAATTATTAGTGTGCGTCTATCGGGATTTGCTTGTTTCATTATTTTAACATTAATAATATTATTTACATTATTACTATTATCACAATAGCCATATCACTGTTGTTATTGTACTGCAATGCTATCGTAGTGCCTTTATTTTTGAGGCCGACGTCCGGTATTTACGAATAGTATTTATTTATTTTTTCACGTCCTTAAGTTAAGCGAATCTAAGTATTATGGCAGACTTACAAACCGCACGACGTGCACATCGCGTGCGCTGAGATCGATCGCGGTGCCCTCTGATCGATCGATCCACGCAAAAGAGGAGACTTTCAATGACTTTCAATTCCTGCAAAACATCTTTACCAGATAACGAGATAACGATACGAGAACTTAAATCGGACGTAAGCTGATCAGATGTTTCTTAGATTCAATTATCAAAGTTTTTCACTAGTAGATTTTCCAATAGGCTTCTTTGCGGTTTCATCTATTTTTATCTGGTATTTCTTAGAAAAGTGAAAGGCCCTGGAAACACGTCGTGCGTTTTGTAATGAAGCTTTCTTTGCACGTACCTACGTGAAATTGCTGAGGATAAGATTGTAAAGTATTTATGTCGGCGCTGCATTAAAGAAGCACTTATGAAAATCAAACTGACTACGTATACGAAACTCGAACTTTCCGTCAATCACATCGCAGGTCGAATGGAAGGCAAATGCCAAGATTGTCACGAGTTCCGATTGTCGTATATCACGCAGTTTTCCTAGAGTTTACTCGTGATGAATGAAAATTATTTTTACAATTTTGAAAAGGATCTAAAATTAGTCTTTGAATTGGTCGTCGAGATGACAGCAGAGAGGGGCACCTTGATAATTTAGTGGTTGGATTCAGGTGTCCCTTTCGTTGTATTATCTCTACGGTAGCTTAGTGTGAATTGGGGTGTAACTAATAGTAGCAGCTGTTTGTCAGAGAACATTCGCAATGGATAGAAATCCGGACCATTCCAGAATCAGTATTCCAGATATCTATAATGCACCTTCTTCTATTGTTTGTAGCGTTTATCCCTGCCTTGTTCTTCGCATTTTCCATCGAATAAAAATCGCGGCGTCAAATAAAGAAATTGTACTTCAACTTTTTGAAAGTAGATTTTCTCAGATCTGTATACAATTTTCTAATCTGATTTTATCAGCTTGAGAAGATTTTGTTCAGATAAGAAGAAATCGACTGCAAACAAAGCATTTTTATATTCGTAAATATTCCGGCAAATAGTCTATTTTTAAAAGAAAGCAGTATTGAATAAAAAGCTCAATTTCTTTTAGTAAGGTTTATTTCGCGCATTTTCAACCGTCTTGCATTTTTTAATTCAGAATAATGTTTAACTTATTACCGTTCTGTTACGAAAAAAAAAAAAAAATGGAGAAGACTACCCGATGAAAAGAAAAATGATCGAGGTAGAACATTTTCTATGCTTGTACTAAATTCTTGAGAAAAATTCTTTCCCGTGAAAAGATTTTATTGCGTGTCTTGTTATTTGGTTTTAATTTATTAAATTTTTATTATTTATTTTTAAATGCAATTGTAAGTGCAATTCTAAGGCATTTGATAAAACCAAAAAGCTTTTTCTTCTGCATTGTTCAAAGACTCGAGTATACACAGATTTTTTTCGTTTTCACACGTCAATACTGTAATTATGGCAATAGACGAAATTAATCTGTTCCACGTATTCGTTACGGCGGGGACCAGTCTGTATTATTTATATTTATTCGTAACAGTGGGTACTGTGCAAGTATGAATGATTACATACACATGAGCGATATCTCAAAACGATGGTGCTCCAAAGGGGAAAAGTGAAGACTACGTAAAGAATTTGAAAAATGTTTAAATGAATTTAATTATTATAAATTTAAAGAGGTTTCGCTACTTTGTGAGTACCGTAACTACGAGATTCTGTGTATATATCTATATATACATCATAATATATGTGTATCTATTTAGACGCGTATGCGCGTGCTCGTGTACGTGTGCATGGATGGATTTAGACAACTGAGAAGATTATTAAGTTACTTTTACGAAAATGCGACGCGCATAGCGTCCTGCACGTGGCTTCTATTTATTTATAATAAAACGTCATTTTCATACATTCTATTTATATATACCTAATACAACATTAAAAAAAAACACAAAAACATGATTGTTGTGCAAACACGGTACTGGGTATCGAAAATCAAGAGAGCGAGCAGGGAAAATGTATCCTACTCGGTTAAATAAAATTATATTCAATACAGAAATGTAATGTAATGCATATTATCCATATATGCGCCTGTTGTGTATATGTACAAACGTGTATATGCACGTGTGTATAGATTAATGACGGATATTTAAATCTATATTTGTTTGCGTGAATAAACGAGTGAATCAATAGCGCAAATTTTTTATTTTTCCATTCCTAAATCTCGTTCTAAATTATCTATATATAATCTCTCTTTAAAATGAATAGATATACAATATAATCAAATATAATATAACTGATAAAGCTCTAATAATAAAGAGCGTTACTTATAATATTTGAGTTTAAATCAAGGCTAGTATTGATGCTCGACTTTCGTTTTCTGTAATTTGAATTTATAAACTAGAACAGTAATTATGATGATTTCTCGTCTATAATGTTGATGAAATTCAATCTTGATTACGAGGCTATTATTAGTAACCGGTATTATAATAACCGGTTACTATAATCTTTAGTCGGTCATTCAGATTTAATTATTCAGTCGAGTGGTTGATTAAGCGTGAATAAATGTAACGCAAATCGTTATATTATAAATTAATTGTATTCTATTTGATTGTATGTTAAAAAGTCAAAAGAAGAAATGAGAAAATTTTTTTAATCGGAAAATTTCAAGGATATAATCAACTATTTGTTTTGAAGATTGCTTCTTCATATTTATTTTAAGATTTTACCTTTCAGAAACTATACTGTTTTTGTGAAAAAAATGTTATATATGTTTTCAAAATTATGATCTATAGTTAAAACTTAAAACAAATTTAAGTTTAAAAGAAAATGATTTATCTCATTTTTCTTAATGTAATATTATATATATTATTATTAATAAAGAAAATGATAATTGACTTACAAGTTGTGTTTCCCAAGTCGAGAAATCAGACTTTGAACTGAGGATTTTTTCAAAAAAGAAAAAGAAATGATGAATGTCTAAAGATTTCCACTTTTCCACTTATTAGAAAAAAGTTAATGAATAAAATATTGCAAACTATGCGGCTAAATTGTGTAAGATTACACAGCTCTATCATAAATTAGTTTAAAATGTTTTTAAGGAGTAGATAGTCTTTCTTTTTGAACAATTAGAAGGTTAAAAACACTGAAGATAATCGAGATAAACAAACTTTCGAAGATTTAATAAAGTTGCGACTTTAAACTTAACACATAAATCACCAAAGTAAACATAATAATTAATATGTTAGTAGCTTAACGTGACAATGCAAAATACAATGGCTTTACAAAACAATTTAAAAACAATTGAAATCACAGACTAGAAGAGATCGAACAATAAACACTGATAAGAAATGAATCACACTGGCTGCGCCATCTTTCTAAAGTCTGTAAGAAATCTACCAGATTTTGCCCTAGGGAAGTCCCATCTTTAGCAGTTGGCAACACTGATAAAAATTAGGGGCTGCCTCTTTTAGCACAAATTTAAATAGCTGAAGTCCTTGTAACCTTGACTTCAATTTTAGATGAATTTTATTTAATAATTAAAACAGTTTTTGAAGGAAAGGATTATTAATAAAGAAAATTGATTTGATTTATCGAACTTTTTATTCACAAATTTGAAAGTTCTAGGATTTTTGTGCACTTAATATGCTTACATTACAAATAGTATGACACACATAAAAAAAACAAAGCTTTCCACTCTTGTACTTCAAAAGATTTAGATCACTAACAAAGTCTTTCGACGTATCGTCAATAATTTTCACTCAGCATTTAAGTATAATGTGCCAAAGCTATATGTGCTTTTGCAGTTAAAATCAGTAAAAATTAATCAGTCTACAGTCTTTACAAAAAAATCATGATTATGCAAAATCTCACTATAAGATATAAGAGGCAATATTTTGAACTGTTAAGTTCCTGTAAACTCTTTGACATCTTCCAAGTTTGAATAAGTGCTTCCTGTGAAATTATATTGATTCCTACTTAAACGGGTTTATGCAACATGAAAAATATTTGGTTAATGCTAAACATTTGTCCAGAAAAGTAAATTAGTGGAATATGTTCGACCAATAGACAATAAAATTATCTCATGTGCAAAAATGATTTCACGGCAATTATTCTCTGCGATTCGCTGATTGTAAAAAAAGATTGATCGACGTCGCTTTCTCTGGAGTGCGTAATATACGCTTGTATAATATATATATTACTTATCAATAAATCTTTATAAAAGCGTGTTTTATAGTTTATCTCGCGGCACGAGTCAAGGCATCACATAGACTTTAACCGAAATTTAAATATATATATATATTAATTGAACTTTGAAAAAAAGTAATAAATTAAATTAGAAGCGTAATGAACTCTCGATAGAAAAATTTCCAAGAAAGCGGATTCTCGAAAATTTAATTACAGTCTTTTTTGGAACTATGTACCTATCTTTGAGAATTCGCCTGAAGTGTATCAGGAATTCAATACGTCGTGAATTTCAGATCGAAATTAAATAACTTTAAAAAAATATCTTTTAAATCCTAAGGATTGTCAAAAACAAAACTAAATAAATAAGTTATTCAAATAATGATAATAATTAAAATGGTACTACGTCTTCGGCCCCATCCAATGCCTTGCAACATGTACAAGAATACTTAGTCTATTAGTTAATGATTTTTTACAATTTGTACTGTCTCGTCGGTATCGATGTTAAATCATAATTAAATTTGTGAATCCTTAGCTTCGGGTAACTATTTGGAAATTCAGTCTCACGCATCTGGTGTCGTAAGAGCAATCCCGGGAGGAATACCTTTATAAAAATACATTTTTACACTACGTATGTACGCCTAGCCCTGAAGTCGTCTTTCACTCTTTCTTATATACACACATCGCACGACGAATTAAAAAAAATTTTAAGCGCGTAAAAAAATCTGTGCGATTTTAAACCATCTGCTTTTAAATATGAAGGTTGATAATGCATCGAAAGGCACGATGGGATAAGGAAGTGAAGTTGCGCGTTCATCACCCTAAAGAATAATGGAACCTTTACTACAACCCTTTAGTCGTAACTCTTTCATGTTAGTCGGCCGTGGACTCGAAATCTGTACAAACAGGTGTACTCTAGTTGACCATGGTTGCTGTGTATTCGCAGTTCCACGAATTCATATGGTGTCTTTATTGAAGTATTCTATTAATGATAAATAATTTGATTAGCTCTATTTTGAAGTTTTGAATTAGTTTTACCGCAGCTTAAAGTAATTTGAGTGTTTCATTCTAAAATGTCAGTGAATAGTCAAGGATTGAGTCAGAAGTATGAATAAAGTAAAACTTACTTGGACAGGAAAGTATTGCAAACTATCATCGGAATCAACAAACTCGTAGTCCCCAAACATAACCGGCTCGGGATCATTTTCGTCCATTAGTCCCTGAAACAGAATCGACAATTTAATATCTTAGAATACCACAACAATTATACCATTAAAATTAGAATCTTACTAACCCAAACGTTAAACTTTCGTGGTGCGCTTCTCATATCTCCATCGGGTAAAATAGATTTAGGAGCATGTTCTAAAGTAAAACCAGTGACGTAAATAAAGCTGCGTAACTTGACTAATAAGTATCCAGGGAAGTCTTGGAAGGCCCAGCACGCACCAGGTTGCAAATGATTTCCCTGTATCACAGTCCGAGGATTGTTACTTTCGTAATATAACGTTATACCAAGGAGCTTGTAAGCTCTGGTTTTAACATTATATATTTGGGTACAGCGAGTACTGATTATTTGACCACCTGAAGCAAAATGCAAAATTATAACACAGTTCTTTGTTTTCTCTTAAAAATTAATTTTAAACTTTTTTTGCATATTGACGTACCTGCAGATTCCAATGCGTAATCGACTCTTCCAGTTTTGTCGGCGTCATATATCTTCAGAATTTCTCTGACTATTTTTCTCATATCTTCGAGAGACACATCACTGTTAATTGTTTTTGTAACTAAAAATAAATAATTTTGTCTTAATTTCTATTACCTTCTCATTATTAATTACAATTTTATTTGTATTTATTTCTTTCTTAATTGCATTATGTTTACGTACCATGAACACTTTCCTTCCGAATTTCTTGATGGTCCCGCATCAAGAGTAAACTTTGGATAACTTTTGATAGTTCCTCTTTCGAAGCAGAGCTGCCGAAATATCCTGCGAGAACTCTATCAACATGGTTTTCAATTTCCTCATCAGATAATACACGGGCGTTCGAATCGCAGCAAGATTTAAGTTGTAAATAACTTTCTCGTAGAGTTTGAAACTCTACTTTCATGGTACTAATTGCCTCCTGATTCTTTTGATCTATATCCTGACGTAACAATTCCTCCAGCCTGACTAACTTTTTCTGAAATAAAATTTCACCATCTTAAACTTCATCCAAGTTCATATTCGCTTTTTAAAAATATTTATTCTTACATCGTATTCATTCCACACACTTTCATCGTTCTTCTTCATATCTTCAATGACTTGAGTCACGTTGTAAAAATGTTCCTGCGTTAAAAAATAATTGATTTTATTTATAGAACAGAACTTTTTTATGAAAAGGTAGTTCATGAGCATACTCACATTTTGCGAGACGTCTTTATTTTCCAACTGTTTAACTTTATCAGCCAGAATTTTAACGATTGACCTCAACTCTTCGTCCCTCGAATTATGCACATTATATTGTTCTTTCTTCAAACTTGGATCATTAAAAAAAGATGGCACAATTTCCACAGTCTGTCTCGCGAGAAATGGCACATTGGACAACAAGCGTGGTAGGAACCAGAACCCTAAAATAATTTTTGATTAAGAGTATGTGTTAATTACCATATGAGCAAAAAATAATAATAGTGCACGGATGTCCGTGTTCAAGTTCTTCACGTCTGTGCACTATTATTTTTTTAAAAAAGTAAAACTTGTGGAAAAAAATTCTGGTAATCTAAATTTGCTCATATGATAAGTAATAAACGCCCTTAAGTAAAGAAAATATGTTGTGTGATCGCTTCAGTCCTTCTCCTGTTACGTAATAGCTCCTTATTGATTAAACAAAAGGAAAACAAGGAGTATCGCAATTTCATAAAATTGTGAATTTAAATCAAGAACAAATTTTGTAGGAACAATACGGTAACTGAGAGAAGGATAGACGAAGGAACTCACCAGTCAAATAGCTTCAATCATGCCAAGTCCTGAATCTCCGAATTTAGCCTCCAGTAAAGTTTACCTCCCTCTATCCTTCTCCCATTTCATGACGCATCTTTTAAATGTCCAAAACTGAAAACTTAACGATGGCACTAGGACTATCTATTTACTTTTTATCTGTATATACGCGTGAATTCTCGTGATTTTAAAGGTAAAATAAAGTACTGTGAAAAAATATTTTTACTCAAAATGAAAGTGAACATGATTCAAAAATAGGAACAATCAAACATAATCACAAATCTAATTACAAACTATGATTGAAGCACTTAAACGAACTTAAACAAACCAAACTTGCATATTCATTTTTTTTCATGCCTCTTAAACTTTGATTAACACTGATGTGAATAATATGACTTTTTGTAATAACTAAATATCCATAGAAAAATTTTGTACCTCCATTAATGCAAATTTAAAAAATGCCCATTGTTTCCAATGATAAATACGAGATAAATATCTCTTCTTTTTCTACTTCTCTAATTCTAAGTTCATATATTTTTAAGAAGTGCAAATAACATACGGTTTAGTTTCATTAGTCCATTAGTATATTATGCAAACATCAATATGAATATATTAGTATTAAATATATTATTACTGGCTCTTTTAACTTACACTATAAAATGCCCAACAGGTAAAAAAATGCTTTTCGTAAAAACGAGCACCAAGTTAAGTTTAAGGCACACCATAAATGAGGCATTTCTCCCTGGTAACTTTTGTTATTGCGGAACTAAGATTTTTATCATTGGTATTTGTTAGTAGAGAAATTATAAAGTTGGCATATTTTTTCATTCAATATGAAATTCTTCTATAAGTAAAACAAACTTTACTGGATGCAGAACCCAGTATAGAAAAGTACTAATGTGTAAATCACATAACTACTGAGAATAAACTTTCTTGTAATTTAAAACTGATCTTTTCGGTTATATAACAATACTTTTTAGATTCAGCTGTCCATAGAAATGAAATATTATCTTTTACTACTAATGATTGTACGCACATAAATCTACAAAAGCTGCAAAATATTTTAAGCTGTGCTTAGTTCAAACCTTTAATAAACAATATCTTCTCATTATGATGAGAATGTAAAAAATCGAGCAGTGCAAATCAAGCAACTAAACCTTATTTTTACTCTTTCAAAACATTAGCTTTGAAAGAAACCCTTCCTCGTTAAAAATCAACACACGAAAGGTAATTATAATACCTTGAAAAGAAATCCAAATAAAAACGTTAGTCATCAAAAACTTGTTAGTAACAATTTAAAAAAAGGGGTATTTCTTTAGAAATCGTAATTTTTAGAATCACCAAGGGATGTTCCACCCAATATTTGACAAAGAGGGAAGAGACACGTTTACATTTGGTATCTCAGGTAGAGAAAAATTTCGAAACTGAGTGATGTATTTTACAAAAAGGTCATATTCGAGGAAAGTTATGTCAGAAATATCGTTAACGACACGCTGAGTCGTCTCAGTGACATCGTTTTGAAAGTTTTTCAGATAGTCAAGACATGTAAAAGAATATTTATGCGCAATGTAAGCTCCTGAAACAAAAAGAAGATAAATACCAGGCTACCAAACAACTGTGCAAAGAAGACACGAATGTATTTTAACTCCAGCAAATGTTTCTTGCACAACCAACTTATTGATTCTATAGTGCCCATAATGTGTACATAGGTAACATTTCTTATCATTACTCACCGGTCGTGAGAATGAGGGGTAAAAGGATGATCCATAGAACTTTGTTGCGTCGTCCTTGCACATTTTTTTTAACGTTTGATGCTCGACTTAATACCCACGAATCCAAGAACAAAATTCTAACGAATAATAAATAAAGATACTGAAAAGTGTGATCAACTGCTTTCCATAACCGACTCCATTTGGATTCTGTAAGAGATATTTCCAGAATTATCTACTGGGTGAACATTTTGGAAAAAAAATTAAATAGAACATACTACTGGGATTAAATTCAAGCATCTAGTTACCATGGTATTGTCGATAGTCATGACTAGTAAAAGTGTTCTTCTTCCTGAACATCCTGAGACTAACGATCGATATGAGTCCATAAAAGAGTGTCGTAACAACCGAAAAGATTTTTGAAAATGTCTCCGAAGTTCTCAATCTCCAGCTACGATTCACACACGTCGATTTGCTGATTGCTTCGTCTAATTCTGTGTCAGAATCTGCCTGAGTGACGTACCCGGACTTACTACCCCTTTTGTACCTGATTATTGATTTTCGTATCAAATATTTGTCTTTAAGGAACGTCTACCGACTTTCGATAATTATTAACATTAATACAAACCTCTCCTGGTAAGACTCAATAGGTGATAAGGTGTTAGAATCATAGATTACTTCTCGATGAGACATGAACTGTTCAGTGTGCGTTCTTTTGTACACTACAGATCTCCCTACCGGCTCAGAGTTGCGAGAGCGAAGTAGCAGGTGAGAAGTATCCTCCATGTGCTAGAAAAAAATATAAAATAATGAAGTGAGAATGAATCCTGACTCTTAAGGCATTCCGTTTCAAACTCAATAAACACGTGAAGCTTTTTTTATGAATGCTGTATTCTTGAAGATATAAATAATAATATGTTTAATTTAAATATCTTCAAATATTTATAGTTTTAAACTCTGATTATAGGATTCTTCGTAATTCTATTTATCGTAAAAGGTATTTTTAATTGAGATTCTAGGTAATATGAAAAAACGTACTCTGTTTTCCTGTTTGATTGAGCCCATGTCTGTTATATCTCCACTATTATTTTCCACAATGTCTTGATTTAAACTTTGTTGACTATTTGAAATTGAGCTGCCATGTGTGCTGCTGCAATCGGAGTGAATAGAACGTCGGGACATATTAGGCATAGCCAGCACACCCGGTGCAATTTCGTAACGACATTGCGACGTTTGAGAATAAGTGTAGTCAGTTTTGGGAAACACACTGCAAGAAATTTGAAAATTATTTCACTGCACCAGAAAACATCACACTTTAATAACAATTTGCTGTTAGTTGTAACGAGATACTTCATTTTCACCAATAAGCATGGAACGTTACATTCTTGAATTGCATCCACTTTTCTTACTTACATTAAACAATGAAAATAATTAAATCGAAAAAATGTTGATAATCAATTGAAAAAGAATTAAAACGGTTTTCAGCGAGGTTCTCAATAATCACTGCGTGAATATCGATTTAATACTGTGGAATATTGAAAATAGCATAAAAGTTGATGGTTTCGTCTACACAAACTTAATACAACAAAGGTCATTCTAATGTTATTATTATGAAACGAAGTAAACATGGTTGTCCAAATAAACACGAAATAGAACTAAATACGATAAATACGTTATTTAATTAAATTCGATATTATAAATCACTTTTTTCACTTCTTCATTGCTTTTTTCATTAATTAAGTGCAATAAAATGCACAATGGTGTAGAAAATTAGTTGTATAAAACATATGTAGTATTTTAAAATACTTCTATTCTACTTTTTTTATAAGGCGACTAAAATTATACTTACTTCCACCATTCACCAGCTTTTTTGTAAATTTCATAAGCAGAGCCGGGTCGACTTGGATGATCTTCTCGATCTCCATCTTCTGATGAATAATCGCTGGTTATGAATCTCCGGGGAGTTAAACTTTTTCTCTTCCGTTCTGTCTTAGCATTAGCTGCATTTTCTTTTACTTCATTTTGCCCGTTGGCAAAAATCTGTCTTTTGACTCTTTGTCGTTCCGAGCGACGTTCTACCTTTTTCAAGGTAACATTTTCTGAAGTTTCCTGCTTATTTTCGGAGTCATTTTGTACTAAAGTGTCATCTGCACGTTCTGCAATTGTTTCCATGCTTTTATCTCGAGGCTTCCTCGTACTTGCAGGTCTAAAATTAAAAAACAGTTTCTAAAATATAAACCGTTATCAAATTTTTTTTTTAAGAATGCAAAAGTAAAAATTCCAGACCATAGATTCCAAACATAAAAAGCTCTATTACAGAAAAAATAAGGGTAATTCTTAGACGAAAGTGCAACGTATGTGTAAGCATATTATTGTCTGTGTGTTAAGCCGAAAATTCCATTCTCCATTTCTAGTTAAAAATTGATTAATTCTACATAGGGAAAAAATTCCAATTTTAATATCTGTTAAGTAAAATGAAGAAATAGAATTTTTAGATTAGAACTTAGGTACAACAGCCTTAAACTGAATTAAAAAATTATAAATTTCCAGGGAACCATATCAGACATCTTTCTAATTCAGTTCAATACATTCAACACAGATAACAGAGCAGTTAATCGATTTCAATAGAAGCTTTTTATGTTTGAGTACCTGATTATGTGAGACCTGCAAAAATGGTATAAAACGTGAACGTCATTTAAGGGTGTTGGAGCCAAGTTTTAATCTAAAAATTCAATTTCTTCATTTTATTTAACAAATACTAAAATTGAAATTTTTTCCCTTTGTGAAGTTCATCAATTTTTAACTAGAATTATGCATACAGAGCAAGAAAATATCTAATTCAAATATTTTTTAAATAAAATGAAAATATTCAATTTTAAAGTTAGATTTTGAATTCTTCGTTTTATGGAAAAAGTATCTAAATTAAATATTTTTTCGCTCTGTATGCAGTTTTATATTTGAAAAAAGATTAGCGCTACAGAGCGAAAAAATATTTATCTATAATTTTCATTGAGTAAAATGGAGAATGGAATTTTGAGCTTAACACTTGGGGTCCAACGCCCTTAAAATGAAAAGCCAAAAAACTTACAAGGATCTTGAACTAGACCTCCTGCTGCTTGAGACTTCCCCAGGAGTGTGAGATCGTTCACGACTTTTATTTCTGAGATCATAGTGATGTTCTGCCCCTTCAGGATCCACAACGTTTCGGCTCAAAACTTGTGGAGTTTGTGATCGTGATCTGCTATTACTTCTCAGCTCATAATGATGTTCGTTTTCCATTTTTCTGGTGAAAACCATGGTTTCAGTTTTAAGAATGCTTTTTTAAAAACAGACTTCTATGACAACTTTATGACAGAAAACTAGAATTCATGGATTTTGAACCGTGCTCTTTCATGCTCACGCACGTAAAGGCAGTGAAATTTTACACTGAGATTGAATCTCATGAGTACTCTATGAGTTCGAGACTTCGAGCACATGTTCACATCTAAAAATATACATCCCCCCACAAAGACATGAACCGAGGAGGGAACAGGGAATAGGAGGAAGGTTAAGAGTTAAAATCGAGATTTGAAGAGGGAAGACCTTGCTCATTTCACAATCTTCCCTCTCCTTCGATTAGTAGTTTACTTATAAAATTTTAACCTTCCATTTATATACGCGCGTTCGAAGGATATTTAATTTTTTATTCATCCATCAAAACAGACACGTTGCAAATTTTTATACGCGAAAATACCGCTATGTCGACAACCTTATTTCGTTACATCAGAGATATATGTAAACAATACACTTAAGGGTTTCTCAATATCTCAGCACTTTCACAAGGAAAGGATAAAATATTGTATGTTTCTTCATTACAATCTAATCAGCATTCACTTGACAGATTTTTCTGTCAAATGTTTTTCCTTTTATGGAAAAAAAAGTCTGGACGCGATTAGGTAAATGGCGGTTATGCGGTAACATAAATTAATCTATTAATAGTTAATGTACTCACATTTTCCTACGACTGGGATGAATCCCAAGTTTTTAAACGAATTCTCTTTTCTACACGTAATCGTGCAATTGTGTATTGTTAATTACGCGGCAATACAGATTTCCTGCATTCACTGACACTTTTTTCCTCACCTTCTTTTTTTAACACACTCATTGACACTCATTTACAAATGTATGCACGTACGCAGTACGCACACCCAAAATTAAGCTTGCGCATGATTCATTATGTTGCGCATAAGCATTGGCAGCTGACGAGTTAGACATGGTTGTAAGAATGTATGAATGGAGCAGAAAGTCTTAACGTGGGTGAGGGGGACGAATCATCTGAGCTGCGAAGGGGGCAAGGAGCAGCCAGCATATACCCATTCCATGATATACCTATAGCTGAGGACAGTCTTTGGCTGATTTGTTGATTGACCAATAGGGAGCTAGAAATGCCCTCAAGTAACATGGCCGCTCCCCACTATTTCTACTCCCCCGCAGACTGGACTGGGCTCTATACAGTGGCGTAACTAAAAATTGGAGGCCCCACCCCGCAAAAATTTTTAGGAGGCTCCTTTGAAAATAAAAAGAAACAAGTTTTGAATAAATTTAAATTTTAAGGGCATGCTTTAATGTGATGACCAAATTATGAAAATTTTTTCGATGTTTGTCATGGCCAATCGCAATGAAAAATCGCTCTCAAATTTTGGAATATAGGAAATAAGACAGTAAACTGCGTTATGAAATTTATTTTGAGTTAATTTAAAAAAAAATCAGGTCCCTACCTTACCGAATTGTTTTTTTTTTTTAAATTATTACTCAAAATAAATTTCATAACGCAGTTTACTGTCTTATTTCCTATATTCAGTGGCGTAACTAAAAATTGGAGGCCCCCCCGCAAAAATTTTGTATTGGTTGGTTCTTTGTGCATATCTTGTTATTCTTCAGAATATCACACGTAAAAATTTACAAAAAACTGAACTTTCAGGTACGTGCCTGGGCACGACTACCTGAAAATCGGTCAAGTATTAACGCCCCGGCCAAGAACTTGCTAATTATTTATTAATAAATATTAATTATTAATAATTATTTATTATTATTAAAAATTATATATTAATAAATATTAATTACTTAATAATGTGGGACGTCAAAGTGCAAACATGGGCGATGCATAAGGCTGGTCAAAACTTAAAATGTCTAGTCTATTAACCTAAATTTAGGTAGTGGGCATGCCCACCTTGCCCATATCGGTGGATCCGCCACTGCCCTCAGAGGAAGAGGCCTCCCCGCAATGCGGGGTTTTGCTACTACATAGTTACGCCACTGGCTCTATATCCCACGTTCTGGAGACCTGCCCCTCACTCCGCACCACCTACCATCATTACCTTCACCACATCCCCCACATCCTAATTTAGCGCGTTATTTGAAAATTGAAAAAGGTTACTACACATATATATATACGAGTAAATTAATTAATTATACGTCATGACCAATGAGGCAGCTCCAACTTATTTCGTCATTAGTCAAACGTTGAATAATTTTATTCTTCTCTATTATAGAATTCACCCTCAGAAATTGTGAACAAAATTTACGTCCGCGCAATAAAAAATGCGAAATAGCATGAAAATTTTGGAAAAGGACACCGGACAAAAAAGAAGGTTGGAAGGACAACTATTTATCATTCACCATCGAAAAAGAAGTCCTTCTAAAAACTTAAGAAGCCGAATGTCTTCCCTTCTGTCTACGACTTAAGATCGATGCAGATCGATTAAGATCGAAGCAGCAATGCGGAATTTTACCAGCGTAGTAATTACTGACGTGAGTCTCAGTTTTTTGTTTCTTTTTGAAAAGAAGATCTATCAGGTTTAACAAAAAATTGAGTCTCAGTGTTACTTCTCTGCGAAATACCAGAGAAATACTTTACATCGTCGTAGTAAGTAGCGCTTGGTAGCGCTAATATGATTGCGGAAGGTCAACCTGTCTTCTTTTACTTGAAGCTGATTGGTAGAAACCAGGAGCTCTCATCCTTCTTCACCAATCAACTTCTACTACTGGAAACAGACAGGTTGCTCCCGGCCATCATCTTTCTCTTTCTAACTACAATACGAGGCAATACGAGGTTCCTTCATTCAGTGAGGTTCCTTCATTCAGTAGACAGTTTGAATCAGTTAGATTATGCAATTAACTGGGAAAATATTTCTAATTGATGAAATTTCAGAGAAGAAACTATAGTTAATTATGAAAAAAATTAAAATCCTACCAGATTTAAAAACCTGAAGTTCAGGCCTCCTTCCCCACCCCACTCCTGAGCATCAAAAAATATTATAACCGGTTCCTTTAAAATCGAGACCATAATTAGTGGATTTTTTTTCTGGCGAATATAATTCTTTTCTTTGTATTTTTGCATTTTAATTACGGCTTTACGAAAAGTCAAGCCTTTTTCATATTATTCGCATTAGTTGTAAACGGGTCGAAAAACATTTTAATGCGACCCAAAGTAAAATACCTACTCGTTGATAATTTGAATATCTTCTAATTTTCATTCAAAATATACAATATCTTGATCAGAAAAAAATCAAAAAAGAAGTACTGATTATAAAATTTACATCTTAAGTAAAAACATGGCAGATTGTTTTTATAGAATAAATAATTTATTGGTGTATTTTGCATCACTAATGCGGAAAATAAAAAAAATAATGGTTTTCAAAGTGGATGTAGAGAGTAGGTATATAAGTTGATTCAAATTTAAGTTTATTAGTTAGTGTTAATATAACGAGAGAAATCAACGTTTTAATTCACAATGCTGAAGATTATTTCTCTATCTTTTTTGTTACTTGCTCTTTTTTCTTGTGTGTTTACTGAAGAAAAAATAGAAACTTATTTTGACAAGTACGACTATGTCAACTTCGATGAAATTTTGGCCAATCCACGACAACGGGATTCTTATTATAACTGTTTCATGGATCTTGGTCCATGTATAACTGCAGATCAAAAATTCTTTAAAGGTATAAACAATAACTTACACTTTGCCGAAATACAACACAGTAAACCCCAAGTTATTAAAGCGTCACAGATCACTTAATTTGATTATCAAATTGAGATCAAAGTGATCCACTTTTGTAGATCGAATCATTAATGCATGTGTACAACTTAATTTGCATCATCGTTCGGGATTTTTCCACTCGAAACAAAATTCGTAGTTTCAGGTGATTGATTTTAATTCCCAACTGGTTCAAAGGAAAAAATCTGAAATAGATATTAAAGCGGGGATTTTATTGTTATTTACAATGAAATAAATTATTTTTTTAATTATCCACAGATTTTATACCAGACGTCTTTAAGACTCAATGCAGAAAATGTACAGAGAGGCAAAAGTTAGCCTTCGACAAAATATCTGAGGTTTTCTCTTCAAAATATCCAGACAAATGGGAAGCTGTCATCCAAAAATTCATTATAGAACCAGCTGGCTTGGGTAAACCAAAGTAAAAAATAAAGGGACGACTTGTTATGTAATTTCATAATTGAGGCACTGGATTCTAGATTCAAAAAGAAGATATATTTTTATTCGAAGTGGGGAGGCCTCTGGTTGCTTGCATATGAGTGACGTTTAGGGGCCTCCCTATTCCGAACGAAATAATTCTATATATATATTAAATATCATTTTTTTTTAATTCAGCGCCTCAATTGTTAAATATTTCGCATGTCTCAGTGTGTAATTAGCTATTATTATTTTTTGTAATTATGTAAGTTAAAATAAACAGTAAACAAAAAAATAAAAAGCAAAGGAAACAATAAAAATAATTTCTCTATTTTTTGCAAAACTTTCATCTTGTAGTATAGTGCAAAATGAAAAAAGACATTCAATGGATATCCAAATAAACATAGAGTGTATTTCCATACTTCTATTTGTTTTTATTTAGCACTATTGTATTTTTTAATAATTACAATTATAAAAAAGTGGAGATAAAAGTGAATGAACTCATCAAACAAATGCAAATTTGATATTTGTCGGTGTCTGAAAAATTACAAACTCTACTTATTTTGTCTTATATTATCTTTGGTATTTGTACCAGGTTTGTATACCTTTGAATAATAAATATTCACTTTAAAATTGTGACTTCCAGTGTGCCAGAACGTATAAAATATTCAATATTTTGTGTAAAAATATATTTTTTACATTCTCATCAGAGAAGGTATTAGATTTGTTTAAAATAGATAGAAGGTTTATGTATCTTATATTGTACAATTCAGCTAAAAATTATCAGATTAAAAATAAATCCTAATTAACATAAAAATAAACGCTAAAATTTCACTGTGAGTCTCCCCGCAATCAAATTCTCTTAAAAAAATTGGGTTCACCTATCAATCCATTCGGCGTATTGAAAATAATTAGTAACTAAAGTTTCGTATTCTTTAAACGCCTTTTCCCTACCATCAAGAGGTATATAACAAACCCCATGATTTGGTTGTATTTTACCTACATGATAAATTCCATCAACACATACTCTGCCAATAAAAAGAGGATAATCATCCTCAGTTTCCCCACCCGGAAGTGCATATAATGGAACACTACCTGCCCAAGATTTTACCCAATTAATATCTCTCCCACACAAAACTTGAAAACTTATTTTTTCATGCATTCGTCCACCCCATGACAAAGTGCATGTATTCCCCATTATACTTCCTGGTGTTATAGATTGGTTGTGATAAGCTCGACCAATATAGGGACCATTCTCAGAAACCGAAACTGCATCTCTGGGTATCCCTACATCATCGTTGTAGTCAACCCAGGAATTATTAGTCTCTATCAATTGTTGTCTGATAGCCAAGCAGTATAACTCCATTCCTGTAAAGACATGAAAAGAATTCCTTTCCTCTATTTTCCTTGTCATATTAATTAGACAATTTTATTTTTAATCAAATTTACTTTCAAGAATCCATTTTCCTTTCGCGCCACAAGCTGTGCTGACACCAATATAATTTATAATGAAGGGGTTTTTGTTCATGTAGAACATAAAACCATCAGAGTCCCTTCGACCAACAGACAATAGACCATTGTGCCAATTCCAACTATAAAATTGTTTTAATTAATTATAGACGATTCGAACATTATCCATTTTTAAAGAATTGCTTAGTTTTTAAACTTATTTTAATCCTTATCTAAAATTTCTTACTGTATGTAAAAGCCACGGCCGTGTTCACCACTTAGAATGTCCGGAGTTTCAATTTCTACCACATTAGGTTCGAGATTATTTTTTTTTATTGCTGAGATGGTATTTTCTCGTCCACCGAGCAAAATCTATAACAGAAGCGATTTTTATATTTTTCAGAATATGCGTTTTTTTAAAATAAACCATGAATCAAGTAAACGTATTTATAACATAATTTTTTATTAATAAAATTAAAATAAATATTTACTTCATAAACTTCCGAATCATCGTTCAAATGAGTTCTAAGAGCAATCCTTGCATCGTGACTCGCTTGAATCCTCAAATTTATATGAAGACTTGAAATTGGGAAGTAGCAATAATCCAAACTGTCTTCTGTAGTAATTTTTACTGTAATATAAACATTATAAATGAATACATGCATCAAAATGACTGTGAGACATATTGCAAATTTAATACGAAAAAAACATTTGACGTCAAAGACGTTGATATTGAAAAAAATCAAATATGAGAAATGAAAGAATAATTGTTGTATGTAACAGTAATCATTATTCATATATAATAATTATTTTAATTATTATTGTTATGTTTTTATTTTATTGGACTCCCTTATTATTATTAATTAACAGAAATAATTTAATTTCTCATAAAATTATAATATTGTCTGGAATTTCGTAATATATTAAACTCTGTAAGAGAATAATAATAATGATTAACAAAACATTAATAAATATGACAATTACTGCTGAGTTTATGTTTATGATGAACATAATAATCAGTATATTTAAAAATTCTCAGCTTCGGTTTGATATTTGTTTACAATCCTTTTTTTTCAAAATATAATAATAAAATTTGTCAATAATACTCACTGGAATTAGCCATAACACTTTAGACCATTTTACATTTTTCATTTTTTCCATTAGTAATAATCTGACTAATCTTACTATTTATATATACACAGCTGTTCATTCAATAACAGCGTCCTCGTGCGCAAATTTCTTCGAACTGGGAGTCAGTTTGACCAATCACAATGAAATTCCCCAGCATTCAAATGCTTTTTATTATCATCAACAAATTTTTATATCTATTTATTCTTGGAATATTTTTAGAAAATCGAAAAAAATATAACTGATCTTTATTTCAGGATTCGCTGTAAATGTTAAATTTTTGAAAATTTGTTTATGGCGACATATTTTTGAGATTTATTTATTTTTATTTATTAAAATTAATTTGTATTTGACATTCAATTTTTGAATAATTGTCAAATGGACCAATGGAATTAATTAAAACTATCCATCTTTTTATCTTAGGTATTGAAACGGATCAACTTGAATCAGCCTATCAGTATTTAAGTCATCAAGTTTTTGAAGTTCATGAATATCCTTTCTGCATGTTTTCATTTCTTCCCTCAGTTTCAGAATTGTCTTTCTCATAATCTTGTTTGAATGTTTGAGATTCTCATAGGCTGAAAGCACACATTTCACACATATTGTTAATATTATTAATATTATTTTAAAAATGTTGAACATTGGAGAATATCAATGTTAAAAATCTGTTGATTACCTTCTTCTTTCTTGATTCTATCTTTCTCAATTGCAATTTTTAAATTCTGTAAAGCTGCCGATAACTTTTCATGACTTTTGGCTGAATAGTATTTCATTCTAATTATTCCAAAATTTCTTTCATGGCATTCTATGTATTTATTCAATTTATCTACTGATGTAGATAACTTTTTATTATTCTTCAAATCAGTATTTCTATATATTTCTCTGTACATGCATGGAGTTAATAAAATGATAAAATCTCTCATAAATGAGTAACTACAAAAATAAAGGTTGACAGATTTTGATAATTTGACAGCTGAAGTGATCGTCTTTTAAGCTTTAAAACAATAAAAATACAAAGTTCAAAAATTATTAAGAAACATAATTACAACATATAATTTTACTGATTTAATTGATTGCGTTAAATTATCAGTTTACTTAACAACTTTATCTTTTAAAATTTCCTTACATATATTTTCTTTCTCTCAACGTAGGTATATCTACAAAAAAGGGATAAGATAAAATGATAATGTTGAGACTTATTATCAGCAGATATTCAATTTTCTTCTATACATATAGTACACTGACTCATTCACCTAATCAATGCAAATACCGAAACAACCAAACAAGGCGCCCTCATATTGAACCTTCCGTTTGCATGCTTGTCAGTCTCTCATATTCTTTCCAATAGAAAGGTTGAAATATATTTCACAATATTCGTGCTTCTATGAAAAATTAAAAAATATAAAATGTCTAGTGAAGATGTATTAATGCCTGGTGAATCAATCAAACCTATTATAACCAAAGAAGATGCTATTGTAATATTGAAGAAAGTATACGGCTTGAATGCTTCTAAAATCACTGAACTAAATGCATATGATGATAAAAATTATCACGTTTTTTGTAACGAAGTAGAGTTCAGCAATCCACATATCACTGAAGTCAACAAAGATGGCTACGTTCTCAAGATCATCAATTCTTTGGATTCGAAGAAAACTACCATGATTGATGCACAGACAGAGTTATTGCTTTTTTTAAATGAAGAAGGCATTCTTTGTCCTTTGCCCGTAAAGTGCATCAGTGGTTCGTATTTTTCCCTACAAAAATTTCAACCTGAGTCTGAAAAAGTTAATGCTGTTCGGTTATTAATCTACAGACCGGGAGAGATTCTTCTTAAAGTTCCGAAGACCAACGAGCTTATGCTGAATGTAGGGAAATATGTAGCCACCTTGGATAAAATATTACAAAAATTTTCTCATCCTGTTTATGATAAGCATCAAACAATTTGGATGCTGGATTCTGTACCAAAATTAAAGCAATTTCTCTTCATTTTGGAAGATGAAGAAAAAGTGATAGTAAAGGAGGTAATAGCTTCATTTGAAGAAAACGTGCTTTGCATCGCCGATCGTTTTGAGAAAGGAATTATTCATGGTGATTTAAATGAACAGAATATTGTTATGAGTCCTGATGGAAAATCAGTTAATACAGTTATAGATTTTGGCGATTCCCATAAAGGTTGTCTGATATTTGATTTGACTATTTCTTTGTGTTATATGTTGTTACAAACTGAGGACCTTGAATCTGGTAAATACATAATTCGTGGCTATGAGACAGTTAGGCCACTTGCTGCCATTGAAAAATCAATTATCAAGACTTGTGTTTGTGCGAGACTTTGTCAGAGTTTAGTTCTCGGACTTTATTCCCACCAAAATGACCCGAAGAATGAATATATCCTTACTTCGCAAAAATCAGGATGGAAGATGCTCAAAAAACTTTGGCCAATAAGTGAAGACGAAATTTCTACGATCTGGGGTATTAAGTAATAAAAGAATATAAACTGATTAATAATCTGATTAATAAACTGATTTCTTCATGATTGAAGAATTATACAAAAAGGGAGATTACTGGTGAATTAAAAAGATTTTTGTGCTTTGTGATATACACTTTCTCTTTTTTATTGCTCTATACATATGTGTACGTATACAATAAGTACACTTTATATATACGTACACATATGCATGATGTATGCCAGGCAGTTACATATGTACATAGATATAATGAACAATAATACTCTTCTTGTTTTATAGTCATCATAATGGTAATAACATGTAGCCATTTTACAATATTTTGATCGTGTTATATACAAAAGTGATAGTCCTAGAACTTAAATAATATTGAAGGTACTTATGTATAATCGGCGTAGAACTACCATCATTCATGTGTCACATAATTTACCATTATTCAAAATTTTTTTGTACAATTACATAATCCATGTGAAAAAATTCATCTGTGTAATTATAATATGGTTATGCTATTTTTTCAGATGTTATTTAGTTAATTTTTAATATTTGAAGAACACTTGTCTTGAAAGAATTTTAAGAGAAAGTTTAACGAAAACAGAGAAATTTTTTCACTGTGAAACTGCTATGTTACGTAAGCTTTATATCGCTGTTATATATTATATCATAGGTGTGCTAGCCCTTGTTTTCTTTTAAATAATAACAAATTTTGCAATATAAATTTCAAAGACCTGAGGCAAAATAAAGTTGTATTGAATTTCAAACAATAATTATACAGCAACAACTTTGCACATTGGAATAGTTTGTTTACATAAGCGATAAACTCGTTTAATTGTTCCTTCATTTACTTCATGAAGTTAAGAAGAACTCATGCATTCATCATAAACATGCAGTTCGCTCTTTCAGGCAAATCTTATAACGTCGCTAGCTTTTAATCAAGATGTAAATATGGAAATTTCCCAAATTCAAATGTCAATGAAAGAAAACTATGATTGATGTCTAGAAATGTAGAAATGTATAAAAAAAAAACGTAATAAATATTTTCTAACTATATTTTTGTATAACAATTTGCCTCAATAAATAGAATTTTAAATTAACCGTACTACCTTATTAAAAATTCAAATTAAGATTGAATTTATAAATATATATATTAAAAATTCTTTTTATGAAAGTTTCTAAACTTTCATCATCGTTATCTCAAGCACATAAGAACGAAGTAAACTTTTTAACAGCAATTTAAAGTTTGAAATTGATGGGAAAAATATTTCCCAATTAAGAAAACCCTTCGTTCTTACGTTTTCACTTATCTATTTTTTACAATTTGTGTGGAAGGCTACACAGTAAACATAACTTGTCTCTTGACATTTTTTTGTCATCGAAATCGAAGCGAACATTTGTTTTCTTTACATAAAGGACTCGAATTACTTCCAGCATAAGGTAATTAAAGAAACAGTATAATGATCAATTAACAGACAATAATATTGAGATTCACCTTGTATGTAATAACATATAATTGTGTTTAGAGAATAAACCTTATTCTAAGTTTTAACGGGAAATGAAGATAAACTCGAGTCCTTTAATCAACAATTTAACTTTACATTAACGAATTTCCGCCAAGGATTTTTAACAAAATATTATATTACATATTATATCTATAAATACTGCTGTACTTAAGAAGAAACTTGGTACGCAGAAGACATTTTTTTGCTTCTCCAAACTTATGGTACAACATATCCAGAACAATAATACAGATACGTGTTTCTTCGAAAGCACAGTAGAGTATAATTTATTGCTTAAATTATTGGCTTACGTTTAATCCATAGGCATAAGTTCATTTTATTTTGTCGTTAATATAACTCTATATAACTTTGTTCCTAATATACTTAAATATATAACTTATAGTGCCGTATCTTAATATAAATATTAATAAAAAGTCGATAAATATTTCATTCAAAAAATGAAAACTGAACAGTTGTGTGTATACAGTGTATAGGTCAAAGGACAGGGATAGGTTCGTGTGTGAAAAATTCTTTGGGAGGCACCGGCTTCATTCATTGCGCCCTTGATGCTATAATTAAATGCCCACTGGGAATCTTACAAGATTATATCATAAATGTTCTTTCAGTCGAGTTTTCGATGATGCTGTACATTATTAAAATGATAAAAAAAATTTGGAGATAAATAGGATCTTCAAACGGAAGTCAACATACAAAAGTACTATAGATTTCATTTTCTCATCACTTCGGAAACATTTTTTTTATACTGAAGATTTTCTCATTAAGGTCCTGCACTTGGAATGATGAAAAAATTCTATTTTTATTTAAAGAAATATACTCAATAAAATAACAAGTGTTATATGTACAGTATAGCTTCATATTACAGACACTATTAAATTATTAGTATCTACTAAGCCAAAATAAAAAATGAATAATTTATTAAAGAGTCTTAAAACCTTAAAACTCTGATAATAGCAGTTTAGCTCTTCTTGGGCGTCTCTCAAATTCGGATTTTTTCCCACCATTTGCAAGTATATGATATTATCCTTTTATAAAATCACTTCTCGTCAGAAGATCATCAAAGGATAGTCTTTTGTCTTTTTTTGCAGGAAATGCTCGCACATGAGTATAATAATAATATGATGATGACCGGTGCAGCATGATATAATGCGTAATTAAGTACAATTGGTCAATCCCAATAATTTAGCGATTTGCTTCAATATACTTAAATAGAAAATCACCGTATTAGATTCAAGTGGCCTGCACCGATTTCATCACTCATAACAATAGGAATATTCTTCTGTGACGTCGAATTATTATTTATCACACTTATTCTTCATTCATAATGCATTTTTAATCGTCGCGATGGTGTCCTATTTAAGTAGTTAATTTTTTTACTTTATCTAATCTTGAAATTACTGAGCTAGACTTTTTTGTCGCTGTTGCTGCAGGACAAGCAGCATTGCTTTTTATATAGTGGAACTTCACACATGTTCATTATCTTAACTCTGTTACACAGTTGAGATTGATCCTTACAGTCTTCTGAAAATAGAATATCAAAGATGATTTTTAAGTAATGAACCTCATAAAATCGTTTAGATGTGATAATGTTCTCTTGTCTTACCTGGAGATCGAGGACACGGTTGACCTCTACAAGTTTTCATAACAGGTGGTCTGGAAAGATCTCTGCAGGCATTGCCTGCTGGTTTCTTCGTCCCAAACCATACGCACTGTAAAATTCGATATTTAATTCCATCCTCTTCGCATGAGGCAGTACACTGTAAAATTTAGAAGTTTAGCAATTACGCATTCTACAACTTCATGAGATAAAACTTCTTTAAACTTTGAACATGAATTACCTCTGACCATTCGCCCACTCTCCAAACGCCTTTACAAGCGTCATTATAACATTCTTGTCGTTGGGGTGGCTTTACTCCCTCGTCGCATTTACTAGGATCTGCGATAGTCACGTTCTCAGTTCCATCTTCCATTTCTTCAATCACGTGACAAGCAACCTCCCTCCTTTGCATAGCTAAAAATGAGTTGTTGTTAATTGTTAATAATTAATTATTCAAGCTGTCCTAAATTAAAAGTTGATCAAAGTATTTGCCTGTTTTCCAATTGAAACATCTGGAACTTTCACAAGGTGTCCATTCGTCAGCGTGCCACTGAGGACACCTTCCTGTTCCACAAGGCTTTACTTTTTCTGGAACTGGATATCCTGCATCTTCACAAAGATTTGCACCAATCACAGTTCGTTGAGGGGTTCTAGTCGAATTTGCAGCTGGCTTTGCAGAACGAACTGTACACTGAGCTCCACGCATCTAAAATATTTAGTTTCACTTATCATCCCCCTATTTTTATTCTTTAAAGGAATTTGAGAAGAATTGAAGACATGATTAAACAAAAACAAGTGATCATGCATTCCTAAATATTCCATGTTATTTTTAAAAATATTCATAATTATAAACATAAGGAAAATAGTTTGTGTTCATAAAAGTATCGAATATTACCTGAAATCCTCCTCCTCCACAAGTTTGTGAACACCTGGACCACTCTGTCGTGACCCATTCAAATATTAAGTCGTCCTTAGCTGCTACAAGCAAAATGAAATCGAATTTAATGATTCAACAAAGCTGATTTTATTTTATAATGGTATGATACTTTAAAATGATGCTTAGAGTGATTTTAAAATTTTTTTACCTTTACTAAAAACGACGACAGGACCAATCGTGGGTTGATTTGCAGGATCTTCGTTTTCAGAAGTTGACAAAGTAGGGACATTTTCATAACTCTTCGAAGTCTTTTGTGAAAGGAAGACATCCTTCGTGCTCTCTTCTTTCTTGGAAATATTTTCCCCTTCTTGAGGACTAAGATCATCCTTGAAAGATTTTGAAACATTATTACTCTTCTCAATTTTATTTCCTGATCTTCTAAGGACTTCCAATTCTTTCTCTTCTTTAAGATTTTCTTTCGCACTTTCTAATTCTTCATTCAATTCGGTATAATTTTGTATAAAAAGTGAATCGTTATACCAAGTCACTTCACCATGAAATTGTTTTTCAACTTGTAGTCCTTTCTCATAAAACTCGTTACTCTTTTCACTGGTATTCTCTGTTTGTACAGTGTTTTCTTCAGTGAAAGGTTCTTCAGAAATAGCACTTGAAGTAGTTTTTATTTGATTATGTCCTTCCTGAAAGCTTCCTTGCACACTTTCTTGAATACTTTCTTGAGTTTTTACTCTTTCATCATCTGAGGTAGCAGAAGTCGTAATAAAATCCTCCAAGTTTTTATCTCTCCAGCTTCTGGTCTTTGTTTTAGTTTCATGATCAGTCTCAGCAGTAGTAGACTGTTTGAAATGTTCTTCCCTAAAAGGAACTACTGAATCCTTTTTCTCGTTTTCCAAAACTGTTCCACGTTGGTTTCTGAAATATATTTGGCTCCCTTCATCGTGCTTTTTGTGCCTTGGCGAGTGATCAACATAATCAATCATAGATACAGTCGGAGGAGTGGGAAAATGTTTTTCAAACGCTATTTCTGGTATGACTCTCATGGTGTCTCTATGATTCATGGTGGCGAAAACTGCATTTATGTCGAAAGGATCATCGTCAATGAAAATTCTTTCTTCATCTGGTCCGAAAGGTTCCTCAGGAATTATACTATTTCTTTCCGAAAATTCATAATCATTATCCAGACTGTCGTATCGAAAATCGACATTCAATTTTGACATAGGTTGCGTGGTGTGTTTGTTTTCGAAATGAATATCCTCCAGAAGCATAGGTCTATGGTCGATGTTTGACTTTGAGGTGTCTTTAAATGGCCAGTATGTCTATGGAGAATGAGAATGATTAGATACGTGATTTTTAAATCATAATGAATACGTCTGAAGATAACGTGATTATATTTATATTTATTAAAAATGAGAAAAAAATTTTTTGAATAATATCAACTGTGAATAGACATTTGAAGTTTTTGATACATAATGTAAGAAAATAAGAGCATTGCGGAAGCATAATAGAGAAAATAATATCTTTAGGATTACGTCAACATAAATAATATAATAAATGATTTAGTAAATGTTTTTTTGTATTTAGTTGGCGAGTATTTCATTGCAAGGACATGTTAGTTTTACCTTTAGAGTAGAAATTAGTTGACTTAAAGGAGATACTAGTGTCGATGCGCTGGACGCTGCAACCGATTCTATTGACTCGAAACCAGGCTGCTGATGTTCGAATCATTATTATCCACCACCACAAGAAAAATGTTAGTGAAGTTTAAAAGAAATCAAGGAAAAATTATAAATATTATTATCTAAACAAGCATTCATTTTAATAATATTATTTTATACTTAGTTATAAAAAGTTTTCATTCATGCTTCAATATTTAATCATGCTGAAAATCATTCACAATTGTCGTGTATAAATAGAAATTCCATGCATATCTTGTTACATAATTTTATTTAGTACTAACTACTAATCAACCATTTGCTAATACGAAATAAAAAAATTGTCACTGACCTGATGAATCGCAGTTACTGCATATCCCGCATCAGTTTTTATGAAATGATTGGGTGGTGGAGTTGTTTTTGGTCTTTGTTTCGGCTTTTTCTGACGTGATTTTTCCGTTGGCTTAAATCCATTTACATCATGACGAGCCTCGTGACTAAGATCATCACTTCCGTATCTAAATGGTGATTCTAGATACAAACACATATTTTTAATTTATTATTATATATTCTCATTGACACAGAACTTACAGAAGACTAGTTTTCATTTAAATTATAGAAAAATCTCACCCGCACCTGCACCATCAGAATTCACATTTTCGCCCGAATTGATAGGGGAAGAAATTAAATTCGATCCTTGACGAGTTTGGATCGCATTACCAGATCGAAGAACTTCCTCGCTGCTCATTTGATCTCTAGGCCTTACTTTCACAAGAAGTTGCATTTCTGCCTGAATGTGTCCAGCTAAAATAATAGATTCAATTTTATTTAATTGGAATTCATTTGCTAATAAATTATCATTTTGAGAGGCTCATAACAATATTTACTTACCGATACAAGAATATATTCCTTTGTCTGTATACGTAATATCCATAATTCTTAAAGCTCCCTTTTGACTAATTTTATGTTTCCGCGTTCTTCGTAATTCCGAACGATCTTTCGTCCATATAATCTGCTTCCTGAATGCCAAATAATTCGATATTAATTGTATTTCAGTTATTTACAGTTTTATAGATTTCATTAAATTCATCTTACTTGTCAAATTTTTTGACAGGGCAACGAATCTTGACCACAGGCGTCCCTTGAAATACCACAGCCGTCCCCCCGATTTTCAGGTCCACTTTTTGACTTGGATCTTCCTGGCTGAAGGTGATATTTTGACTAAGAATAATTGGCTGTTCGCTCATACCCATGTCACTGCAAGCTCTAGTATTACACGGTTTTTCTGACGGTGGTTTATGGGAAGGACATTCGCTTTCTGGACGATTCTGCTTTCGTCCTTGAGCTCTTACTTGCTCACAAGATACTTTCCGAGTTTTTATACCACCTCCACAAGTCTTCGAACACTAATAAAGATTTAATGATCAGTATCAATCTCAGAAATAAGAATTAAACTACTTTTCAGGAATTTATTTACATAGGATTAAAGTATAAATGACTAATATATGTTTTTATTGAAAACCTCGTTGAAAACCTGCTATTTTAAGGAATTCCTTTATATTATCTTTAATGAAATGAGAAATGTACCTTTCCCCAATCCTCAACGTGCCACTTGACAGGGCAGTCAAACACATTGCAATATCTTCTGTCGACTGGGGGTGGTTGCGGACACATATGATTTGGAACCGCTACCGTAGTTCCAATTCCACGTGTCACTTCGTGTATGCAAGTGACGTCTCGAGTTTGTATCCCAAGGCCACAAGGGCTCATGCATGGTGAAAAATCGGTAGTATTCCACCTGTAAGCAACGTTTAGGTTCAGTTTCTCAATATATAAACAAAAATTGCAGAATATCTTCATGATTTTCATTGCTTCGAAGTTGATTTTAATATAAAATATAATACTAACTTCGGAGGACATTGATGATCATTACAAGTTTTTATCCTCGATTCAGGTTTCGTTTCTGGACTACAGAGAAGGGGGGTTACAACCTTATTTGTATCATCACGTCTGCAATGTATAATTGAAGTCTGGACACCTAGAATTGATTTTCAAAAGTTTGATGGAATTCTCCAGTTAATCAGATTGTTATCATTTCTAAAACGAAGAAAAGTGAATGTACCTCCTAAACAGGTGGCACTGCAGTGAGTGAATCCGTTTTCATGCCAAGAATATGTGGTTTGAACAGAACTTCCGGGTGCCACTTTCATGTTGCTTTCATAACTTCCGGGACCGGAACTGCCACCAGATGATGGATAGGAGTCAGTGAGACTGGATTCAGCATAACCACTGTCTCCAACTGTATCAATCCTATATGACAGGCTATTTTCCATAAAACCACAAGGCTCCATCATACACTTCTCAGTGTCAATCGGTTTGGGACCAGAACATTGTCGATCTGGCAATTTGGCAATCGTCTTGCTGAATTCCAGAAATATTTTACAGTGGACCTCCCTGTGGCGAATACCCTCGCCACAAGTCACGGAACATGGTGACCACTGTTCTGCAATGAATCTAAAAACGAAATTCCATTGTATAGTTGAAATGCCAATAAAATTTTCTGAATTCACCTTATATATGTAATGTTTTCGATCATTACCTAAGAATTCCTCAGAATATTACAACTCCTATCTAAACTCTCTTGTACAACAATTTTCCAACTTTGAAATTATTAATCATAAATTCCTCCCTTTCTAACTACCGCAACTTGGCCTAAATTTACTCCTGTTAACTTCATCAAGCGTGCACAAACTTCTTCTACATACAATTACATAAAGTAGTAAATAATTCATTTGATAATTCTCTCTTTGCGAGAATATTTAAATTTTCGAATCTTGCCTTTACCAGACCCGATTCATTCTGTTCAGTGCGGTTCGAATGATCCATTGAAATTTATTTCCGCATAATTCGTTCGCTCTTGTACACGCCAATCAATCTCTCGCTGATATAATTTCAATTTGTCTCTAACGCTTGTCGACAATTTTCATTTTATACTTTTTACATGGTACGGTGCTTCTGTTATATTGATAGCAGAACCCGGGCGTACTGACGTCACGGGGTTGCTCCAGTTTTCGAACACGAGGAAACAAGACAAATATAAATATATTCGTATATTATCTTCCACAACTCCTTCGTACACATCTTATTTATATCAGAGAGATTCATAATTAATTCAAATATTTGTAGCTTTAAAAATGATTTGTTTATCTCTTTATAATGAGACAATCAGGTCGAAATAAAACTTTTATTTGAATTTTTTATCTTCTTTCAAATTTAGCGTTTAAGAACTATTCTAAACAAGCTTCTTTTATATTGCTTTTAATATAAATCCGTAATTTTAAATATTGTATTCGCTGCTACTTTTAAAATTGCTGAATAAAAAAGAACTTGAGCAAAGAGAAACTTACGTTGATTCAGAAGGTATTGGCTGATCGATCAATTTCTCTGGTACAGGAGGTGGAGGGTATGGTTGCATTAAGTGCTGATTCAAATCCCCATCGTCTGCAAAAAAGCAAGCATCAATATTAATAATAATTTTCAATAGACAATTTATCAATTTATCAATTCATCAATTTTTTTACCGTGATAATTTCGGATAAGGTCTGAGGTATAAAGGGTACATTATTTAAGATCTAAGAACAACACATTCTATTTATGTGTTTTAAGTTACTTACAGCTTGAACAAAGGCGGCTAGCTTTACACTCTTGTTCTCCATGCGGCCTTTCCTCAGGGTCACAATCTTCAGAAAATCTTTCATTCCCATCTCGACATTCCACTAATCTCGTCCTAATTCCCGTACCGCAGGATACGGAACACTACGGAAATGAAAATGAAAACAATAGATATATTTACGAAATAAAGTAGCAGATCTTACAGCGTTTTATACTACGCACTTACTTTTCACTTTTCATTACATTCAGTGAAACTTTCTATCTAATTTTCGAATTGGAATATTAAATATTGATTTCAAATAATAAGTGAATCCTGCAATTACGTCTACAAACGCATGTTTGCCCTCAAGGGATGAAAGCCGGTAATGCTATGATTCCTGAACCATTATGTGCATATAATACAGGATTATGAGAACAGATTATTAGAGACCTATATGTGGGAATGCATTACTATTCAAAACTATCTCATGATGTCTCTGTGAAGACTCATTAACGCCCTAAGTGGCGACACATTAATTTCCAACCCCTATAGGTCTCGACAATATCATAATATGCCTGACAAATTATTATCGAAATTAAAACTCAAGTAGAACAAAATTTAAACATTTGAAAGATAATAAACAAGATAGGAAGTGTTTATGCTTATTTTCTTATTCTAGTTTCGAACCCTCTTTTCCAACCCTTTTTTCGAAAATACGAAATAATTATTACAAACATTCTACATCAGTATTTCTTAGAAAAGGAACTTGAATAAGATCTATTTTTCAGCGTTGTTTGTGACGATAAAATCTGATGTATCATTGTAAGAGAGTAAATAAACTTTTCCTGCAGTGTGAACTCTGAAGCGTATCTTCCTTTGAACACTGAGCACAAGAAGTACTTGGAATACAAAGAAAATACCCGAGGCAACGGTAATGCGAGTAAACTTTCAGCTTAGTAGAAGGGCGTAACTTTTATGGTACGAATAAGAAGTGTGCAGTACATCTATTTCTTAGCCAAGGAGCGGTGATCTTCTCGGTTTAAAGACCGCACAGCACCTCCTTCCGGGTCTCTGGTTCTCGCTTTGGAAAACGTAACCACCCTGGACTCATTCGAACTCGTTAGGGTTTTCTAGCTCCTTCACAAAAGTAAAAAGTTCTGGAGTTGCTTTTTGAAAAACTATGGGCGAAAGTGACAGTAGAAAGTTTTTAAATCCTGATTGGAAGTGTAATATTTCAGAAATTACGAGATTTTGATTATTTAAGTAATTGAATAATCAAAATCCTGAGTTACTAAAATTTCTGTTCTCGTTATATCAAATCAAAACATTCAAATTGTCCCCTGAGAGCTTAAAGCTATAGATAAGCCAGTACTCGCTTGATAAAGTGAATCTGGAAGAAATAAGGTTGGGAAAATGCTTTAGAGAAACCCCTCTGCCTTCTAGTTCAATATTTGCTTGGCCACTCTAAAAAGAGACTAGGGTGAAAAGGATGTGATGGAATATAGAGAAAGAGGAAAGTCTATCAATTTCTGTCTTCCGAAGCTCATTCAGCTTTCAACTCGACGAAATCATTAGCCCCCTTTTACGGAGGGGGGTAGTATTCTTTAGAAAGCCCATAGAATGAAGGTGGTTCACCATCATGTGCATTGTCCTTAAATCTGAAGTGAAATATTGTGTGTGGTAGCTTCATTCGAAAATCTCATAGGTTTTTTATTTATTCACATCTCATCACATCATATACAGAGTAAAATAGCGTTGTATTTAAAATCAAACATTTTTATTGCATTATCAATGATTGTTAACACTTTTCGACATTAGAGTTAAGGAATTTAGGAACAAAATGTTACTTTGAGATTTCTTTGCCAATAGGATCAGGCATTAAAGTTTAGTAGCCAATTTTCTCGCACTCTTATATCTTCGTAGGCGACAAAATATACCATAAACCATAAAGTTCAGAGTCGTCATGATCCCGACATATTTTCTCTTTGGTAAAATGACAAGATTACACAATAAAGACATGAATGTCTCTTATAAGGTTGCAGTCAACATCTTCATAAATAAATCACTAGCTATTGCGTTTTGAAGTATAAAAAGAAGCAATGAATGTAAGATTCAAATTAAAATTTCAAGGCTACGTTTTTTATAGCATTCGAGAATAAATACACAAAAATTAACTGTCCAAAAAATATGGTGTTAAGTAGTCTGTAATTGAAAGTAGATTTCCGAAAAAGGACCTAAAATAGCTTATGATTATAGAGGATGTTTTGTCATTTGTAGCCAGTCACTTGAGGAGGCCTCTTGAAGCTATGGGTCGCTTGATACTCATGTTCTCCGAGATGGAGGTGAATCTAAGAACAACGTCGAAGGAGAGAGAAGAGAGACTTTTTCCAGAATGCTCTTTGCACCCCTTATTCAACTACTTCGGTGGTATTTTTACTTCCTTTTTTGGCTTTTTCCATCCATCGTCCCTACCAACTTGTGGCAATGTGCTCCCGCCTCCTCCTCCACATATGCTCGGAATAAAAACGTGGAAAAAAAAGTTTCTGTAATGGGGAGTGCTATTTGACGACTAAATTGTTTCGTTTAATGTCAGATACAAATTCAATCGCTTTAGAAGTGATTTGAGATGTTTTTAAAATTCCAAATCATGAAACATGTTTTTTCTTTATAAAACGATGACAATTGCATTGACTACTTAAATCAGAATATCAGATGATAGGCAAGCAGAGGTCTTGCGAATTGCGGTACTTGCTGCGCAATTTCAGAGAATAAAGAGAAGAGAAATGCGATTTCATCACAGCAATCTCTTTTCCTAGACTTGAACGTTGACAAAAATGCACTTACTATTATCGCTCTTATTTTCTTTCTCTTGCTCCATTTTTATAAAGTTCTCTTGTTTCAAAGAATTTTCGAGGTCGTATGACACGTTTACTGTATCAAACGATTTTTCGCGACAGTGTTGTGAAATTTATTATAAAACAGAGGTGGTACTTACGTCGCTCCATTGTCCTGTTTCCCACATAGGACACGAAAATGCATTACAAGTCTCCTGGTACCGCGGTTTATGTGCAGCACTGCATTTATAATCCGGAAGCTGAAAGTAAAGAAACATTGAATTAATATGAAAACAATTTTTAACAGGAGAAAAATGAAATAAATGAGAGAAATAATTTGGATATAAACAGTAGTTATAATTAACCTTGGCAGTTTCGTTGCCATTTTCTTCAGTGCAAAAGACAGCTCTCGTTCTGGAACCTCCTCCACAACTAGCACTGCATTTACTCCACTCATTAGCTATCCATCTATGAACACAAGAGAAGAAAAGAGATAATTCGTTTCCTGAAATTGAATCCGTGGATCCTTGATAAAATTAGACGGGCAAGAAATATGACAATTGAGAGACGGGAAATTATTTCTGAATAGAATGAGTGATGTGTGCACCTTAATTTAACATTAAAAGCATTTGAAATATTTAAAGACTGGTTTGAAACCAATTAGAGAGATTTAATTTTTAAATCTCCTCAGGCGTTTCTCACATTGCAAGTGGAAATCATTTTGTACTATAATTAAGAATTAGCATTCAATCTTGAAAATATTTGAGCTTAAATTTCTGATACTTCTTTCAAAATCCAAAGATAGTAGAAAAGATTCAGAGAAAGAAAAGTGAAGAGTAAAGAACTGAAGTTATTCTTTCATCAAGAGCTTTTTATTATTGGAGAAAAGTTGAAGTTCTTTTCTTACTTTATAGACGCCTCTTAATATATAAGATGATTTTCTCTCAATACATATTAACAGTATCACTTTTCACGGATGTTGTTTGAGCCTCAGGCAAGAAGTTTAATGGATACCCAGACAGATATATCGATCGCTTGGTGTCATTTATTTTTACCTGTGTAAGAACCATGTACAAGAAAAACCATGTTATTTTCTCAGCGTCGTTTCCACGAGAACACTTGTCTGTCGAGAACGCACGTTCTTGCATAAAAAAACGCAAAAGAGAAATAGGGACATGCCAATTTCAAAGAAAGTCATGTAGCTGGAAAGCCATAGCCATCACGAGAGTAAAGGTTCTTATCAAGCTTAGATGATCAGGAAAAGAGAAAAATTGTTTTTCTTTATGTATACGGCTCCATTTAGATCAAAGAGCATTTAGTCAAAAACAAGGTTTACTTTTTCTCCGTTCCTTTCATGCTTTATTTCATTTTTTACTTTCATTTTTTTTAATATTCGCAATATTTTTGAAAGAAATAATAAATCCATTTAGTATGCTTCTTTTATGCGGCAGTAAAAAAATACTTGGATCTTCCGTATAGCTATGGTTACAAGTTTAATAAGGATCTTCTTTAATATAATTAATTTAATTACATTAAAATAATTATAAGTTCTGCAATCTTGAAACTGAGAGATGTTCTTAATAACATTATCGAGAAATGCAGCATCATGTAGATAGTTAAATGTGGTGTAGCAGGGTGATGTCGAAATGCACCTAGAAATACTTAGTTCCCCAGGGTCGTGGCGACAACGAGCAACTGAATTAAACTAAATTCAAGAGTAAAGCAATTAGCGTGATTTAACGCGAGGAAGCATTGCTTTGATTTGTTAGCAACGCACTCATTGCTCACAGCACAAACCGCAGTATATCGCATAATTTTCAGTTTGAATTTACTCTCTAATTTATGCATTACACAATTAACGGTTTATAGGTGTATTTTAAGTGCACAAAATATGGTATAATTCTTAAAGTTTAGAAATTTGGATCAATCTCAAATCTCTTTAATTAAAACTCTTTAATTAATTACTTGTGTATTTATATAGTACTAAATACTTACTTTGTTGTGCAGGAATGAGTGTTACACGTAACGTAGACTTTTTCTGGCCTAATGTTTGGATCGCAGTTAGATTCATCTGTTACAGTCTCATCGGGGCCAACTGTTTTGCATACTGCTGACGCTATCTTGTATCCTGCAATCGTGATAAAAATTTTATTGTTTTATCTTTTTATTAGAGTAACTTTTGTGGTAACTATGTAACAGTAAATCTCCATTAAATAGAACTAAGACTGCAGTAAATAGTTCCTTTTCTAGTGTTATAACACTTTTCACAAAAAGGATAAAAAGGATTTGCCCAAAAACGGGATAGAAACAAATTGCTATAATAGTGGGAAAAAACGAGGTTGTAATTGAAAAAAGGATTAAGTGGGGCTTTTAATGAATCTTACCTCCACCGCAAGGTTCTGTGCAAGCCGAAGCTGGTTCGAGGACCCAACTGTATCTTCCGTGACAGCTTGAGCCATTCCCACCACAAACACCGCACACGTCAGTCTTTTTGTTGCTACCTATTCTGAGATCACATCCTACTTTCTGCAAAAAATTAATCACAAGCTTGATTATTATAGTACAGCGAATATTTTGTATGTTTACCTTCATCAAAAACAAAACGTAAAATGTGAAAGTTCAAAGTTCAAAGTTCCGTAGAAGTTTGAATTTTCAGTAACCAATATATCTACAACATAATGGTATATTAAATTTAATTTACGGTATATGGAAATGACTTTACTCATAGTATATTAAATTTCGATCAGTTTTTTTAACAGTGACCTTTAACTGTAAAGTGTCTGCATGCAATGAATCAATTTAGATTATTGCTAACTCATTAATCATCGTTGAGAGCTTTAACTTTCTACCTATAATGGAAGCATTTGAGAGTTATCGATTGTTGATTACATTTTCTTATTTCAAGACCTCAAATCTTTCTTTTAAATTTGTATTATATTTTAAAAGCAAATAATGTTTGTTTTAATGTTTAAAGCAAATTTTCACACAATAATGCTACATAAATAATAAAGGAGAGCGCGAGACTTTGAAGGAACTGCATCGTGGCATGTCTGACTAATATTGATGTTACTACTGAATCTACAATCCCTTGTTTCGTTGGTGCGGAAAGATGACCCGCAACTTTTCAAGTAGGAGAAATTACAAGAAATAAATTTTTTGACAAGCAATTTCTTGACATTCCATATTTGTTATTAAAATTCATATAAAATCACTTAAAATCATACAATTTTCTACCTCCAAACTAATTTTCTAGATTGATTGATGACTTGAACTTTAAATAAAGAACTGAAAATTTTGATTTGAGATGTGAAATCAATGTAAAATCAGCTTCAATCAGATGTAACATTTAAGTTTAGAACGCCTTGCAATTGAATTAATCTAAGCAAGATGCGAACAGTGAAAACCCCAAATATTTGGTAAGTTATTCTTCGATTTGGAACAATCTTGCGCTGACGTGGATCGTGACCTGACTTGAAGGTAGACTGATTTGTCATTCAGCTTGTATGGAGGGTTCTGGGGGGGTAAGAGTACATTATTCATTTCTTATTCACGATGAGAAGAGTGAACTAAACTAGCTGCACGAGAGGATCGCGAAAATGAAAGGGGGATCATTTGGTTGAAAGAGGAGTGGAGAACAAGAGGTAAGAAGATTTTAAAAGCTAGATGAAGTGACAGGAAATAAAAAGAAGTGCTAATAGGAACGTTAATGTTGAGACATACAGTTCACAGACATTCATAGACATTAAGTTTATGAATATTGATTAAAATATACAATCAATATATCGGAATCTCTTGTTTAATTTTATAATGCACACAAACTAATTGGTTGCGGAGGTATAATTGGACAGATGGACAGAACAATATGGACGGAATAATCAATTTTGCGTTACGAGCAACTGAATGAATACCACAATAAACTCTGAGAAAACATAAAAATGTTATGATTTGCAAAAATATAAATCATTGTAAGCATTTTTGTTATCGAAAACAGGTGTTGAGTCTCTTGGCTTTTAAAGATATCGCATTGCATGCCCCACTTTGACAATTCTTAGGAACTTTCAAAGTTCAGAAATTTCTCATTGTGTCGTTGGGAACTTTTGCCACTTTCTAGTGGCTATATTTCAGTTTTGATGGGTTTGTCGATGCTCAACATTTTAAGTACCGAGTTTGACTTTAGACCTGTTTATCATTGAAAGTATTCATCTCGATAAGAAGTTTTAACGCATCGTAGATAAAGTTCTGCGAAAGTTAAACTAAGAAGAAAAATGTGCTCTCTAATTAAAAAGTCTCTATTAAGAAATTTTTTCTTTATTATGAAAATGAAGTTTATTATACTCTTCGCTGCTGTTTACATTTTTAAAACCAAAAAAGAAAAAAAGCGACTTTTTATTACGATTGAAATAAATTTGAGTTGGCTAAGTCTAAGTTATTCAAGAAGTAAATGACTAGTTGGCATAATAATACGAAACTAGTTAGTATTTACTAGCATTAGTTAGTGCTTATACGTGACGACGCTTTTGATTAGCTGGTTTGTTTCTCAAGTTCGTAATTATGCCAAATTGCACAAAACTCGTGAACCTGCTCTATACTTATTCCTTCAAATTGCAAGTTTTCTGTTTATAACAAAATGTGCTATTTGTACCTACTTCTGGAATAAAATATTACATCAAATCCTGATGAAGAAAGATACTCACAACACACTCGCCCCCAATACAGACATCGAGACTTTCAGGTCGACACCTCGTACCGTCTTTTACTTTTTCAGCAAGTTGTACAACTATAATCTCTTCAGAGTCAATACTTGTTATATATTCCTCTTCATTTGTAAGGACTCTGCCTTGCAACAACTTCTGTGTTCTGCTATTGGAAATGTCGTCCAGCGACTGTTCTCCACGACAGATCAAGGAACATGGCCTCGTAGAATCATAATAGGGAAACCATTTCAAAAACTGTCCTCCGTACGGCACATTGTCAAAGGCTGCACACTGCTCTGCGCGATAATTGCTCGGATTTTCACATGGCTGTAACAAAAAAAAAAACAAATCAAATATGAAAATATAAAATTTCTGTTTTTGTAAAGTATATATCTATTATTAGGTATAATACATTGGCCACACAATACATTGTTCCTTAGAATTAGTTTGTTTATTTTATACGACGGTTTATAATTCGACCTCGACCAGTGGTGAAGAAAGGAACATTTTTTTCTTCTAAAAGGCATGTTTCAACAATTATGAATTGCTCTTGTTTGACACTCAATCTATAACTATATTTTCACTGATAATGTTTCTTCTTCCCTCTTTTTTTTATAAGATTATTATTATTATTCTTATCTTTATCCAACACGTATATTCTCTATCTCTTAGAACCAATAAAAAGGGCCGTGTTATCGTAGCACGCGCTGGTGTTTTCCCATATTCGAAGAGATGTCACTTTGCCTGGAAGTAGATAGGAAAATGGCCATTCTCTTGGTCACGTAGGAAAGAGCTCTTGGACCCACTCGGACTTATTCTGAACGGTTATGTGGTCTTCGTCCCAGAGCCGATAGAAAATGACTGTATTTATAAGTACTTTTCCCTATTTTCAGCTCTTAGACCAAAAAAACTCTCAATTTTCCCCGTTTGAAGCAAGCCCAGGAAAAATAAGAAAAACTTAATCGTTTTAGACATTAGTAATTTAGGAAAAATCTCAATTTTAGCATCTGTTGGTTCAGCTTTAATTAAACTAATTATTTTCGAGAAAGTGAAATTAGTAGGAGTTTCGATAATGAACGTTTTACGAAGTAAACTTCTACTTGGTTTCTCATAAACTTCTAGAAACAAAAGCGTATGTCACGTAAATTTCAGATGCCTTGAGGGAACTGAGTATTCGGTTGATAAGGGTCTCGCAAAAGTAAATAATTCCTGTAGGCCAAAGAAAATCTAACAACTAAAATTCCCAATTATAAATTTTTAAGTATAGTTATAAATTTTTAAAGTAGTATCAATCTTCAAAAGTAGTTATTTCTCCTCTTTAATCTCTTTCGTCGAATTTATTTAACTAAAAGCAAATATTAAATCATATTAGTTTTTAGTATTATAGATCAGTTACTGAAATATGGGCAAATACTTAAAAAAAATTATTTTCTTGAAAAAATATTTTCCTCGGACTTTTGGTAGATGTAATTCCGCAATCGGGAGCGAAGAAAGACGTACGTGCTTTTCTGCTTTCTAGTCACGAATATTCTGTGCACGTTACACCTGATAATCCGATCGTAACGGATTACAGTAAAGTTTTCCTTGTGCGGAGTATAAACCTGGCATGGTAAGCGTAATACGTGCTTCACAGAGGTATGTATGCAGGTGAAAATAAAGCTTTTGACGCCAAAACGCAGCAAGTGTTGCCGTGTCAACAATACGCCCTTCTAGTGACTTTTGTTCCAACCTCATAACTTTTCCATTTTCACGGTTCGCCAATTTTCGTGTGACATAGCCAACAGTTTTATTCCGGGTTTCCACTATCGAACGATTCCTGACTCTATAACTTCTTTTATTAATCTATTTTTTAACTCGTCCATATTGCGATTAAATGTGGTTTTTGAAACAATAACATCACTTCAAACAAAATTACTTTTCAAATATGATTTCTATAGATTTAATTGAATTCGATGAAATAATGTTTTAATAATTTAAATTAATAATTTTGTTAACTTATTTTGGACGCTTGATTAATTTTGAATAATTAATGCAGAAATATATAAAAAAAATCATGAAACAAATCATCATATAAAGAGGAGAATAAATTAACAGTATCATGGGATTTTGCGCTTATAAATCATGCACAAATTGACATCTCATTTCCGTCAATTATTGTCCGAAAGCGATGCGCAAACTTCGATCGGCAAATAACAATCAGCTGCTCAAACATTCTGGGAATGAATAAAGCAAGTGTAATATTCATGGTAACTGCATAATTGACGCTGTTTACAATTCTCAGATTCTAACTTCGGTTACCCAAGTTGGCTGAGAAGAAAGTCATGACTTAAGTAAAGTTAATGAAGTAAACCGAGAGGATGCAAACTCAAAAACCATTCAAGATATTTTACTTTTTTGGGATCATTTTAGAATTAATATTCCCAATCTTCATATGAGCTTCATAGATTTATGATTTTAGGAGAAATCATAAATCATTCAGTTTTCACTTGGTTTAAAAACAAGTTAAATTTGAGTAATAATAATTTTATATTCGGAAGCAATATAGACTTTATATTTTTTAATTTAATTTACAATTTTGATCTTGCAAGATACAAATAACCGAGAACCAGCATGTAAAGTCTAAACCATCGTACTAGATGCTGACAGCTCTTATTGATCAGTGGAGGCTGTATATGAAGTACAGGGCATATACACCTGAAACGGGTTTGGTCTATACTGTTCTTGCCTGATGTTTGCCATTATTCATGTAATTACACACCTTTCAGTCAGAGACAAAAGCTGTATATACCAAATATACCAAAAAAGGGTTTACATAATTTGATATTACTTTTGATTTTACATAAACTTGATAATATTTGTATTTCTAACTACTTTCAATCTTTGGAAGATTAGAGAATTGTATTTTCAAAATGTTGAAATATAGGTTGAGTAGAGTCGAAGAAAAGGGTCAATAAACCCGATTGGAATTGGGGATGTACTGTGGTAATGGATTAGAGTGGATTAAACTGATTTAGATCATTAGCGATTGTATTCGAACAATTGGCGGAGAAACTAATTAGAAAATACAGTAATTGACGGTACTTTTTCCTCTTATTTATTCGAGGTCTAGAATGTTTTTATAATTGGAAGATTGTCAAAGATGAGAGTCATCTATTTCGAAACTCGTAAAGAAAAGCGTATCAAATTATGGTTTTTATACAAATATGGAAGTAATTTAAAAAAATCGATAGGAATTTATTTGTATAAAGAATACTCGAGTATTGTGTTCAATTTCAGTCTCTCTATCCATTAAATGAAAAAAAGAGGGCTTTTAAACTCGCTTCGTTGAGCAACTCATTTTTTACGAGCAAGTTATGACTATGCATTTCATAAAAAACAAACGGACAAGAGACTATGCTTTTCTGTTTACATAATTAACTTTATAATGCTGAAATTTGACAAAAAATTCTGATTCTGAAATGTTATGCGCCCTACTTAATTTGATACAACACCTAACGTATTTGCTTGTTTATTCATTTGCACTCGCAAGGTACGATGTGGAAATAGCAAAGGATCGTGGGTTCCAATCTGTATAGAGTCTAACCTAGAGTAATAGCTGGAGTGGAGATTCGGGATGGGTCAGCTACCATATCAAGGAATGAATGGAATACTGGTTGAAACCAGGTCAAATCTGAACGACGGGAATGATTATGCTTTAAAGTGAGAGCAGGATCGTGAGAGAGATGAAGAGACACATGAGCAAAAAAAGCGTGCACTATGAACAAAGCGAAAAGGATAATATTTTAGAGATCGCGAAGTGAATTCGAGGAAATACAATTGAATATTATTCAGTGTCTTTCCCAGATAAAATGCATACTGAAGCTCTAATTGAAACAATGACGAAAATTCTCTCATTAGCTTCAATAATAAAAGCGGACTTATTAATACGCTTTTATACCCCTTCTTTCTCATCCCCTTTTCCCATCTTAGGTACTCCTGTGTTTCGAAGAAAGGAATATAAATACATAAATGTCAGCTTGATGGCCTTGGAAATTAATCGACTATGTGAAACCGCAAACATCTGCTGGGGTTAAGTGCGCTAAACCTGTGGTTTCATGAACCGCGGACAAGTCCCCCAGGGACATGATGGGGGAGCAGGGAGAAAATGATATCACAATAATATCAGAGAGAAAAGAGAAAATCTGATGCTCTCTATAATTTTAGCCTAGAATAAATAACCTTTATATTTTAAAATCCCCGACGTGAAAGCCAGCTTTATTTCTTTTTTAGTATCAGTTCAGATGCCATGTTGAAATACAAATAAAAGCCAACCTTTTATTTTATTTTATGTCAATTCATTGTCGATAATTCACAACACCCTTCGATAAATTGAAGTCACAGGAAACTTCTGATTTTATATCTCGAGCTTCTACGTTAACTTTACACTTTCGTTATGCTAATGGGACTGTATGTTCTCGTTTCCCTGTGTTTGTTTCATTCGTTTGCTTCAAGTTGAACCAAAGGTATATAAAGCTCTATATATATACCGCCATAACGACCGCAGACTGCAGAAAATATACCTTATATAATTCCATACTTTTATAATGGCGTTCTATTTGTTTTATCACCGCTAATGTGATTTAGTAAGAGCATTAAAGTTAAGAAAGGATTTTATTCTCGAAAAAAGTTTCCCTGATGTTTTTTAAATATGTATTCCTTAATATTGAGTGTATTGATTTTAAAACGTATAAATTTTGTGCAGATTTAATAAAGAAAATTCTGATGAAAACAGTGGATTTTCTGGGAAAAGAGAAAATGTGTTTAAAAGTGAATATATCCCGCACTTATTATAGCTAGGTAGAGTTCACAAACATGTCAACATACGTATGTAGGTGTGGGAGCATTCGGAAAACGGAAGCGGTAAGGACCTGGTATCCCACGAAGTAAATCCCTTCCGGTCGGATTTTAACTTGGAATTTATAGTTACCCTGCTAAATTATTGTCTCCACGTGAAACTTCGAGGTCCGCTTTCGAAGCAATTGAGTTCGTGCACGATTAATAGTAAATTGAAATTCTTTTAAACTAATAGTTTTTCTTGAAAAATAACTTCTGCTTTAATAAACTCCAACTAGAACGCTTTTTCATTAATATTCTCTTTTCCATATTTTCGAGGGCGTTTAAATATTTTCACTGGTTTTAGTTTCCCAATATCAATTTATTTTATTGCAGTTGAAGTTTAAAACCTTAATCTATCAATGAAAGGATAAATAATTTGAAAAAATGCTATTTGAGTGGGAGGTTCCTGTCAAAAAATATGTAGCAAAAGACAGGTTTTTTGTAGTGGAAATAGTAAATAACTGACAAAACATAAAATGCATTCGTATTTCGGACTTAAAAATCTAACCACGGATCTCTTAAAATCCTCCTGATAAAAATTTATTTTTGACACTAGAGTGGTGTCTGAATTGGAAAAAGTGGAAAAGATTATGGGAGTCGTAACTGACACACATACAATTCTGAAATTGGCAGGGAGGCATGAAGGATGCTTTCCACGAGAGTGGAGTCACGTCAATCAAAATAGAGCAGGAGAATGTGTTGATTCGATCTGTTGTCATAAAATGCTTGGAAGTAAGCGGGAATTTACTATCTGCACCAAATTGCCTATCTGTATCAAGTCTCAAAATAAAATTTTCTGAGCGAGATGAGACAGCTATCCGAAAATTTACGCTTCTCTAAACACTAAGATAAATCAAAAAGAATAAATTAATTGAAAAAACACAAATCGAAGGAAAAGATAGACATTAATTTTCTCTTTTATTTATATTAACCCTCTTATTTTTTATATTAATCCTCTTTCATTTTCATATATAATGTAAAATTAAATCTATTCTGTTTGCTCAATTCCGAGAGGTTTCAACTTTATATGGAGTTAAATATTACTCTTTATACGACTTAGCAGGGCGCCAACAAGTTGTAAAAGGAATTGTTCCCACAATCTTGACACGCGTACATTATACCGAGAGAATTCTTCCATAATAATAGTTTCCTACTCTTCACAAGTACTCACTTCAGAGATATGAATAAATGAATTTCCCGAACAGTGTCAGGACGCGAAATTCCGTAGAGATGTTTCTCCGTCGACTTTTAAAATTCTACTAAGCGTAAAAAACGAATCCCTAGGGTGTTGGAAACTTACATATTTTTTCCTACTGAGGGTTGAAAATAAAGGTTTCAAAGAGACTGGCGGCTTTCTTAATAATCTTGAAGAGAATCGCGAAAAAAATTAAAAAAAGAGAAGGCATTCATATTTAAAATTCGCTATTCATTTTCGTCGCTGAATTAATCGTAGAATAGGTATGTAGTGAACTCAAACTGAAACACTAGTTGCGACAAGAGATTGTGGAAACTCTTTTTGCTTGTGATTTGCTGAAAAGCTATAATTAAAGAAGTATTTAAAATTTATCAGAATACTGACTTAATAGAATTCTGCAATGGAAAGTTGCTGTTTGAAGAATTTCAATATATATAATTTTTTCCGATTTCAGACAATTTTTCTGCATTTTATAATATAATTTTATTATATGTAGGTACTATTGGTAGATATTTAGAGTTGTTTGGAGAGCATCTTTGAAAGTGTTGCAGTTGTTCGTTAGGAACATAACTTTATTTTAATAGACAAGTTTATGCCACCCAAAGTAGTTTAGTATCTAAAGTATGCACATGTAGGCAACCGAAACCAATAAACTCTATTGGTTTGCATGCACTTTGAGCAACCCATATTAGACATACCTTCGTACGAACAGGAGAAATGCTTCTATTAAGATTTATACTGAATTTTGAAATTCTGATCTCCGTTCAAATTTATTGCTAAGGACCATAAAAGCAGTTTTTCTACTTTAGATACAATAGATGAAAGTTTGAAGATAAATTTAAACATGAGACATTTTTCTCGACTTGAATAATATTTTGAAGAAGGATATAGTAGACGTTTATTTTCGTAATGTAAACTTTGTAGATCTATTTGGCAATCCTGAATGAGATCGGCATACCTGCCTATATGTATATACTTTCAGTTCAACAGTCATTTCAGCCATGCCCGAAAATTCGTCCTGGATTCAAATGTGGGTCGGGTCGCCTGCATTGCAATGTTCCCGCGGGGACCACGATATCTGCAGAGTCAGTTGTTACACTTGCACCACAGAATATGCATGTAGAATAGATAAAAGTAGTAGAAAGCTTGTGACAGTTATGAGTGGTTCTTACACTACTTTATAGGGGATAAGCTTCAGCTGAATTCTGAATTCAGATGCATTTCGAAAAAGGTACATGATGTTTGTGAAGAAACAGATTTTTCAGTTTCTTATTAACAGATTTAGTGCATCAAATACCCTAAATCAACTATATTATTAATAGTACAATCAACGTTATATATTGATTCTTAATTATAAACAAAACATTTATTCTTTCGTTAAATTCGGTTATGAAAAAGAAATAATGAAAATTGATTTAATGCATAAAATATTTTATCTAACGACCTAAAATACAATTATAGATTGTTCCGAAAATATATTACCTATAAACGTCAATTGAAGCTTATGAAGATATGACTGCTGCAGTTTGAAATGAAATTTATAGCACCATATTGTAAAAATTTGAAAAAACGTGTATTGATTCACTAGGATATCGAATATACGTAACTATATTAAATTGAAGTTAATTTAAAGAATGTCTAACCTGTGTGTTACAAAGTTTGTATTTCACGCTCCATGGTTTTCCTTTGCATAGTTTTTTTCGACAACGCCTCTGTTGTCTAGAAATGCCACCATCGCAACTCCTGAAAAAAAGAATTTAATTTTTAACTTCTGACATGAAAAAGTAGTAAGCTTTGTTATTGAAATTAGGATGATATTTTTATATTTACTTGAAATTAAGAAAATTTTCCATTTTTGAACGTTTCTAATTACAGAAGCTTTTTTTAAATTTAATTTCCCAAGTAATATCGAAAACAAAGTGAGAAAACGATTAAGGTAGAAAGAGATCAATAAAAGAATGGAAGATATCTTGGACTCGTAAAATAGGCGTTTCCGGCCTAGTAGAGTTCAAACTTATAAAAGTCATAAATTATCCTCTGCAGTCTGCAGTGTTTCCGTGGAAAACGACTACAACAATTCCAGATGGCAAAAGTTACCACGAAAACTCTTAAAGAGAAAAATAGAGAAGAGAAGACGGATTTCAAGCATTCAATTTTCCGCCAACGTATGGAGAGAATCAACAGAAAATTAAAAATAACTATGCGCTAAAAGCTCAACTAAGCCATATAAATTACCTATAAAAGAGCATTTAATTACAATTTATAAAAATTGGTATAAAATGAAAATATTCTTGATCATAATTTGAATTGTGATTTTGTTTATGTTCAGATGCTTTTATGTATCGATCGTGCTCTTCAGTGAATATAAATTTATCTCGTTTCGAAAACCGTAAATTTACACAAATAATAATTAATCATTAAGTAATGTTTAATGGTTTCTGAATATAAAATCAACCGAGCCTTTTATGGCCAAACCTTTAATACAAATAATTATGTTTATAGTTGATATTTAGTTTATATGCGCTTCGTTTGCCAATCAGAAGCCAAGTGGAGGGGAAGAATCGCTACCGATTGGTTACGAGGTATAGTAAAATTTACTTATTTGTAGCAGAACTTACTACAGTATAAACTGCTTCTAGTACTTACCTCGTGCACTGCGACCATTCTCCCCATGCAAGGCCCTGAAACATAACATAAGGCTGATGTGATTATCTTATCAAAGCACATAAATGTATACAAGTGTGGGGTGCAAATGGCAAGCTTTATGAGCTTTGAGTGCACGGACCACATAATGGATAAAATATACATATAGCAGCTTACATTCAATTAGAACCCCTCTGGCAGTAAATATAGAGAAATTAAATTATAAAAGATGTAAAATTTGCATTTTATTTGTTATGTGGTAAAAATGTAATGTAACGTAATAATTATTATCTTTTTATTTAACATGAAAAAAATGTTACAATATGATTAATTAAAGCAGCTATTCTTTAGGTCAATTTTTATGCAGATAGGAGCCGTAAGATTGAAGTTCATAAAGATTTCTCAAGATTGCTCAAGTTTTTAAAAAGGGTTCCAATTTTACATTTCTTCACCTCCACAGCGTGCAGATGGGAATTTCTCTTTTCGGCACTTCGTGTTAGAAGTTAGGCTATTTCATCGCTCTGAATATTTCATGCGAGCAAGACGGCAAAAGTGGAGACTGTAAAGGAGGACTGAAAAAAAATGGAAGGGAGTTGAGGGCAATAAGAAATAATGCACTATTCGATGATGACACGACTGGCTTAACTTCTTTTTTATTCACACAGAGAAAAGTAAGACTATTTATCTCATTAAGAGTGCTTTTCAATAAATATTGTTTATGTAACATATCATATTCTATTCCATCTTAATCAGATTCTATCATTTTAAGAATGAAAAGTAAAATATAGTAGAGAGAGTTAAAGTGTAAAATCGGAAAACGTGCAGAGATTACCATTTTTAAAATTAGAATGTCAGATACACAAGATTTGCGAAGCGGATTCTTACATAAAGCCTCATAGATTTGATACAAGCCACGTGAGTTATAGTCATGTAACTCCATTTGCTGGGCTATATTTGAATTCCATACTAAGCTGAATCCCGAATTCACATCGATATAAAGGCATTGAGAGGGTTCAACACTAAAGTCGAGATTCTATAGTCTACACTCCCTTGTCAATGTAACATTACGTCCAAGTATTCTCAGTGGTATAAAATCTTCGCCTTTAAAATCACAGTGGTGATTTCACAGTAGCTGACACCACCATATTGCGCATTGCGGTCTTTCTTCGGTAAACCAGAGAGATAGGACAAGCTGCCAAAGCCCTTAGCTCTTTCCCTCTTGTCCAGCATTCAAATCTTTATGTTCCAAGGCTGATCGACGAGGTCGAATCACCCAGAGATGGACTTCAGTTTTACTTCTCTAGAATTTAAGAGCTTGCTGGCCTATAGAATTGCGACTCCATACCTTTCGAGCACAAACAGCCTCGAGTACAGTCCCTGTGCATTCCCAATTCCCAACCAATCTAAAATCAATCTTAGTTCCTTCCCTTATAGAGTGAGAATAGGAAAAGGGTGGCAAGAAGAGGGTAAGATCAGAGAAGGTGAAACCGATCAGTTTTAAGCAGACTTGTGAGCTTGCATTATTCAAACTCTGTCTTGGCGGTCGAAAGTGCCGCTTGCTTTCACCAAAAACCCTTCTCTCTGGCAATTCCGTGTTCGTCACTCTATCTTTGCTCTACTCACCCCCTTTTTCACCCTCATTTCTCTCTCTCGCTTTCCTTTTTGCTTGCGTAGACTCTTTGTACTTTCAGGCTAATTCATTCTGCATCAGCTAGCAAGAGAGGGATCTTGTGTCTTTGTCCCAGGATAAAAACAATTCCTAAAGAAGTTTCTAGAGTTAGCAATGCTTACAGTCGTTCATGGTTATGAGGGTGGCTAAAAAATTCATGAGTTTCTGTTTTAATAAATTCCTCGACACTGTGTATACGCCAATTTCATTTTACTGCGAGGGTAAAGCCAACAATGTAACTTACACTTGATAAACGCAATCAGGCCTCAGTAAATATTGTTTCAAGAGAAATCAGATTATTGTAAACAGTATATCAAAATCGCATGGTTTGCAGAGAATGTACTGTATCTGCTCTTCTGAGTCCTGTCAACATGAATAAGAAAGTTCAGCCAAGTGATGCAAATTCACTCTGCGCCAATTTGTTCAGGGCTCGCAACAGTTTTAACGGAATAACGTCGTAAAATAAATTTTCAGAAGCTTAGAGGAGCTTTCTGGTTCCGGGAAAGTTTTCGGTTAAATGAGATTTTCGCGAAACTTGCCGCATTTACATCTGCGGTCACAGTTCGTTATGCAGGGTGTACTCATGAATTACATAGATGAGAGTACGAACACGCTGAGGCAGATAGATGCCAGTGAGAAAGCATCGAAACAGCTGCTAATGTAATATAATGCTGAGATATGTTCACTACAATTATTAAGTTCGACGCTGCAGAGCTTGTTTGAAAGTTAACACTTAACCCATTAAGGGCAAGTGTTACTGAGAGAAAAAGTTTCACTCGAGAAACCGCAAGTGTGCTATAAGGCTTCCACAGTTCTGAAGATCTATAAACTGAGAAACAGTGCATTTCGCTTCCCAGTATAAATCCAATACTTTAGATTAATTGAACAAGAGGGTGCTTTATATTACGATATTATGAGGACGAAAAAACGAATCTTTGGAAGAATTATTGACATAGCAAACACATAAAATTCTACGAAATTCCTCTCTAAAATCTCGAATAGATTATAGTTTCAAATCTGATTGGATTTGGAATGACTTTGAATTAAATTGTAAGAAGAAAAATAAAACAATGCGCGATTTTCGATGTATTTCGAGTTTAGACTGATAAAATGATGATTAACGAAACCAAATTCAAATAAACGATCGGCAAGTATCGATTGTCGAAAGTCCCTATCGATACTAACACGACAAATCAGAGTGCGTAAAAGGCGTTACGATATTTCGACTTCGACTCAATCATTTTTTTAGAATAGAATCCGGAATCTAAATGAGGAATAATTGAAAAGAGTACAGCGGTAAACCGGCCTAGTAACCTTTATCATTGATTTTTTTATTCTTTCTTAATTAAAATCATCCATTGAATTTCTGTCAAAAGCGCCAACATATTTTATTTTTAAAGAAAGAAAAGGGGTTTAATAAAAATTAAAAGGAATAAGGGAGCAAACTCTTATAAAAGTGTAAAATGAAGAGAATGTTGAGTCGATTGCATTCTTAAAGTGATACTTGAGAAAATTGAATAATTCAATGGTTTCAAATGTTGAGAGGCGCCTTCATCCGCCACCTCTAGGAGTTGAGATTCTACATTTTTGTGCAGGTGTCAATTTGTCTGTCTGTCTTTCTCCATTTATCTGGCTGGCTTTCAGATACTCTCACCCGAAACGTTTTTCGAGAAACCGATAGAGGAGAGCATTAGACTCCCAAATTATTGAAAGCAACAGTCAGAAGGAGATACCCCTATTTCTAATGGAGACCCTATGAGACCACTTTGGATAAATCTCAGATACCAATCTGGATTCTAGAGACTATTGAGTATATGACATCAAAGCCTTTTTCACTTAAAGAGGAAAGGATTCAGTGATAAATAAATTGTTAAAATTAAAAAATCTGAGGTATTTTATATAAGATAGAATCAACGAAACTAGACAGCAATGTGTTCTTTTTGAAAATAATCTGAGTCAACTCTCATTCCTGTCACTTGTCTTCTTCAGGTCTTAATGTCAATTTTGGATTATATTTAACATTTTTAGATGGGCTCAGAGAGAAAAATAAAACGAAAATAAGAAAGAATATGTCTAATAGTTGGTAGATAAAGCTTTTGAGAAAAATTAATATGAAGAGGGATGAAAAAAAAAACAAGATCTTGTCTGTAAATGTATTTGATCAGAAAATCTTGATATTTAACGAAAGTAATGCCGAGTGTTCGGTAAAAATAAAAAAAAAAGACTTAAAGAAACTAGGAAAACCTCCTCTATTGAGAGGACAAACTTTACTATAAAAACTTTAGAAAGATCTAGAGAAAATATTGGACTGAAGTTTCAGACGCATATTTTGACGAATTTTGTTTGTTACGATTTTTTGTTTATAATGTACAAAAAATAGAAACCGAGGTATAGAACTTTTCTGTCAAAAATAAAAAAAAAAGTTCAGTCAAAAGGTATGAGTAAAAAAAACTCCCCTTGATGATGTTTGGTTCTACTTTTAGCACATTAATATTATAAATTAAAAAATTTTAAAAAATCGTCTGAAAAGACGTCTGAAACTTCAGTTCAATCAAGAAAATGTATTGAAACAACAGAAAAAAGAAAGAAAAATTGATGTCATGACACCTTCAACCTAGGAAATAATATTACCATGCCACAATGCCACATTCACCCTATTTGACATGAATAACGGTATGTTGTCATGAGCCGCAGGGGAAAATAGAGTTCAAGTGTGGACGCGAGTCGTTGAACAAAATGAAATGCGAAGGGAAAAAAGTTGTTGATAGCAAAGCTGGAATTTAAGTCAGGAAATGTTTTAAACAGTGTAATTCATCTCGAAATGGAAGAAACTATAAAAGCAAAAGCAAGATCGAGTATCCGCACATCAGTTTTTAATGTTAGATGGTTTTATGGACTAATGTAAGGATGCTTAATTTCCGAGGAGCCGATGTGAAGAACCAGTTTTTGCAATTATTCATGGAGAAGCTTTTTAGCATGGCTATCGATAGTGATTTTTCATGTCAGCTCTGGAATTGTAATGTCATTCAATAAAACGTTCTGATGGCTCTCACACCCCATCACGACTCTAATGCGTCGTTATTTCTGCGCTTTATACGTCAGTATCTCGTCTGAGGACGTAAAATACAAATTTTCATTTTCAAAGAGAACATTACCAAATGGTCCCGGTCAAGTATGCGTTAAATACGAAATGATTCTTGAGCGAAACGTTTTATGACTCGATAAAACCCGAAGCGAGATCACCTCCAAGTGTCGAGCGTTGCTCGATATCCGTTGATAGGGGCTTTATATCTCATATTTATGATTATTCCCGAGCTTTCTTCAACGCTTCAGGCTAAGGAGTTCCATTTTCTTCCAAACATTCGCTGCAGGTTTGACGAATCAGGAAAAAAGAAGACACTTGGGCAATCTCGAATTTGGTCAACAATTTCCCTTACATACGTTCTTAAACCGGGTCACTCTTCTTTTTGTGACGATTTGCTTTATATGGTACTGAGAGTATTGGATTGAGGATTTTATATCTTGCCAAATTTGTAGGGTTTATCCAACCCTAAAGATCCAAGACTGAAGATCTCAATTTTTCTTCAGGATAATAAAAATGAGTCAAAATATTCGATATTTTTTGTTGCAGACTTCAACCTTGATAGTCTTTTTTATGTCAAGTGTATTTTTGTGGATTTTTGAACTCATAGTTCAATTATTTTTTCCTAATTTAGTATGTTTAACCTGATTAAGAAGAAAATCCGATGAATCGAAAAAATCTTTTTGAAAGTTACCCGAGTTTCTTATCTTGCAGTCTTACGAGTTCACACGAAACATAAAACATGTTGTAAAAAGTTGTTACTGGTAATCTGGAACGTAATATTTTCTACTTTAACAGTATAGGTTACATTTTATATATATATATAAATATATATTAAAAATTACAATAAAGGGACATAATAAAATTTAATCAAAGAATAAAGTAAATTTAATCAAATTGGATCTAAAATTCAAAAAATACAAATTCTCTTCGACTTTTTGGAAATTTTTTCTTTTTATTTTCGCTTGATTGCAGAAAGTTTTTAAGCTGACTTCGTGTTTAAATACAGATCCGAGCAAATCGATGTCAGTAATGTATCCGTATGAAAGGTACCCAAGAGTAATAGAAATCCGATTCCCCTTATCAACACCAAGAGACGAGGACGCGAAACGAAGAAAGAGGGTGATGGTGAAAAAATTAATTTGATCCCCGAAGTTAACTCGTAAGCTGAGTTCTCAATTAGTTAGGGAACCCGAATCAATGTGAATTCGACCCGACATAGAAAAGGAAATTGTCGAGGGTGGCACGAAAGATTATTACAAACTAGTCAGAGTGTCCACCTCAGAATTGCAAAAGTTCAGAAGACAACACTTTCCATTCGATAGAGCGAAGAAGCGTGAGCTAAACTTTTCAGACTAATTTGCAGAATTTATTCTAAGGAGAATTGACAACAATTCGAAGGAAACCAAAAGTTTTGATTAAGCCGCTAGAAATGACAACCAGCAATATTTTTTCCATGAAATACTAGAAACATTCATTTAATAGTGACAGCATTGCATTGTTTGAGTTTGATCCTAGTCCGAGATTAGAAGCAATCAAATATTTACATTAAAGTAACTGAATGAAAAATAGCACACTGAAGCTTTTTGTGGAGTATTCAAATTCGCATAATCTTACTGGCGTAGAATTCAAGGCATGAATAACTTCGTGCTTTGCGGTTATATTTGGTTAGCGTGACTGTAATCGCTCTTGTAATCGCAGTAGGCTAGGCAATCAGTCGTTTGTGAAACTCTTGATGCTCGAGCGGTTTCCTTTGAATTTGGACACCCGTTAAATGGAATTAGCCAATAATACCTACGTTGGATATGTTAAGGGATGGGCAGATGGTATTCTATACACGCAAGTGCTTAGTCGACGATTCTCACCCTTTCTTGAGTAGTAGCACTTAAGGGTTAAATGTCTAAGGCTTGACAGCATTAAAGCATAAAAGAAAAGATACGATGCCTCATTGTAAGAACACGCGCGGTTCTATTTTATTGATTACTGTCATTTCCTACAACTGAAAACTTTCATTATTTACCGCGAATCTCGTTTTTCGCACAGATTTTTTGACAAGATCCCAATAAACGATTAAAAGCGATACAAGCTATTTATTTTATTTTCTACTTGCTGTAAATTCAAATCAAGCAATAAAAATTCAAAGGAGAATAAAAGTTTGGAATAGAGAACAAGTTTACATGAATAGAAAGAATCTGAGCCATAAAGAACCGCATGGAATATCGAACTGAGCTATTACGTGAATAATGACTCTTGGATAAGTGAGAGGCACAAATTTGGAAAGTTTTTATTGCAGGCATTCAAGCGTCCAAGTAGTAGTGGTAGCATTTTACGCCAGACCAATAATATCTCACACATTTCAATGGAAGTAGAGTAGACAAGTATATAGTCAAACACTGAGAATGTACAACTTCACAATCCATATAAATAGGACTAGTATTTCTGTTAAAGTGATCAATAATTCTCTCACATACATATCGTCTCTACCCATAAGAGAAACTAAGGGTTTCAACCTTTGAGAGACGGACAGTTAAGTCACCTCACTATATATCTCGTTCGAAGGTATTACATATTGCATGTGCCTGACTCTAATATATTCTTTATCCGTTATTTCTTACGTATATAGAGTTCAGTAGTTTTAATTCAGTAGTTCTCTTTGAATAATCGCATAATATTTAATGCAAGACAAGCTTTTTGAGCTTTTCAAATTACATTAATATGAGAAAAATGAATACCAGTTTAATTTTAATTTACTGATGAGAAAGGAGGAAAGAAAAAATTTGGCGTAGAATGAGGAATTTTCTCTCGCTATATATAAATTTTATTCAAATATGCAATTTAGATTAAAATTAACTAACGTGTAGATATAGTTGTGAAATTAGGTAGATATTTGAAAAAATGGTTGGCTACAGAAAAAGCCAGGAGCTGTATGAATTTGAATTGCATGGAAACTGGGCTAATTCCTCCTCTTTTAATGAGTTATTTATTTCTTTCAACTCATTTTCACAAGCTGAACTGCACTAAGTTCACTAACAGTGGCAGGGTAATGCAATATTCAAGAGAGGGTCAGTGGCGCTTCAAGCATACGCTGGGTTGATACAGTCGTCGGATAATGCTCTGAAAATATTTAACGTTACCAGCAAAAGCAAATGAATAATTATTAACGGAATGCAAAATAGATTCAAGCTCTGTTATTATATTTTATTCAAAATTTTTTCTTCAGTCAAAATGCTCTCTCCATTTTAATTAAAATAAAACGAATAAGTAGTTCTCGTTTTATTCTGGTATTCTAATTTGAGAAACTCTGTTTTTAATATTAATTTGATAATTATTAGTTCTTCCGTAGTGTCTAGATTTGAGTGATTTTCAAGAGAGTAATAAATTATTTTGAGGAAAATACTATTGCAAAAGAGGGCACTTATTATGAATTGAGAAGCTTGAACTTCGATCTTTGTTACTTTTGTCTTTGAGTTAAGCATCTTATATAAAGAGGTTTACTAACTCAAAATAAACGAGGTGGAAGAATGAATAATGTCAAACCTTTGAAAGAAATATTACCTTTGAACAATTTATTTTTTCAAGATACAACGCATCTGTCATGTATTGAATATATGCTAAAAAAACTATACAAGTTAAAAAAAAACATTGTAAAAAATGTTTCCTTTTGCATAACAAGTTTCTTGTTTATCGTATTTTCAATAACGTGATTATTATGTACGCCTAGAATATTGAATTATCCTTTATTCGATGGATGTGAAAGGAATGGTAAGTAGATCTTAAAGTTTCAGAGAACAAAAATAGAATTTTATGCCATGCTAGGAATTCTTATTTTTGCACGAAAAGAATCATGAAGAATATATCTTGGCGATATAAAAGAGATTTCGATATTCCCAGGTTGCAGCTTTCAAAATAAGTACATCTATACAATGCACAGCCCTTACGAAGTTTGTTTTATGTCTGGAGAGCTAGCGATACAATCAGAAGGAACGTGTGCTGTATGAAAAAAAAAAATAAGTGTATGAATCGAGTTTATTTTCCTTCGAAGCATTACGCCTAAAAAAAGAAAGTACGTGTAAAATCTCAGGAAAAAATCACAATTTTCACATATTTTTCCTTATTATTCAAATTTTCCAGAAATTATTATTTTGAATCTGAATGATTAGATTATTTCTAGAAGCATATGTTAGATTTTCAAACATTTTCGGATACTGAAAGCGAATTTGAATCTCATTAATCATTTGGTATTGGAATTTGAGAAGACGTAAAAGGAGGAAAAGAGGGAAGGTAAGGAATGGCAAGGAAAGCCTCGTGTTTAAACATAATGCGAATATAATTGAAAAGCAAATCTCCTTAGGCCCACCCTCCATCTTCCACGTTCTGCATCTTTTCTCAGCTTCAACCTACTTCCAACTCTAGTTAATAGCTCATTTCAGGTACTTTTGGCACATTCTTATCGCACGTTTTATTTTTTAAACTCTTTTCCGTTTCTCTGCAATTTGGCTTCAGGTTGAAATATTTAAACCGGTACTTCGGTTTGATAAAAAGTCTTTTACATTTTACAATTATGTTTGAAATGTTTTTAAGTTCATGAAGATTTGAAAGATATGGAATTATGAAAACGGAAATATTGATCAAATTCAAACTTTGAAGTTTAAAAAGAGACAAAGTTAGACAAAGTCTAACTTTTCAAAACGAAAAATGTCGCTTTCGAAAATTTAGAAGTGTTAGCGAGGACGCTGGACCGCGAGTACAAGAGGGAAAATAAACATTTTTATTTATGCAGCCAGACGGAAATGGGTCGCCGAGACCTTATGTAGACGATTCCAGACTGAAGTCAGGGTCTTATTTTTCCGGAAAAGGCGAGCCCAACTCACTACAGCATTACATATTCTTTTATTTCGTTTCTCGTCTCGTAAAAAACTGCGCACATCCATTGTGTGCCTTCATTTAAGTACTCGCGCGTTTATGCGTTTTTGAATTTACACGTGAATTACAAATCGTCTTACACACATTTTTCTATTCCCTCGAGATATAATTTGTCGTCAGAAAGTGCATGAAAAATTATCTGGATCATGCAAATCTTCAAATAAAGCTTTTAATCTAAGCCTTAAAAAATAATCTAGTTAAAAAAACAAAAATTTATGTATAATATATTCTCTTTTGTATTCAACCATTGTTATGTCAGTTTATCAGTCAACCTTCCGGTGTAAAAGTCTGAATGGAATGTTGTCTTCAGAAAATTGTGTAAGGTTTTAACTGAAGAAAAAGAGGGAAATGCTTGGTGTTTACAGCACGTAAAAATATGGCGGAAATACGCTGACATTTAAATTTGCAAGTCTCTGTATTCGTAAAACTGGAAAAGAGCCTCCACTCTTATTCACTTTTTTATTTCATCGTGTATGCCAAAATAGTAGAATACCAAATTAAATTTGTTTTTGTGTATTACAGTTGTAATATATGTAATAATTTTTAGTTGATTATACCTGACTCGCAGTGCCTGCTTCAAATTGATTTTCCGTCTGGGTAACTTCCGTACCTCCTTCGTACGTACTGTTGTCGCTTATGGCAAAGCCCAAGAGACATATCTGAAAATAAAAAAATGGCATTACTTGTGTATAAATCGTTGTGTATAAATCTATTAATTATAAAAGAGAATAATTCGAAAAAATGGTATGCTCTTACATAAATGTATATTTACTTTGAAGGCAAACAAATCGACTTTACGAGTCAAGAGAACAGGACAAGGAAAACTAGTTTCCGTTTCTTTGTTTATGCTTATAGCTAGAAAAGCAAGGAAAAAGCGTTTTCGGCCAGAGATATACATATAAAGCAAAAAGGTTGTATTTGCGAATGTTATCACGCTTTTCAGAGAAGCACGTACAAAGCGGATAAAAGAAAAGGCGCTCTAATTTAATTTTATGGCCGCGAAGCTGCTCGAAAGCAGACATTCCAGCGAGACAGAAAACTTTTCCAAATATACTTGGAATTGATTCAACTTTGTTCTATAGTATCTCTTTATTATTGGCATAAAATATTCACTATATATAAATGCATATGGATCATTCCATACAAAATTTACAATCAAAAATTTTTTTCGCGCGAAATATTTTTTTTTTTGTGTTTTTTGGTCGAAAATATTGTACACGTATTTTTTTATTTCGACATGATATTTAAAATTTCTGAGTTGTGAAATTTCAAACTTTTAACGCTCGAAAAATGTACCTCTAAATATTTGTGTATACGAAAAAAAGTATTCTGTTAAAAAAATATGACTGCAGTAAAATTTAGGATTTTCTCTCGGCTTTTCAGTAAGCATTACAAGAAATTCATTCGTCCAATCGTTTATAAAAATATGGCCTATTTTTATAAACAAATAATTTTTTTTAAACCAAAAAACAGAAATAAAAAATATTTCGCACGAAAAAAAATTTTTGATTGTAAATTTTGTATGGAATGGCCCATATATAAATGAAGATTGATCATATTAATTAGTTTCTAAGAGGTGATATAAATACTAGCTTAATTGGAACGTTCTCATTTCGTCGATAAATTTTTAAAACGTCCGCCCTAATGATAAAAGAGATATTTTAAGATACGCCCAAATTGACCTGTGAATTTCAACAGCTTGATTTCAGATAAGGTTCATATTAAATTGAACTAATTTTTTCACATGTGATGTACATATGTGTACATACTCTCTACATTTAAATATATAATTGAATTTTAACTGAGCTTATGTACAAATATATAATAATATCCATCAAATATTCATGGTTGAAGGCAATCAAATAAAAAAGAAAAGGAAGATAGATGAACACACTTTGTATAAATTTTTCAAAGAACATGGAATCGTACTTTACGTAGTGGTGTGAATAAAATTAATTTGATAATTTGACATCTCGCGTGGGACAGGCTCTGTGAACACGCGCTCAAATGAACCCAAAAGGACCTCACTAAAAGGCGACTTGTGTTTCTAGATTAGGCCCATTGTTAAAAGGGAATGCTTTCTTTTATAGGCCTGGAAAATTTATTCAAAACTGTCCATCTGTTCAACTTTCTCGTTCCAACCTAGAACCAAAGTAATACTATGAAAGAAATATATTATGTTTGTTTTAAATTCAATATTTAGAAACATTTTTCAGAAGAGAAGACACAATTCAAACAGAATAAAATTTTAATGCCTTTCTACTACATGGAGAAATAATTAGATATTCGAAAAATTATTTCTTCGGCCCAATTAGAGTCTCACAATGTCGCTACGCCCTCCGGTATGTGAAACATTGCAAGTATTCCAAAGATGAGAAAAAATATGGAAAACGCAGAATCCGAGGCATTCTATCAAAAGTGTGATTGTTGAAATAAGAATATAAAAATGTTGATTCTTTTATTTTTTGTACTTCAGATTCCAAAGACAGCAACATATTCATGTTAAGGTAGATAAGAGGGCTCGAGGCTAACAATGAAGCTATAAAATGAAAGAAAGTTGAGTATATTCTGGAAATTATCGGGAAATTATGTACTTATGTCTTCCAGAGAACACGAAACCCTCATATATTAGAATAAGCATATTTCGCTTTGGTGTGTTTATTATGAAATAGTAGCAAGGAACACGTAGATGAAGTTTTACAGAAATCACGGGTATACTGTGACTTTTCACAATTATCAAGAAAAATTAGAGTAGTATTAATTTCAAATTTATCATTGTAATCAAAAGATATAAAATCTGGATTCTGTGACAATTGTGCGTTATGGTCGTTATGATTAAATTAAAAATAATTAATGGTCAGTTCTGTTAATATAAAATATAAAAATCTCGTAGAACTTTTACCCTTCATTTTAATTAATCATCAACGCTTGGACCTGTTAATTCTTCGAGAACGTCGGTTAACTTTTTAAGTAGGATCAGACATGGTTTAATAAAGGCTCATCTCTAAGCCCGCCCAATAGAATTTAGAGATAAAATCTCTTATGGACCTCCTAGGTCAAAGGTTGTTTTTCTCATACAAGGGCGTCTAAACACTCAAACTTATCTCATTCAGTATCTTCCAGTTTAATCTATTAGCCTCCGGGATGAATCTTTTCTGGTAGACTATTAAATAAATCAGGAAAATCGGACTCTTTCGCGGGGAATCTTATTCATTCGAAGAACATAAAGTTTGGAAATTTATACGATTTTTTCCGGGACAGAATATTCTCTTATGCATCAATGCATTTTATCGGACTTTATTAGTTTATTGAATAAGTGTTTATTCAATAAGTGTTGTCAAATATATCTTATAAATTCAAAAGTAAATATTATTCCGGACGATACTTTACATATCACTTTGCACCAGAGAGTAAGCATTTACTACATAGCAAGGGAAGTGTAATATAGAGATTCAAAGTACAGTAAGAAAGTAGAAAAAGAGAGTAATAGACATTCTTGGCCTTAATTGTTTCGCGGAAAAGTGAAAAGCGTTGGATGTTGGAGGAGTGGTTGAATTGCAACAAGAAAGTGGCTTTGCTCTATTATTTCTTTTGCGCCGCAAGCAACGGAATTCGAACAGACGAAAATCGAGGGGAAAAATAAAAGTGGCTCAAGTGAGGCGACTGCTTTTAAACATGAATGACTCTCTGAACGACTTTGAAAAAAAAGAATTTAAGGGAGAATCAAAGGATCGCAAAGATAATCATCTTAGGTCCAATCTGTCAAGTCTACCTGTTCGACTCTTGGGTTTGGTATGACACCAGTCTAAAGATTTGTCCCACTGCCTTTTCATTTTTTTTTCTTCTTCTTGGTAAGGGGTTTCCACAAACCATAAAAAAAAGGTATATGGCGCCAATCGTTCTTTTACGCTCCTTCTAAACGGCTTCCAAGCTCCAGGTGGAAATTTTATGAGACGAGACAGAGAAAAATAAGAAAAACAAAATCAGCTCTCAGGGAATTATTTTCCTCTGGATGGGAATTCTCGTTTTCGCTCTCACACATCACATCACTACATTCTTGTGTCTACCTTCTGGCACCTTAAGTTAACCCAGACCGTCGATCAGCGTTATTTCAGGCACGTTTTTCCGAAAGTACGTCCGGAGAATATTTTCCAGTTTAATCGCAATCCGGCTTCCAGTCGAGGTGGTGCGGTGCAGAAGCAATGGTCCGTCGACAGAAACTGGATTTTTCTCAACATTCGAATATGTTGAATCAATTCGTTTCCATTTTCCGATATTTCGAGACTTTCTGCAAATGCCACCTTGTCCAATAGCCTATCGAATTTTCCTGACAAGTTTTATAAAAGTTCTACTAAAGAAAAGATCTCTCAGGTGGAAACGGGAACGAACTCTCAAGTGCACAAAAAATACTGCAAGATCTAGGTTTTTTGAATAAATTACTTTTATTTGTCTAATACTCTTTTAAATGTCTTCTATTTAACTTCCTAATGAAAAATAGCTAACTACTACAGAAATTTTTGTTGAAGACTTTAACTAGACATGATGTCATTTCTAAAATGGAAGAGCACCCAAAAAATCGTGAGCTAGATATCAGTGATGGGCATCTGAGCCAAGTTTAAATTTGACATAGAATGTTTTCCTAGGAAGCTTTACATTTTAATTAAGCTATCGATCTTCTATATTAGAATTGACAAAGAAAATGTCGTAACTAATTTCAAAAACTTTTTTTGTAGATATGTTAATTACAGTATTTTTTTAAAGGAACATTTTCTGTGTTTTATGTACTCTTTGTACTCGCATGCAGGGAAGTTAAATTTACTTTATTCAACTGTAATCGACTTTCTCTGCATACATAATTTTGTTATACTTGTTACCCCTGAATTTTACTTTATCTTCATTAAATTTTATTAACTAAACTTCACTTTATTTTCCGTATTCCTTGTCTAGTTTCAGTCTTTATTAATTTTTTAAAAATTCATTGAATTTGAATCTAAATTGATAAATATAAAATATGGTGTTCATTAAAAGATTACTAATCCGATATTAATCTCGTAATTATGTCCTTTAATAAGCGTCCGTGACCTCACAAGAAACTGTTTTTATTCGTGTTTATCATTAAGAAACATAAAAGGTTGGGTTCAGTTCTGTTTCTATCCAAGTTTGCTACTTCGCACTATGAAGGTCATAGAGTGAAATGTTATCCTCGAGAGAAGGTTAAAACGAAAATGGGCGAAAATATGAATCGCGATATGAGTGCAAAACAAAGATATAATCTTACTTTTTTCTTCGAGGTCATACAGCATTACGGTCGATTGTAATTAATTCGAAATGGAATATAAAGATGTAAGTTTTAAATAGAAAAATCAAATAGTAATAATAATAGTAATAAATGAGGAAAATATGATAATTTCCTTTAAAATAAAGCGAATAAGCTTACAGACTTTTTAAGTTATCAGCTTTTAAAATAAATGGAGAATAAAAAGAATTAAATCCTTTTTACAATTTATAATGGAAGCTTTTACTATTGGTATATACACATTTCCACAAAGGCTCAAATTCCAACTCTTTGCATGTAGGTCAGGAAAAAATATAAAGGAACTGATATTTTTAAGAGCGCTTTTACATGTGCAGTTTCTTTTCTAAAAATAAAATACGATAAGGCAATTGTTCAAGTCTAATTTGAAAACTCGTCGTTTATTGGGTTTTACTTTTAAAATAATTTACACACAGGTAATTTTGACTCGTCAACCGAGAGCTATTCTATTAGTACATTTTTGAAACAATTTATAGAATCAGATAAAACTGTGTAGTTTCGTTTGGATTTTTTTTCCTAAACTGTGAAAGAGGCGTGTTTTTAAACAAGGGTAAATTAATTCTTGGCTAAGGTAATATTCAGTAATAGTCTAAGATTAAATCTAAATACCCATCGGTTGAAATTTACATCACAAGATTAAAATTACGAGTTATTTGACTGGATCTCACGTTACCCACCCCTAAATTTTTAACGCTAAACCCCTGCCGAGGAAATTCTATCAAAGCAAGTCATAAATTTGAAAGAGAATCCGAATAATGGAGAGAAACTATTTAAAATTAAATCTATCAAATACAGATGATATGTGTTTAATTTTAATTTGTTTTCTCTTCAATATGGAAAATAGGTCGCTCGCTTTAAAAGTTAAATATTTCTCGTTTGATGTGTGGTAGGGAAATGGACTTTTAAATTGAGAAACATTGAAATTGATATCCTTCTTCGTTTGCTACCATATCCAGCGCTTGCAAAGAAAGGCCCCCCAGGATCACCTATGAAAGACCACCGTCCCTAAAGACAAGCTACGTGATTTCTTTCTTAAAACCACAGCAAGTGTGATAGTAAACTGTAATTCAGGTCATGAAGATTTATGAGAAAATCAAAGAAAATATTCTGTAAAAAAATCTCATTTTAAAAAATCTGTTTACTTTTTAATCCTAAAACATATTTTGAAGTTAAAACAATGGAAGTACCAAAGCTTTCATGTCTTAAAAAAAATTCGTTGAACAAGGCATAATTCTGACCGGTCATTTATATGAAAAATTGAAAGACGAGTTCACCTTATAAATCTCGTTAGTTAAAGTTGTCACAGGGTTTACTGACGTCATATAAAAATCAAAGGTGTTAAATGGCTTTAGATTTTTTCAAAAGTTGCTCGTCCAAAATGATTCCAACGACCGAAAGCAGGGCGATTTACTCTGAGTGAAGATCAGATATCAGATAAAGGCGTGAAGGCGATGAGCACCATATTGCTTTCAAATTGGTTTCCGATTTGAACGAGCGATAAAGGCAGCTTACACCTCGAAGAAATTCCCCCTTCCCCCCTTTCCATTTCTTATTATTAGAACTTTTTTTATTGCCATTCGTGATGATGATTCAGTTTCCTATCCAAATTGCAGATCCAATACCAACATGAATAATTTGAAGCTCGTGTAATGGAATAAATATAATAACTTGAATATATTGGCATTTTATTATTTTAAATGGCTGACCTTAAAATCAATAATCAATCAGGTAAATTGAATATCTGTTTATTTTTGACTAGGAAAATTCTGGTATCGTATTTCTTTAATGAGCAAAAAGGCAGAATGAGGGTGGATGCATTATTTTACTTGGCTCTCCAGATTTTTTTTTTCTCGAGCTTAATTTTAATTAACCACCGCGCTCGTTTCCACGGCGATTAGAGTCGTTCTAGACTTAAGGCCAAAGTCCTCTTTTAAAGATAACACCTACTTATTTGCTAAAGTGTGCGAATATATGTTAACAAACTGCTTGTTAATTTCATTCATTCAGTCGTAAACTCAACTTTTTCAGCTAAGTATAACAGCCACATTTTTTAAGTATTTTAAACTTTTTTAATTATAAACTTGTAAAAGGGTCACCTTAGACTCGAGTAATTTTAAAATTAATCTTTTTCTTTTCCAAATTAATATTAATTTAATTAGCCTAAGCACTAAAGAAAAATCGAGCGGATAATTTTTATGCTTCAAAAATCAACTAGATAGACATCAAGGATCCCTTATAATTCCAGTATTTAATTAAATATGCGGGTGAAATTTGATCAAACATGAATCACATTTCGGTTTTTCATTTCGATACTTTGTGGCAATTGTTTTCCATTTTACTGTCCAACAAAAGCAATATAGATTTCTGATCTACCTCACATTTATGGCTAATCCGTTTCAATTTTACCCTCTCATTTCTGAAAATCAAAAGTTCCAATATGAATTTTGTGGTCCAGTTTGGTTTTTGAGAGCACCATTTCACTCCAGTTATATTCATTATTATACATAAATAAACTTTATACGCAAATTCATACTGTAATAATGATGTAATTTGGTTTATCTTTCACCCATAAAATGTAACAAAACTAGTATTATATGCAAACTTACACAATTGGTTGAAACGTAATATAATATTTTGTATAAATGATTAATTAAATTTTAATATGAAAGCATAATATATATTAAAGTACGACGAGAAACTTAAATTTCATAATTACCGGCTACTAAACTTTGTTCAACATTGATTATTGTTTTCTATATCTTGCACCAGAGCGAATCTGAGTTCATACGTACATACTGAATTTCAACTTTTAATTGGACCATGTCGACCAACTAGGTGTTATCGTTTTCTCGTCCAATTAATCCGCACATCAACGAATGCTATTTTTTCAATAGAATACTCTAAGTTGTTCAATAAACTGAATTGAAAAAAGAGTCGAATTCATTTTTAATATTTTGTATGCCAATTTAGTGCGCTAATAGACAAAGATACACAAATTTAATTACCGTAAAACTCTAATTACTCTCTATGGACCCAGCATCCCTAATATTGTAATCCGGACTTGTGAAATGGATATATTAAAAGCGAGTTATCTGATCCTGAATTCGCGGAGGAGAAGCATTTCGATGGTGGTCCTAATCTCAAGTTGAATAACCACACGGAAAGAAATTTTGTACAGCAGCGACACTTATGGTAGTACGGCAACGCGACCGAGGTGTGAAAGCGACAGCGACGCCAATTTTGGCAACGCGTCGGTCTCTTAAACTTAGTACAACGTTGCTCTCTAGTATTTGGCACGCGTGAGGTCCGTTGCTGTTTCAAAAATCTAGACAACAGTTACACCAAATAGGGACAGCAGCGTTCCCTAACTGGGAGAACAATCGTAATAAACAGAGGGCGCACTGCAGCACTACAGTTTTGCGCATCAGACGTACCTATAAGTGTCGCTGCTGTACAAAATTTCTTTCAGTGCAGGGATCAACCCATTATAAAAACATACACAACACATAGCCTTAAAGGATCTTCGTCTCAGCTTGCAAAGCGAGTATCATATATACTATATTCACAGTGTAGAGCACCCTGGGGGCTTCTTCACCGACTCTATAAACTATAAACTATCGAGAGCTATCCAAAGGTTTATGATAGGTGATACCTTCGGGCATCCGGTACAAACGTAGTTTCAAATAAGCTTTTCTTACGCAAAACATTTTCTTTGCTTATGTCACCCTCGAGATATGACTGCTCATTTCAAGATATTACATTTCCTAAAAGTGGAAAATTCCCTCACTACGATCCATCAATAAATTTTATTCTCATTTCATATCAATCATCAAATCAAAAAAACTATCACTTGGAATTATTAAAATATATTTCTGAATTAAAGATTTAAACTTCTATTATGTATTCTGATAATTCTGAATTAAGAAAGTGTGATGTTTCGAACAGAATTGAGCGGCTAAAAGTAAAAAATGGGTAAAAATATTTCGTTTGTAAAAGCGGGTTAAAAACTCTTGAGAGTAAAAATGGAATAAAATGCATTCTTACAGCAAAAACAGAACAAAATGCATTCTTAGAGCAATTGCTCAGTGTTCGTATTGGCGTTCCGCTTTTGCTCTGAGGATTCATTTTGTCCCATTTTTCTGAAGAATTTTTATCCCACTTTTACAAACGACATAGTTTTATCCACTTTTTACTTTCAGCCGTTCAATTTGTAACACGGTAATGAAAAGAAAATTTAAATTGGTCTTGTATATCGAAAGAAAAAGTTTGATATTAGCAATTCATAGTTCGATAGGAGCTTTTTTGGCAAAGTCACATCGAGAATAATTGTTGGGAATAGGAGTAGAAGCAAAATGCCAGAAAAAGAGAATAAGATTGGAAGAATTACTGCACTGAGTTGAAGTTTCATGCAGCACTGATAGATCCGGTTTAGTGAACACAGTCAAAGCTCCACATTTGAAGCAGTGCCAACATGAATTCGATTTTCGACGACATCCTTACACACTGATAGTACCTAGGTAGATTACAGACCAATTTAAAATAGTGTTCCAGCACGATTGTCGACAAATGGATTTTCTCTAATGTGATTTTCTTTTTGTAAACTCGTCTTAATCTCTCCACTTTACGATATAAGGAATCTCATTTACAGTAACTGTAAATCGATGAAATAGATAATCGACCTTATTTATTCGGATAAAAGTTACATCGAAAAATGCCATTCAGGGCAATTGGTATTTTTTGATATTTGAGGGAGGGTTGATGTGACCAACTGAATGCGATACGGAATCTTGTCTAGAGGAAGATGGCCCATGTTCCATATTTTTATCGATTTTGTGTAAATTTAGCGTCACAACAATACCGAGTTTGTCGTAAAACGACAAGCTACGCTGCTATATTATTTACTACGATAGTGTAGCATGCCACAGGCCATCAAAAACCACACTGCCTTAAGTGCCTTACCTAACGTCCGACTCAGTGTGGATTTATTCCGATTTAAAATAAATGCAGCACGACTTTCATCATAATATTAAAAAATACGGCTTGGATACGAAAGATTGGAAAAATTAGTTTTCTGTATAGGAGGCATAAAAATTTATTCTAACAGGGTACATTTTTATCTTAATTGAGAATCTGGTAAATTCTTATCATAAGATACTTTTTTATTTAATATCGTATAAATCTTCAAAATCGTAATAAATATCGTTTGAAATAAAATTTGAAATCGTATACCTTCTTATTTCGATAACTGCGTTTTAAAAATGTATAACTCGTACAAAAGTCATTTGTACATTACGTCCTATTTACCAACAAATGCATTTCGAATAGCAGGAAATAACAAGTAGCTCACGCGTCCTCGCATGCTTCAAACATCCGATTGTAAATTCGATATGGTAATAATAAAAAACGGACTGACAGGTAATTTGTAACCGTGGTGGAGTAAAAATAGTCAATCAATTCCTTTATGTTATTTGATTTTGCAAAATTGCCAGCTGTCGTAAAAGTACAGAGGGTACTTTTCGAGTCAATTATATAGTAGATATAGAATCTAAAATATGAGATTTTCACTTTTTCGTAATGTCAATTTAATGATTTATTTTCTATACGGAAAGAATATAGAAGAGTTATATATTTATTGATGTCAAGAATTTCAATATACTTTTCCAGAAACATATTGCAGATATGAATTATCGATTTGCTTGTATGTAGAGTAGAACAAAAATATAAAAAAATGTAGAAGAAACATCGGTGTCACAAAGAATTCGAATGAAGAAAGGTACAGCCGACCGAGATATTGCCTTTGAACGAAGTAGAGAGGAAGACATTAGGGAAATCTTGCGGGATGAGCCGACCTGAGAATTCAAATATTTTTCATCCCTCGAGCTTGTCTTCTTCGTTTTTGTCCTTTCTTGCGAGGAAAATTCTCCACTGGGACAAGAGTTGCCCAAATATAAGATACCACCATCCAAAAATGTAATTTTCGCTAAAGAGCTATTAATGTTAACGAACTTTTCTCATATTCTTCACTGGGGAATGTCCAATCGCATTATACTATTTTTCATTTTTGGGATCTTATTTTCAAAAGAATATATTACTCGTATTTTGAAATTGAAACCAGACGAAGTAGTAACCTCAAATTTCATATTACAAAAGACGATAAAAGACGATCTTAACCCGCAGAGATTCTCTTCATTATACATTTTCTCTCGTTCTTTTTTCGGAAGAAATATTGTACGACCTCATCCAATATCAAACATGACCGATTTCTATAAAACGTGCACACTGGTGCACGCCAGGTTGATTCATTATATGCATACGAGAGAATATCTGCATATCACACCTCATTCTATTTTCTATATTGGTTTCTTTATTAATATAGGTTCTCTTTTCCCGCCAAGTTTTTTTCTGAAATGAAAATCCAATCATATTTAGCATTTTGTTCTAAACTTTAATATAAAAAGTAAAAAACTGACTTCGTTTTTTTATTTCATTTAGGTTCTCCTCGTTCTAATGATGTCAAAGATAAAATTTTGTCTCAACAATATTTCAAGGGGGTGAAATTTAATATCTTTTTCTGAAAAGTTTCCAAATTTGTGAAAGTTTGAGCAAAGATAAACAAGTGTTATGACCTTATAGAAAAATACTGTTATAAGAAAATCACCCCATTTGAAAAACATCACCTACCCTCATTCTTCGTCACCCCTCATACAATTCCTTCCACAACTTTTATGTTTCTACTCCGATGATATATCCGGAATTTATCCGGACGGAGTGACCTGATTTTCTTCGATTGCTTGCATAACCATTGCACTTTGAGAAAATTAATCTCAAAATCGCTTGCAAGGTCACGTTCAGACGGAAATTAATTTGATATAAGTACTCTGATTCACGTTTTATTGGCAAACATATATCGATAATTACCTGCAAATAAAAAGGAAGGATAACATACATTTTTTTCATTAAATCTTCATCCATATTAGACTTAAAGCAAGAGAGTCCATAATTTGCTTCTAGTAGATTACATAACGTGTGTCCATGCAAGGACGGCAGCGAATTTATTTTTAATTTGAGATTATGTGCTGATTCGGATGCCAGCATGTGAATTCTCAATAGCAAACATACCTCGTACACAATGTGAGAACTCCATATGTACCCTCGAAAATAGGCTCGCTAGATGGGTTGACTGAAGCTGGTCAAAGTGTGTGTTGTAGAAACAGCCCGTAAAGCAAGGGATTATGCGGGATATATACTCTAGGATTTTAGGTCATCGGAAAAATACTAAATTACATTTTAGGCCAAAAAATTCGACTGTATTTTGATGAAGCTGGTTAATTAGTTGAGAGTACTAATTATTATTGTAAATAACTAAATCTAAATTACCGTCAAAAATTACTTTGTGAGAAAAATTTTTAATTGCATCAGCTGTAAGAGGTACAATTGTAAAACAGAAAGGAATTGGACCTAAAAGCGCAAGTCATTTTTAAAATCGCTCGCGCCTTTTTTGAAGTTGATTTATCGCAAATTCTTTCATTAGGGGCCTAATGTATAGGCGGTGGAGGCCGCAGCATTATTGCTTTATGTTAGTTATGGCGAAGTGGCCGTTTTGAGTGTTTCGTCGCGTCGTTCACATCAACTGAAGGTTCATACAATAGTGCCTAAACCACAAAACCTCGACATAGACGGTATCATGAAGCCACTCCTGCTTTGAGAGCCTTGGGTGCAAAATACCTTTGAATATGAAGCTGAAAACCAACACTAAAATTTAAGTTATACTGATAGCTTGAATAAAATAATATTTTTTAGGTTTTTAATTATCAAGAAATTGTATAATTACATAATTTATAAATTTATTCAAATCAAGATACTTGTACAATCTAAAATGAATGTTTTTTTATTGCATATTGAGAATCCTCATTTAATATTCGAAACGAGAGATCTTAGGACATTCTTCTCACCGTGAGAAAAATCAATGGCACTTGTAAATGGCGAGGTACCATCGTATTATATTTATTGTCTGAATCTATAAGGCTGCGATGCCAATATCGAAGCGTTACCGTCCTCGATGTTATTTTACAGCTACTTTTATATGAAATCGATGCAATCGAACCTGTAAATAGAGCTCGTCATCGGGAGAATAAAAATTTCGATAAGTATCTTTGAGACGCTATTAAAGGCTGATTGCATTTTTGCTTTAATATCTTTTATTTATGAATTTTATGGATGTAGAAAAATTTGGAGATAAGCAAACTATTTTAGATAGTATAAGTAAGCTTAGTTTCATTTTTAGATTGTAACCGTCAATACTGATATGAAAAATCGAATCATGTATGGCAACTTATTATGTAAATTGGTATTTGTGTGATTCCACTTGAGCTATGTTAGGATGAGACCTAAGATTGGATTATGCTAGACATCCCTTATTTTAGAATTCTGGTGTCTCGACGTAGACATGTCTGAATTATGTGGATTGGAATTCTGAAACCTTCAACAAGAGCATTAATATTCGTACCGCAAAATGTTGAAGCTTGCACTGAACGAAGTCTTCCTCATAATAATTTCACAATCCAAAAGCGTTGGAAAACGTCTAATACGTCGGGGTATTTCCTTTAATGAGGTTCCAAACAACCCATAATTAATGAACTGAAAGCTCCTATAACATCATTCGTATATTTTCCTCCCTTCTAAGTTACTCACTGAGAGATATGAGATGAAGTAATAAAATAATTGCTTCAGAATATTAATCGGATTTAGTAAATTGATTTTTATCTTTCCCATTCAGTTTTTTCCCCCATCATTTAGTTATTAGTCATTTATTTAATATTCCTTATTTTTATAACAGTCTCATTTTTTTGTAGCAGTTTCCCTCCTTTTTTTTTGAACTAATTCTTCACGTTTGTTTTCTCGTTGTTACAAGAAGGGAAACACTAGTTCACCACGGAAGGTAAAGCGAAAGTCATTAATTATTATGTCGCGACTAAAGCATCCACAAGAGTTTCATGGTGCATTAGTAAAACGAACCAAGTCTATTACTAATTATTTTTCTCAACGATTCGTATGCAGAGAGAACTTTTCTTGAATAACTCTTTTGAAAATAGACCATGATAGATTTTCTAATAACGACCTGAAAAATGACGAAAGGTGAAGTCATTTGGTAGCGTCAAAAGGCAGGGCCACCCGTTTCGTCGTTTTGCCATTTCGGGAGTCGGCCTGGGGATATTACTCAATGATTTATGCCCTCTGCCGTATGCATATATCATCATATATCGGAGAATCGTGCCGCCAGCCTGTCTACTCTTAGCCAGGTCTGCTGGGCTCGGTTTATGCAGCAATTTTAATTAGAAAATGAATTACTGAAATTTACTTCATGCAGATTGTTTACTTCTGTGCTAATATGTACATGAATGTATACTTTAATGTTCTGATTTTCAATCACTCAATTTGGAATTGAGAATTTTTAAGGGAAAACTTATATTTAAGAAAATGTACAGTGGTATACTTTTTCCGAAATTAAAAAATGTCACCGTGGAAGCACTTTAATATCAAAACTTTGTCGCCCAAAGTTGGTCACATCGATCTTGAAGTTGGACAAAGTTCGAGTGATTTCAATTTGTTGTTTTCTTTCAAGCATCAAGCAATAACGTAATATTTTCTGAACTAAAGTCCCGAATAAAAATCCAAAAAAAAAAGTGATGAAAAAGCAAATGTCTTATTTCATATATGTATTTTGACCTTTACGCCTACGATTTCTGCTTCATGAAAGAATCATTTTTTTAAATTAGAGTAATTCGTAATGTGCCTTCAATGTATATTATTAAGCTCATCTCAAAGATAAGAGTATTAGACTGAATGCGAAATTCTAATGATTAGATCGATTTCCTCTTCAATTAGGGAATATCTCCTATTCATATACTAAGTACAAGTGCTAACCAACATCAATACGATTTGAATTTGATCTAAGGATACATTTCTGATAATTATATCTACAAATAGAATTTCGTTATCAAGTTTTCTTCAAAGTTTATTAGAAAATTGTATTGCTTTATATTTTATTATCTGGTATTAAATCTGCTTAATAATTAGTTACGTCGTTGTTTATGGAAGGCACGATTGACATGTTTACATGGAAAAGTAGGACTTTTAAGAAGTGAGATAATTTAGGAACAAAATATTTATTATTTACGGATGCGTATTTTTATTTTTTATTATCCAATTGAAATGAAAGAATCCGATAATCGATATCAATAAAGAAAGAAAATTCAATGAAAAGTACTTAATAATAAATTCATGTGCCTACGTTCGCGTTGTACAATCAGTTCTGTAATAACTAATATTGAACAACCGATTTTAGCATTTGACGTAAGAAGATTCGTAAAAAATTCAAACGAAATCAAGTCTGACAAAGGCGGTAGAGACGAATGAGAGTCTCTTTTTCCTGAGATTCTATTTTAGGTTCCCTTATACAGCAAGAAAGCTCTGGACCGAATGTCCTTCTTTATTGATAAATATCTTGATTCAGTTTTGCTCCTTTTGTTTCTTGTCTTTTGAGATATGTTATTTCTGTCTGTTGAAGAGACAGTTAAAGTTAAAGCAATGTTAAAATTTATTCAACGTTCCGAATAATAGAATCTCTATAATATGTAATTATAATTGAAGGCATGAAAATGACAACTCGATAAGGATAATTTGATTTAGCCTCTAAATGATACATAAATTAATCAGATTAGGGGCCAAATCAAATGTTTTTTACTGATTTATATCTTCAATTAAAGCCTAAAATGAGCCACATATTTTTCAGAATGTTACCATGGAAATTACTTCTCGCAGTAGAAGAAGTCTTGTTTGGTCAGACTAAGTGATATAAATAAATGCTAACTTTAGAAATCGTTTCTGAGATTTGAATCCTTTGGCATTTAGCATTGAAATTTCGTAACTGACGTAAACATCTAAGGGCAGATTCAAGCAGATTATTCTAGTTCCTTGAAATCTTTGATGATGAGGTAATTTCGAAGTTGAAATAAAAGCGTAGAATGCGGTAAAAAAAAAGAGAGAGAGAGAGAAAGTGCCGACGCAGTATTTCAGAATGGTTGCCAAGTTTAATGCACCTTCGGTTTTCGGTCGCCGTTGGCGTCGTTGTTGCTCGAAAGATACGAAAGTCGGACGCCACATTGGCGCCTTCATCCTTACCCTCTTCCTCTTCCTATTGTACGTTCACTGCTTTATTCAACACTCCTATTTTCCCAAACAGTGCTTCCTTCTGCAGGTCACGCCGAAAATTTGCAGCTCCTCCTATTCGATCTTTTTTCGTTTCTTGCCCTCCTTTCCTGAGTTTATGCACTTGGTGAATTTTACGAACAGATTCGACGAGAAGAGGCACTTGATCATTAGTCTCGCTCAGAATTGTCGTAAAATGAGAGAACCTGATGCATTTGGCTCAAGATATACCTTATTTTCGATTAAAAGATTCTGATTATAAAAGGTCATCAATGACAAGCAAATATTTGTATGAAATTGTATTTTTGGAATTATAAATCCAAAGAAAAACACTGTTTTAGGGTAGAAAGATGGGTAAGATAGAATCTTTCATTATTTGTGTATAAAAATTTTGTGACATGAATCAATGCACAGTTTTTCGAATCAAAGAGCAAAGAATTTCCATGAACTTTACCACTAGAAACTTCTGATACTCCCCCAATGAATCTCATGAATCTCGTCATGTTGGACAAATCAATTCTCTCCTTTCTCATCCCCTTCCTCTTCTTTTTCGTGACGACCTCCCTGTGTCTGGTACCGTATGATCAGGAATCGATATGAACCCCAACCGTGTAACACAAGAGTATATCCGCGCTCAACAAGCCTTCACGTTTCACCCTCCTTGAATTTCTTTGCACCACCGTCTTCTGTTGCGTAAGTGAACTCACCACTTCCGGTCGTAAACCTAGTATGCACATTCGCGACAGATTGAAAATAGGACACAGTTTAAGTGTCGAACGCCAAGGCCGCTTATATTGCTCCCAACAAAGTCCAATTTAAGCAAATCTGTCATTTTTATGTTCAACTATTCAGCGGAAAATCTACCTATTCGTTATATCCCTTCCATTTCAGCATATGTGAATTTTATACTCTGGGATACTATAAAACGTTTCAGAAGGTGAAATAGCTTTACTACATCTACAATCAATGCTCCCGTCAGCCACGTTGTGCTCGTTTCATTTATTTTATTTCTCGAACAATATAATCCGAATTAAAACTATTCTAGTTAAAATGAAATAGAAGGATATCAGGACTGCACACAAACTGTATAAAAAGTTGATAGAGTGGCAGCTCACCTGCAGACATCCCTATAGACTTGAGAGCATCGCCAGCATCGATTTCAGACACCCCACAAATTCTTCAGACACCACAGTCCCTTATTCTGTTGTCCTTTTAAAACTTTGTACACCTTTCTGCTCTTTTAGGGTTACTTTAAAGGAGGGTTAAATGCAGAAGACTAAAAATACTGGATATTGATTCCTTTGCTGTAATGTATCTTCATTCTCTTTTACATTAAAAATAGTTGTAAAAATAAACTTTTTGCTTCAAAATGTTTACAGGTAAAAAGGGATTATTTGCTGAACCCTCATTTCAGTTTTCAAAGACATTGAAGAACTTCTCTTTGAAGTAGAAGGGTTAAGCAAAAATCATTAAATAGAACGTGACACTTCGGAAGGCTTTGTCTCTGTAAGTCTTGACAGAAGCTCCCTCATCAAGAGTTAGTGAGGAGTATGAGTTCTGGTTGGAAAACTGTACATAGAGCAATAATTGAGTATTGATTTTATGTTCCGACATTACTGAATTCAGAATATAAACAAGACTGACTTGTGGCTATTGATATAAAGGTAAACTGCAATCTGATGTATTGTAAACTGTTAGCAGGCTATGATTCTAGGTGTTGTACGCAGTTCGGATAATGTCAGTAGCACCATCCGGCTGCACGCGACTCGGAGACGTCTACAATTTCCGGGGTAAGCTGACTCTAACGTCGTGTGCACGCTTGTATATATTACACACACGTATTTCGAATTTGCACGCAATGCTCCTGTCTTGAAACCCAATTGATATTAACATCGAATCTCGGCAATGATATACCTACGATTACTTTTTAAAAGATTTTATGAAATTTTTAAGGATGTCCTGGAAAATGATGACATTTCTAATACTTTTACTGGATTTTAAAAGATATAAAGAGATTTTAAATGTTATCGTAGAATTTTAAAGAGTTTCAAGAAGTTTCTGGGAATTTTAAGAGGTTTTCACGACTTTGATGAGATTTCAATCGGATTTCAAGGAATTTTTATGACTTTTAAAATATTTTGTGGGATTTAAGGGATTTTAAAACTTGTCAGAGAATTTTATTGAGAGATTTCAAAAGATTTTTATTATTTTAAAAATATTTTGTAGAATTTTCAAGGATTTCAAAGGTTATCGTAAAATGTTATGGGTTTTCAAGACATTTGTCTAATTTTTAAAAGATTTTGTGAAGTTTTCAAAGATTTCATGGAATTTGATGAAATTTCTAATGATTTTAAGAGATTTTAAATTTTCAGAAACTTCAAGAGCTAGGTTTCTAGGAATTTTTAGAGATTTTCACGAACTTTAACACAGATTTTAAGAAGTTTTAACGTATTTTAAGAAATTTCGAAGTTTTTCGTGAAATTTTAAAGGACGAGGGCCTTTTTGTTTTTCTTCTTCTAATTTTAAATACGAATGAAGAATAATGAATAATAAGAATAATAATTATTTTTCAACTAATATAATCTTTCCTTGACGTCTTAATGTAATGAATAGTAGAATTGTATAACTTTATAGCTGGCATCCCAGAGCTAGATGATAGACGCTCTTAACTACAATGTTAACGTGAACAGCAAAGTCTATTGTAAGACCATTTTTATTTGTAGTGTTAGGCCACGTGCCAATAAGAAGTATATCATTTTTCATTCCGCCCTATCTTTTCTTCTCATTTTTTTTTCTCACTATCGCTTCAAGAGAGCTACCACTATTCGAGAACAGTCATCTTGGCGCCAGACTGCAAATATACATATATAAGCATAGCATAAATATATATGCATGTATTCATGATGAAAAGTTATCATCAGCAAAGCTTCGCTGCACTATAGCTTTATAAAAACAAACGACCATCGATTTCAAGATTCAAGAACCTCCGACTTGAGGGTGAATCCTGGGTCATAAACAAAATAATTCCTCCATCGACGTGACAAGGTTCTAAACAATTTTTGTGCAACCCAACATTGTTCTTCACAACCACTTCGATTTCACGATACAGCCATGTTGATTGCAATATCAATAGCCATTTTTGCAATTGCTCAGAATAAACCTTAAATTTTTGGGAAACTATTGATGTACACATAATTCTTTTGAACAAAAAGAAGCTATGTAACGAAAACTAGACTTTTTTTCTGTGTGAGTATAAGAGTGCATATATAATTGGCCAAATTGGCGAAGAGGACAATTTGCAATCGTTTGTCATAAGCTGTAGACCATAAACACGACTAACTGCCGTCTTATTCAAATGAGCAGACACGTCTGTTGCTCCTGTATCGGCCTACTCTGCCAACATTTTGAAATATTAAGTCCTCATATGTCTCGTGCACACGAAAATCTTGTCTACTCGAACCGAAGAGCGAACACCCTCACCAACATCGTCTTTCGTGAGGTTGTGACGCGTGTCTCGTAATACGTGCTTTGAACACTGTGACAAACTTAATGTCCCATTAGTCTTCCTAAATTATAGGTTGCGGAGAAAGCGCTTAAGACTATGTTCCGGTATTTGTGTGTAAGCTTTCGAACATATTATGTGGTTTTTTATTGAAGTTTTTTTTATACTCGACGTTCTTTAGTTGAATCCTCTATTTATAAATCTTAAACAAATTTAAAAATATTTTTAGTAAAATTATTAAATAGGGAAACATCCACTTGAGAAAGATTAAAATATCACGAGGGATCCAATTACGAACATGTCTGACCAATAGAAATGTCAAGATGAGAATATTTTTCAACTCAAGTATATTTATTATTTATTAAATTTAATGGAAGTACATCCAATAATTAATTCAGTCTATATTTGAAGTCAGATAAAACGAGAATTAAATTGTATCTTAATGTCAGGATCGCGGATTATGTGAAAAGAATCTTAGTGGATCTCAAGGTATTAAAGAATTAAGAAGTTCTGAATAAAAAAAAAATTATTTATGTCTTTCCTCTGCAACCCAGAAGAACGTTTCTATTTTAATGCAAGTAGCATATCTATATTCTTAAGCTATATTAATTATTCAGAGTTCGTTATAATTTCTCCTCCATCATCAATCCTAATGTGAAAGTTCAGATTAGTGTGGGTGGGATTTACTACATAATTAAACACTTCTCTCTTTAATGTCATATGCGCTTGGATGATTCTAAACATAAAAACGCATATTATTATTCCCGCTTTGAAGTTCTTTCATAATAAAAATTCTCTCATTAGATACCAATAAAAGTTTTCTTTTCTGTAACGGTTAGCAAAGGTTACAGTTTCCTCGTAACTTTCCGATTACGTAATGAGATTAAGAAGAAAAGTGGTGGGGTCGACTACGTGGAATATCGACCCTCAGAGGATGGTATCATAGCAGAGTACGACAGACGTTGGAAAGGACGCAGCCACCCTGGCGCCTAAAAGAGCGTCGAGTGGAGGGTGCTGAAGAGAAATAGAAAAGAATCAACTAAAAATTCTTATGATTAATTCAAACATTATGGTAGTAAAAAGCTTCAAGAGCTTTAAGGAAAAAAAATTAATTAGCATTGGATAAATTCCAAGCATAACTTCTACATTAACAAAGTCACAGATTCCTAAAATAGAAGAAATATTTGACCTTTCCAAATCGATAAAAAATTATTTTATCTGGTTAATTTTCTGAATAATGATAGCTTTAAGCAGCTAAATAATAACCATTTATTAATATATTTATCTCCATGTGAATCTCCTTCCGCATCAAATGCATATACATAATTCAGCATGATTTCAATCCGGATGTCAGATTGACAGGAAGCTAATAAAATAATGACATGCCCTAAACCTGAATAGGTGAATACGTGCGAGAAACATAGTTCTGTCATGTTCAATATTAGCGTGTCAGACTTACTAATTAATCGCGATGCAAATCCGAAATCTGTTATCAATTCAAGATTATAATTCTCTAGATGATAGATTATCTAATCTCAGTCTCTAGATGAAGTTATAACTTCATAATAATTTTCTTACGATAGTAATAATAATCTCATCTATAGATGAGATTATTATTACTATCGTAAGAAAATTATTTGTCTAATTATGTTGGAAGGATTACAGAAAACTTTTTAGGTAAACCTTGAGTATGAAGTTAGTAAAATCATTACAGATCAATCCTGCAATGAAAGGGAAAATTGAAATAGAGAAACTCGCTAATTTTTGTAAACGTTTACAGTTAAAGTCTATTGACTGAAGTACTGCGGTCTTTGGACGCTTCCCCTAATCAATAATGCACTTTTCGTTAAAATTCTGTCAGATATCATTATATAGACTACATCAAACTATATACTGAAGTTGTAAAATTATACACTGAGAAAACTATATCTGGGGTCGATAATTAATCCCGAACAAGATATATTAAGTACTTAGAGTGGTGGCTATTGAAGTGTGTACATGCGTTCGTTGCTGGAAATCGACTTAGTACGCAGAGCATGTGTGTATATTTTGTAGATGTATGTGCACAGAGTACACTAGATATGTTGTGTATACTATAACAAACTCTGGTGCTGCTGTGATTTACGGAATATCAACGTGACCGTTTTACTACGTACCGATAACAGCAGGTACCGCATCCTGATGCCGCGATTCTGCGGTAAGGTTCTCTCCAAGAATCCTGATAGTCTCGTCATTTCTGGAACACATTTTAAATTGATTAAAAAAATATATCACATAAATATATCCATACACATAATATTACGTCTTCATTTAGAAAATATAGGAAATGTTGATCATCTTGGTTTGCTTCCCGGAAATCAAGCATGTTTAAATTAAAAAAAGATTCAGAGAGAAATTACTCTAATGTAAGTTAATAGATTTTAATCCATGAAGTTGCTTTCAGCGGAAAATACTTTTCTATCTAGAAACGGGTGAAGTGTAAGTGAATTAGTAATTGAATTACTTATCACAGAAATACCATTAGTCATAACGGTTAGTCGATAATTGGTTAAAGTTCTTCCTCGTTTAAGTAAATGGGAAGAACATCCTGTGTTGAGAGGATTCCTATTTTGGTACTGAAAAATATTTCCAGAGTCGTATTTTTCTTGTATAGATTCTAAATATGAGATTACTTTATATAATATTTTTGATAATAAATTCAATTCTGAATTCAGTGGAATATTCTTTAATAAGAAATACACGATTTAAATAATCATTGCAATGTGGGGACAAATCTCTTCTACATTTATAATCACAAGAGTGAACTTTGTGCATACTAACTTGGTGTGGAAACAGGAACCGTAGTTTCCACAACTAAACAGCGAAGTCATATTTATTCGAAGGATACCGTTGTTGGTAATTGTAACAATGCCCAACTATTCTGGTAAAGTTGCTTAATTAGCGCCTCGGTAACAACTCCGTCGTGAGGCAAGGAGAGAACTCAGGACGAATTTTACGCACTTCTAACAGGTAAATTATTTACGTCCCTTGCTCCGCTTCAGCGTAATTTTCGCGTCTCGAAAATCCCAGATTAATAATTGTTCTGTGGACTGCTTTATATACTCTGCATATATAACTCATCGGAAAAAGGAAAGTTTTTTAAATTGTTAATTTCACAGTATATTTTAATAAATTTTTCAGATTTAGTTCTCATAACACACTCATTAAAAAAGTAGATTAAAAGCTTTAATTATTTTCAAGCTGATAAACGAATAATTAGATAATTTCAAGCTTTTAGCACATGCAACTAAAAATTCCAGTCCAAGTATTTTAAATTGGAAAGATTTATGCAAAATATTATACATATATTCAAAATCAGTGTTTCAATTGTGAGACCTCAAGAAATAAAATAACAACATCATTTATGATTTGAACCTTGATTTACCTTTTACCTAGAAACCTTATTTCAAAGCTTGTTAGATCAATTCTGCAAAGTAAACTGCATCTCAGCGCAATTCCCAAGAAAGCTTTGAACTTTGACCACTTAATCGATTCGATTCGTTACACTCTAATAGAAAGATTTTCTGCTAGAGTAACTAGTCGTTTTAAGAGTCTTCATTGGAATTATAAAGAGATTATTATACATCCTTTTTATTTTTTTTCTTGTACAACAGATTATTTAGGAAATTAAACGTAGTTCAGTTGAATCTTGAACACAGAACCTTATCTGAAAACGCATTATAGAAGAAGATACGGTATAAAAAACGTCTAATAATAAGTGTATAACGAAGTAACGGGTGTCATTCATTTAGTGTGTGGGTGGCCAAGTTGTAATGAGATTGTTGTAAAGCCTTTATGATGATGATAAAAGCTCCCACCGAGACGAAGCTGAGGACACGCCGATGGCGACCTAAAAATTTCCTAACAAAATGAGTGTATCGAAAAAAATCGAGTTAAAACTTGGAGCCCTCTTCGCTTCGATAGCGCAGGTGAATCCTCGCCTTTAATAAAATCCTCGCTTTTCCTAAACGAATCCCCAAGAATAATATTATCATGGCCAAGAATTTCGCAAGGCGGAAGCAGCTCTAATTTAAGCTATTTAAACTTTATCCTCGGTCCACGGACCCAGGAATATTGAAAGGCTTGTTTAAGAACTGTAGCTAAGATACTGCCTCGAACTATTGGCTTCCTTCAATATTCACGAGTAGCTGCATTTTATTGATCACTAATTGAATTTTCTTATGTAAAATAAAGACATTCATTAGTGGAGTTCAGATCGTAATTGATAAGTGATTAATGATTCTGTAATAAACACGATCTAGTTGCAAAACAAATGTATTGGACAACTGGGAGTGATTAATCGATTATTGGTAAGTCTGGGCATATTATTAATAGTCGTTCATCGACTACTGTAAAGTCAGCATCGAATATTGGAGATTATATCATCCTGATCATATCATCTTGAAAAAGCTTAAGCCAGGTCTTTTTTCGAACAGTCTTGAGGCATTAGAGGTACATAAGTATATTATGAAGAATTCATCAAATACAGCTCGTATGTGCGTCCCTCGACTCTGGTTCGGTTGCGACCCTGTTTCCTTTTCCATGTACACCTAAAACCAGCGCACCACTTCATCCCAACGGTACTTGGCACTTCCGTCAGACTATAGTGGCTGCAGTTACTCACAAAGTTCGACCGTCCTTCAGAATACTAAACGCCATTTGGCAAGCCGAATCGTTCTCCGGTTCTCGTCCGGATATTTTATTTCTACTTGAAGAAAAAAAGCCAGGATCCTCCTATTCTCTTCTTCGTTTCCTGAATCGTTACTTCGACTTGTACATATGTATGAGTTAATGTACTTTGTTTCATCGCTATTAATTTGCGGAGGACTTATTGGATAAATTAAAAGTTACTATCCAGGTGTCCATCCAGCCAGAAACTTGATCGAGCTGAATTCAGCTAGTTGGGAACTTTTTTTATTTTTCATTTTTTTATGTAAACAGGATAATCAAATTTTTGACACGTTGAAAAACGTGCTATTTGTAGCAATCGTGATGTGAATTTTAGCTTTTATAATTTTGAAATCCACTTTTGCACACGTTACTATATTGCATTAGCAAGAGCCTTTTGTGAAACATGTTTCGTTTGTAATGTTCTCTCTCACAGATTCGTATCTACATACTTTTACACTCAGTCATATACACATTCACAGAATTATTCAAGCGCCTGGAAATTGTAAGGATTTATAATTACAATATAATGTAGTAGGGTACGTGCGCAATTAAATATGCAAAAAAAAACTTTGCTGAGCTATTTGAAGAAAGTGTAAATTAGTTTTTACATTATTTAAAGCTCGATAGTTTAAAAGTTTGATAATTATACTGTCAAACATCTAAATTTTCCGCTCTGCTTCCTTGTTTAAATATATATATATAGAACCCGACGACTCTATGTGATTTCATGAAGTTCCATGTAAGACCCTTGGGAATTTCATATGAAACTGCATGAAAACTTTGACCAAAAAAACATTTCTGGTTCATGAAATGGATTTACTGTTATAGGAAAAGAAAAATGGTAGTTACTGTTTTTTTTATTATTTTCCATTATGTCAAAGCATATGTTTTTGTTCTAATTGCAGCAGAGATTTCAGTGAATGCTAATAATGTAACAAACTTTTGTTTACATCATAACTTTCCATCTGAAGGCTTTAGATATGTACCACACCGATCAAAGTTAAGCATAACTAGTTAGAAGTTTAAAAGGAAAACAATTATAAGCGTAGACATTTTGTGAACGCTGAGCTTGACGTATATAACATGACTTTTATGAGACTCGAAAGCGACAAGCCCTTTAATAAGTAATAAACAGTATTGCTTTAGTTTGAACTGTACATTTTTCTTTTTATAACCATTAACTACGAGAAGAGGTTTCTTTACATCACTAAAGTGAACTTTTTACTTTGCTGAGCTTGCACAAAAATGTCGTTATACTCTAATTACTGGCAGTGAATACTCCTCTCCGTGAGAGTTTCTAAAATGAAAATTGTGTCAATAAAGATGAAAATAACGGTGTTTGATGTAATTTCATAAAAGTATTAAACATAATATATATAGTACAAGTTAAAAGACTCTGATGTCACATTTTTTATGAAAATGAGATTTTCACACGAAAGTCTTTAAACATTTCGAATATATTCGTAATTAATCATTTTGTTTCGAAATTTGGAAATACTTTTGACATGAAATTGTGATATTCGCAAACCTACTTGCATGGTCGTAAATCATATAAGGATGTCTCGCACTACATAAAAGTGAATGTATGTCCACTTGAAATAGAGAGAAAATCCGGAGAAATATAAATCATTTGTTGTTTGTTTTCCACTGCAACGTGTGTTTTCCATTTCAACATATATTTTCGAATTTTCCAGTCGGCTGTTTACAATTTTAAAATTTCGAAAAAAAAGGATTTTCTCTAAAGAGCTAGCGTTTAGATCAGTTTAAATTAAAATACTTTACACGGTCTTGAGATAAAGTAAAGGATGTTGCGGTGGGAAAATAGAGAGAGAATAAAAGGGCAAGAGGGCGATGCGGTTGAAGGGGAAGAGGAGGCCTGGATAAAGTTCCAAGCACGAGTAAGAGTGTCTCCCTGAGGACAGATCTCGTTCTAGTTGGACCTGTGCTGTGCACAGGTTAGCGACTGCAAAGATCCGCAGAACTGACTACTGCCAGGTTTTAACTGTGTTTCACGTTGATTGCTTGCAAATTGCTTTCGTTTTTCTTTCTGTCCCCACCTCCCTTGCCTAACACCCCCGCAACTCTGGTCACGCTCCTCACAAAAGACGTGGTTAAAAGTTCGTGCTCCTTACGATTAAATTACCAGGGACTGCACCAATAATAGGACAAGTACTCAGAGAACGTTAATTCCGGCATTGCTCGAAGGTTCCAACTCTCCTTTTACTACCTTTTACGGTGTTACATTTACGTCGCTAATTTCCACTAGCTCTTAACGCTTGAATTCAATTACACCGAATGCGTGACTAATTTGATATATAATTGCATGCCATCTTCCATTTATTATTGTCCTTTTGCAGAGAACAATTATTTATTTATTATGCATAAGCTTCAGAAAAAGTAGAATGGTGAGTCTTTTTCGAAAAATCGACCTCATGCACCATGAACCATAAAAGAAGAAATAAATTAATTAAGTACTGGAGTTAATCTCTTCGCAACCCTTCACCGTATTCTCAACTCGAGGAGTTACTTTAATAATTATAACTTTCATTCCCACCCTTTCGGCTTTATGAGTTAGTTCTCCACCAAGTTATAATTAAACTGTGGACCTATAAATAAGCCCGGCCCTCTACAATTTTATTACTTTATGTAATATTGAAAACAAAATTATTCGTAAAGATAGATTTAAATTTGATTAAACATTTCCGATATCCGCTGTTTATAAATATACATAAAGGACTTACCAGAAAACGGAGCTTTATTAATTTTTCATATGAATTTTGTTCATATATATTATACATATATATAAATAAATAACTATACTAACTACAAATTAATTAATACTGTCATTTAAAAAGTAAATCATTTAAAACTGACACAATTTTAATTTTAAACGGAAACGTTTTATCTAAAATTGAATTATTAAATTGATATCTGTTAATTTTTATTTCTCTCTGCTTTTATTTTCACTTTAGTGACTGAAACGTTGAGGTTTTCTCAATTTCGAACTTTGATGTTGGTTCCATGAAGATTAAACTTCCTCTTACAGAAACATATCAAATAAGTTGCACTTTTAGCGTCTAAAGTCGTGATTGCGTGAGTCTCATCATGCATAAAGAAAGCTTTGTATATAACCAAGCAGCTCAGCAGACAGAAACTGCTATTAGAAGTGTGAGCTGGAGAAATTGAGGAGAGAGAAAGAGGATATAGAGAAGAAAAGATGGAAGAACTGTGTCTCAGGGAATGTTCGCGAAGGGAGAAAGTTAGGCGTCTCCAGTAGTTCACTGGTTTCAAAGTTAGTACCATAGTAAGAAAGTTGGAGTTTGTTGAGCTGATCTGGCTATAGCTATTTAGTGATCGTGCTATCACTAATACAGACAGAGCCAGCTGAAGGATACTCGAAAACCGCCTAGGCGAATTCAGAGACGAGCTGGCCACCTACTTGTAAAATCGAAACAGTTCGGCACAGTTGCGGTTTCCGTAAAGTGGAGAAACAAAAGAAGCACCAAAAAAGAAGTTTCAAACCACAAAACAATGCAAAAATATATCTAGACTAATATTATTACAGTAGCAGGAAGTTATCTACCAAAATCAGAGGAGGAGTTGACGACCATTATCTTAATATGGAAATTGAGGATGTCTCTTCTCACATATTGATCAGGGTATCTTGTCTGAAATATTGAAGATTCTGGTACGGTGCAGTTACCATAAACTATTGATCGAAACAATGATAATCTGGCTGGCAAATCCGGCGAAACAATCGTAAACTATAGACACAATCTGCATCCCAAATGTGGGGTTCATGATTAGATTTAAGTCCACGGGATATTGGTTTTAAGATTCAATAAGGCAACTCCAGTCAGTATATATTTAGAATAATCTGGATTGTTTAATGTGCAATTAGATAAATGTAAATGTTTTAAAATGATGAGTTATAAATGCTCAAACTTAGGTATCGTCTGATATCTGAAAAGGAAGCTGCAGGAACTTTCATTTCCCTTTGATGACGTTATTAAATGAATGTTTTTCAAGAATTAATATTTGAAGGATTGAAAAATAGAAAAAGCTATTTAAGTTTGTGAGTGAGGGGACGATACTGGGTCTATAGGATTTTTTTTCACGAGTTGAAGAGGTTTTGTGAGAGAAGCAACTAAGTAGAAAACTGCCTGAAGGATAATTGCCCAGTCTCCATCAGAGTGTCGCAGCTCAAAAGTTGTGCGAAAGGAAGAGGCAAAGAGAGGCAGAAAGATGAAAGGAAGTAAAATAAAAGCAAAATGAAATCTTGAAGACAGGAAGGACGCTGTTGAGTATGGAAGATGAAAAGACATGTGGATGAATGATGAAGTCGTGTGAATGTGTTTTAAATTCCAAATTAACAATATAAAATTCTCTAAAATCAAATATTCTGTCAAGTCAATTAAAAATGCTCTTTTCCAGTATAAAATTGCCCGTAACATGTATCATTGAAACGAAGCGATTTTTATTTTGAAAATTTCCCTAAAAATGTCATTTTTTCAGGAGTGAAAGCACTTAATTCTTCGTTTGCTTAAATTCTTTATCGTTATGCTCAAAAGGCGTACCATTTTCGAGAGCACTTCTTCTTTCGGGTTCAGCCTGTGTGGAAACTAAAGGGCCATATTATGACTGCCGAATTCATAGTCGCATAAAACTTGGAAAGGGCCGAGAGAGAAAGGACGATAGATTAGGAGAGACGCAGTCATGGAGAGAATGAGAGCGAATGCTCTTGGGGACTTAATGTGTTCTAGGGCGTGAAGACGAATGTAGGCCGCCTCAGACGAGCTTTGCAGAAGCTGTAAGGGTTGGTTGCTTTCCTGATTCTCGAGACTCTATAGTCGCTTGGATGCGTTTTTCAAGGAAATCTTCTTTACTTCTCTGATATTTCATTTCACAGACTTGTTATTTACCGTTTAAATTCCCATGATGCTCGGTTCAACAATTCCAAACAAATCATTAATGTCGGGAGACATGAATATGCGAAAAATAAGCACAACACATCCGCAAAAGCTTTGCAAATTCAGATCAACTGATTCAATCCAGGCTTTATTTAAATCTGCCTGACCTATTTCTAGTTTCAATCATTTAGGCTCCACTTCTTTTCACGAAATATTAAGCGAACATTTTTATATCAATTCATTTAGTATAGTTACATTAGTGATGAATATCAAATAGTAAATTAGTCACTGTCAAGTTAATTCACGTCCATTTTAAAAGTTAGTAAATATTTTATAGAATAAACCTACCTCCAAGCTTATTATGAGGAAATTCATGAATAGCTGAGCGAATTACATTTATAAAAGAAGTGTGTCGTGTTCATATCGGATTTAGATTATCCAAAAATTGCGAGGTGAGAATTACATTTGGAATAGAAATCTATCATACGTGCGATGTATGAAGTCGTAAGAAGAATTTTAAATTATTTATTTTACGCTATTTTCGTTTAGTTTCAATTTTTTTAAAAGAAGGTTTGGTAAGAATATAACGTGAATTCTGCGCGCAGGGCGATTGATGCACTTCATTAATGATAAATGCAATTTTTCGTCTTCTGTCTATGTGTGAGGTTCTTCGGCCCAATCATATTTATGATAGTTACACACAATGTGGGTATGTATGCTATCGATTGGCCTACATAAGCTTCCGCTGCTTTAACCTGGCGGGTCCTCCTCTTCTTTCCCTACTTGCGGTATTAAATCTTGGGCAAACTTTATCACGGCACTCGTTATTTAAGTTTAAGCAGCTCGTTGGTTAAGCGCCCTCGGTCTAGTTTACCTCGTCTTCCTTTACTCTCTGTTTTTAATTCACTCTTCTTCTTTCTCCTTAATTCTTCCTCAATATGTCTCATTCTCTTCCTTTATATCTAACAGTATATTCTTTGCTAGTAAATACATCACGACACATTCCCTCACGTGTTAAACTAAAGGCAGGATGTGCACGGCAGTTGGTATGCCTGCTCGCCGCTGATTACGCGCGCTCGGATGTACCATCGGTTGACACTAATTAAACGTCGTTAATAAAGCGAGCCATTATTTTGCAAGCGGGCTTAAGTTTGAGATTTCACGGTAGAGCGTGGGATCACCAAACTGCGCGTCACATAAGAACGCTTGGTGTGATATAATGCTGCCGTATAAGCAATGAAAAATGTGTAACTTTGGCTGATTTGAAATTATAGGTTGCATTAATATTTTATTAATAATTAATTACTGCAATGAGTCGTTACAGCTTCCAAATGGTTTGATTATGGATGAACTTAATAAATAAAGGCTAATTTATTAAAATGAAAGTCAAATGGATAAAGAAAGCATTCGCGGATTGAATTTTAATGAATGCTGACAAATAATTAATTAAGCGCCTCGGTATCTTCACACAGGCTTATAACAGAAATGTTGTTAAAATTCAATTACTATTTCAGCTGCTCCCCTCATTTGTTTTACATTGCGTTACATATAGAAAGGGAATACTGTCGATATGTTGTTATTAATGTATTTTCATTTTGATAACCAATAAGAGATTATTCACTGTCTGCGAAAAAGATTTTCTCGGTTTCTATTTCGACGATAAATAGAAAATAAATTACCTTATACAAGAACCAAATAAGAGTTATGACTTGTTTCATTGATTAATTATTAATTTATAAAATTGCTCGTCTTATTTTGATGGTTCAAATTATGAGGAGTTTATTCAATTTTTGCCTTTCTTAATATTTCCAAGACCAGGTTTTCCAAAATCAAAAAGTTCTGGGTTGTTTCACCAAAGTAATGTAAATAAAACTAAGATAGTAATTACGTCATTAGCAGGTTGGTGGAGTATGCGTAGAGCAGGGAATCGATATGGATCTGCATATATAAAGACCATTACTGTATTTGCGAATATACATCTCAAATTGCTTACGTCAACATACATGTGGTGTGGAATGAGGAAAGGGGTCTAGCGACCAAATTCGCTTATACGAGAAACAGGGATTTAAAACCGGCATTTGATCGCATGATGACGCTCAACTTTGAACTTCCATATTTCCCTTAATTAAATGAAAATATAAATTTAGAGTTTTCTTTTATTTTAGATCGTAATGAAATTTTAGAAAATAGTAGTATTTCCTAAAATTTCATTTTAATACTATACAAATAATCCCGGGGAATATAATTATTTTTCTCTCTCTGTAATATCAATATTCTATTAATAATCAGCGATAATTGGAAAAAAATAATTCCCTCTTCAGTTTCTAAGTGAATATAAAAATGAATGAAACTTTTTAAACAATTTTTATTGACTGCTCATAGTAAAAATACTCGAAGTCACGAAGAGATAATGCGGATGAGCTATAAAAACTTTGAGAATTATATTATCTCTTCAGCTTCAATTGAATGATAAATATAAGTCAAGATTGTACTTCAAGTGCTTAAAAACTTGAAGACACTTGATGTAATTTAGTTCCCGTTTGGTTCTCAGATTCTTAGAAATAACACTCGAAATAGAAGAGGTCTTAATCATTGCCGTGGAATTTTCTCCATATATATCGATCAGAAACAGAAAATCAACATGTCTATCATATAAAATATGTGAATTGTAGATTAAAAATTCAAATTTATAAATAACTTATTGTAATAATCAATAGAGTTGATATTAAAAATATCATAAGTAGTATGAACGTCATTTTACTTAAAATTCTCTTTAATATCGTTTTGAGAGAGAGAGAGAGAGAGCGATATACAACAGTCGAAATTTGCGTCAACTCCTTATCGCTACACGTGCCGTGTCACGTGGTGCTCAGTAATTTTGAATCTGTATGCAGCCGAAGAGAAATCCTCAGGCCAATAACGTCGGTATTATTATGCAGATTACACAGTAACCCGTATTAGTTCGTTATCACACCTACATCTTGAATAACCACCCACTCCTCAAAGTAATATATAACATCAGTGTTGATAAAGAATTACCATTAAAAACAATTTTATAAATGAAAATACATAAAACTGAAAATACTTCAAAACTGAGCCTTTTCAGCCAATCAAGACGGACGAAATAATAGAAGAATTTTCCTATATAATTCGGCCGAGAATAATGAACACTCAACAAACAAAAATTCTTCACAGATTTTCAACATGATTAGTGGTATAAACCCGACGAAAAATAAAGTCCTTGAATTATATGAGTTTTGTAAGAGCTAAGGGGACTATTATCCAAGTTTTGAATATTCCTCATTATTATGGTATGAGCTTCTACTTAAGTTAAGTGAAAACTTGGAAGGTATTCTTGGTCACGCCCCATTGTGTTTTACTTTTCCGGGAGTTTTACAGGGTGCATTTTTCTGACACGACGCATGTCGTGTATATAAGTGTGTACATAGATCGCTCGTTTCTTCCGTCGTTTCGCGCCACTCAAGGGACTCGTAGACACTTTGTATTCCGCATGTAGCTGGGAAAACACTGTTATAATAGTAGCTTCTCTCGAGGGAATTCAACAGACCAGGAAGGAAGAAATTACATGGGATTGCTTGGTTCGACTGATCCGAAAGTCTTCCAGTGAGCTCTTCCTAACATCTCGTTACGTCACGTAAGTTCAACATTCCTCTGCCAGAAAATGCGAATCACGATTCTAAATCCGATGATCTAATTTTCCGAGTAAATTTTGCATTCCTAGCCCTACATATAGATAATTTACTCCAGATTGTATATATATGTTACATTATCCTATATAAGAAATCTCTATTTTATCTTGAAACCATTCCTTTCCGAAAAAAACTAATCAGTTTCCTGATAAAAAGCTTTTGTTCATTAAACTCTTATAAAGCAATATAAAGTTATGAATGTAGGGAATAGTCACACAGTGACTATATTCTCCCTACTACTACCATTGTCTTAACAGCATAGCTCAGCGGTTTTGTTCTGCGCTGAGAAACTAGGCGATCCGGGTTCGATTCCCGGCAATGGAAAAATCTCTCCATGTGTCTAAGGCAGGGTCCGTCCACATTGCCTTACTGATGAGTCCAGTGGCGGACCCGGGACGAAACATAGAAGAGTAAACATACAGATGGCTGAATGCCATCACGAGTGGTGAAATACTTCTATTTCCTATATTATATTTGTTTCTTTGTGGAAATGGACATTTGTTACGAATATGTCATGCTTGGCGGCAATTAAAACAAACACCCATACATTCTGGTGAAATGTTCTGACGTCTCAAAATATTACCATACCGTTCCCCGCTTCTCCATCTTCTTCTCGTATCATGAATCACCGAATCACTTTGCTCCCATCAAAGGCGATCCGGATTCGATTCCCGGCAATGGAAAAATCTCTCCATGTGTCTAAGGCAGGGTCCGTCCACATTGCCTTACTGATGAGTCCA
>CAJFCP010000089.1:3198551-3243536 GCA_904066005.1 Synergus itoensis
ATGGCGAACCCGGGACGAAACATAGAAGAGTAAACATTATAGATGACTGAATGCCATCACGAGTGGTGAAATACTTCTACTTCCTACACTGAACACTGAAAAAAATTTTTTAGCTGTCCGAGCTAGACGTTTAGCTGGATTTCGTTTTCTAAGAAAATATAGCTGTGTTACCTAAATTTCTAGCTGAGTTACTTAAATATCTAGCTGTTTTAGTTAAATTTAGGTAACTCAGCTAGAAATTTAGGTAACACAGCTATATTTTCTTAGAAAACGAAATCTAGCTAAACGTCTAACTGGGACAGCTAAACATTTTTTTTCAGTGAATCTTTCAATATCATTATTGTCTTCCTGCTTTCAATTTTTCATAAAGAAAATCAAAATTTTCGTATTATGATAATTCATGCTGACCCGATGAAACTTCCTGTCGAGACGAAGCAGCTAATTTAAGGGATGAGGGACCTGAATCTCGAACTAGATGAAGGGAATTAACAATACCATTCGGGGTAGTCTTATTTCGAACGAGCACTTCCGTTCCTCTGCCGGAAATGACGCAAGCGATTTTTCTAACGAATCAAAAGAATTCTGCTGATTCTGATGTATGTGCTTCCTTAACCAATGATGTATTTTTCGTTTCATCATGCCACACCTACACCTATACAGCATACATACACTGAGATAAAATTACTGACGAATCAGGAGCAATTTTAGTTGAAATTATAAAAATATCTAGATCTTTCCAGTAGTATTTTGTTTCAGTGTATAATTTTATGAATAGTCAGTTTCTCATTCCAGGATTATCTTACGTAGATTTTGATATATAATTAAATAAGCAATTTTTTTCTACAAAAAAGAAAGATGAAATTTGTCTGTGTGCATGACGTGCTGTCATCGCATTGCTTAGTGAACAGGTCCAATGGCCATCACGAATAGAAGCAACCGATGCTTCGACACAAATCGTCCTCTGACTAGCGGGAGAGCTATGAACAGACAAAAGCATCCACGTAGTTCGGATGTCAATTTACCTTCGTACAATGCTTCAATCAGAACGCAAACAACGGCTTAGCTATAGTTGCCAGGTCAAACTGAAATGCATTTTACATGCTCTGTTCTGCCCAGCCATGCACTGTATATACACGCCTAAATATGCAACCCTCCAGTTGCATTGCTGCTTTTGTGGTTTGCTACAAAGCTCATAAGTTGTCAACCGAACTGCCAAAAATCTTTTGGTTCCTAATTTTTAACTCACAGAGGAGTCGAAATTTTAGCTGAGGATGAAATTAGAACAAGTAGTTCTTAGTAGGCAGAAATTCTTTTATCAATTAGGGTTGCTATGATTAATACAGGAACTCTTTATCCTCATAATCATCAAGTAGTATAATTTTAGATTTGTGGTACGTCATTATCATTCTCTTATTTCCGGCCTTTATACGCTCAAGTTAACTTGCTCTAGTGGTGCTGTTGCTGGTGAATTGAACTGGAAAAGTATTGTCAGGCCGTTACCTTAATCGCAGGAGACAGTGGAGTGGAGAATGGGAGCTTGCACCATTTTACTCGTTCTTAGTCGTATTCCGACGCTTGTCGAATGCTTCCAAGCAATAAATTATCGTCATTCTTTTAGCTCCGAATGATTACTCATCTCGTGAAAGAGCAAACTGTATTTAGGATTTAGCGATTTTTCCTCGTTCGATTGTCTGTGAAAATCGTTCCATGTATTCTTCTCGATTCATACCATATTATATTATTTGCTCAGTACTTTAAATACTGCAGCAGATAAAATTAGTTTTAAACTAATATCTACTATTTTATTTTTAAGACTCAAATCGAATTTCCGTACATATGTCGACCCTAACTACTTAATTGACACAATAATGGTTCGCTGCTTCTGGTTATATATTGATGCCTTTCCCTTGATACAACCAGAGTGGACAAATGCATTAATGGTTAACTGAAGAGGAAATGTTCAAAAATCTTTGATGCTAAGTTCCATATTTTAGAGCGAACTAACATAAACAATTTGCATACGGAATTCATACATATGTACGGTCATTATAATTTATCATTGAAAATTCTCTATAAAAGTTTTCAGAATAGTTCCACACATAAAATTTCAGCATAATCGTACTAGATATTAAAGGATTGAATTTCAACTATTTGTCTAATTCATCTCATTAATAAAGCAAAATTTGATATTGGTTGATATTGCAATTATTCTACAGGATAAATATTCTCGGGATATGTGTAGAACCTCCATATTGAAAAAAGTATTTAAAGATAAAAAAATCCGTGTTGAGTAAACGTAATGACGTGAGTTGCATAGAAATTGTTATTTATCGAGTGAAAAAAACTGCACTCTATCATCTCTTAAAATCGTGATAGAAATATACTTTTTTACAAGCCAGGCAAATGAGTATTAAAAAAAAAACGTTGGAAATTGAAATCTTTATACATAAAAAAGTGAAGTTCCCTTTAAATTTCATCTTCTGAATTTTTCAACAGAATCCCAGGCGGAAAAGTCGGACGTATGGCGGATCTTACAAACGGCATAGTACCGCACCAGTTGTAAATGAGGAGCAATGCCAGTACTGATAATTAGTACCGCGCCGAGCGTTGGCGCGGTACTGGTTTAGTACTGCCCCAGTATGGAGTTCAAGTACTGGCTAGAAGCTGACTTAGGGAGTTGTGCCGAACGTTGGCCCGGTACTGGTTAGGTACAGCCCCAGTATGAAGTTGTGCCGAGCGTTGGCGAGGTACTGGTTCTGTACTCTTTCTGTACTTTTTCGGTACAGGCATTATACAATTTCCAGTACCGCTCCAGTACCGCCAGACAACTCCCAGCCGAGTGACATTTCGGACGAATGCCAGTACCGCGCCAGTACCGACATCCGCCCGGCGGTACTGGCGCGGTACCAAGCCAGTTGTAAATTTCCACCTGGGATTCATGAAATGTGACATTTACGCTTCATGCACGAAAATATAGATTTATGTGAAGTAGAGAATCTCTGAAATGGCGTTATCTGAAAAGTTCAACCTATGCTATCATTTTCACCTAAGACTTCATTGATAAAAAAATTGTGGCACATTGTGCAACAAACTTTCTGTTTTTCAATACTGACTTTTACTCTTTCAATCTGAATTAGGAAAAAGGTATACTAATGAAATATGTATCGATTAGTTTACTAATTCACTTTAGTAAGCCTGAATAAATAAATTAGTAGTACTTTACTGTGAATTAATAAACGAATTGACGCTGTTTCATTTATAACTAGTTACTAATTTAGATTCTGATAATACGAAACTATAACGAGTTTTACATCTACATCTGTCCACTGTCGAAGCGCCCTTGTAAAAAATACCTTTTACAAGGCACTTGAGAAATTATTAAGAAATAGGGAAGTTACAAAACACGTGCATCTCTTGTGAAAAGTTTAAGTATAGAATATGCAGCAATACTGAAGGGTGCCTGCGTATATAGGAACTTAAGATCTCTACGCGATACAAGCGCATCCAAGAGCTTTGTCAACATGAACAAGATGCTGTACATCTACATATTCTATGTATTCTGAAATTAGAGCAACACAGAAATCACAATACAAAAAATATTGCAAAAATCTTTGCTTTGAAGCAAACAAAATGTGGGCTTAGTAACACTTTGTTATATTTACATTTTAAATGATTCAATATACTCCTAAATATTACGCAAATTGTTTTTCAGATGACATTTTCAAATAACTGAAACCCACACAAATCCCTATGTTTCATAAATTCGATCTTGTATCAAATAATAGGTCTACAGTCTAATATTTTAAAAATTGCACAATTTGAATTGTGAAAGAGAATTTTGATCTCACAAAAAGATGGTATTTCAATATTCATTAAATGAGATTTTGTCCTATATGCGTGATTGAAATAACGACTCGTATGGGATAAATAAATGAATTTGGTGATCAATGAACGTCGACTGCAGGTCAAAAAGCAAGGAGTCCTGTCTGCTCATTCGTATTCCAGTTTGTATGTATGTTGCGCGCGATACAGTCTAATAAAATCGATTTCTCTGTTTATTTTCGCCCCAGAGCATGAAAATGTTTTCATTTGAAAGGTTCGTTCAAAATCCCCCTTCCCTTCTCTCACAGTACTGCTTCCTCCAATTTCATATTCACGACAACTCCCGTGCTATTATTTAATATGGAGAAACCAACGGTCGTTACGCCACTGCGAACCGTGTTGTTTAAACAGTGTTACTTCCGTCGTTTCGAATAACGAACGAATATACTTTTGCTCCTGCATTTCATTGTTAAAAACAAAATGCAAAATCGGTAAAGCTGGTGCACAAAAATAGAAAAACCGTCCCTTAGTTAGCTCAATGTACACAATGAAATTATTGAAATTGCGAATTGGAAAAAGCTTTCGCACATTTTTTCAAAGAGATAGTCGCAAAAATTTTCACCAATTTCCGTTTTTATTTTGAATTTGACGATCCGTGTGAAAATATCTCAACTTTAAAAATCATTCATCGACCAAAAACTCCCTTCGAAATATAAATATTTATAATGAAAGTGAAGAACGATTTTTTTTCTGCATTCAAAAATTGTAGAGAATTCATGGATATTTTCTCGGCAGCTAGGAGTGTCGTAAAATTTCAAATATCTCAGATATAAAAAATTACACTCTAGTGAAACGTTCTGCCTGCGGCTCTTGTTTTCCACTCTTTTAAGCACGGGAGCAAGCAAGCATGAAAAGTTTTGTCAACTGGAGAAGACTTCAATCACCGCAACCGCTTTAGCAATCCTACCAGCAGCAACCCCTGTTAGAGAAATTCTACGACTGTGATAAAACTGATTTCGCAATGTTGCACTCTCCCCAATAATCAATTTCTGAATTATAGCACGTCAGAAATATCAATCCAGTCAAAAAAGAATAAAAACGAAGTCAAATTACTTAGTTCCTACTTTATTCTACTCTTTAAAAAATTAAAATTAAAATTACTCTTTAAAATTTTTAATTTTAAACGTTCAAGGGCCAACTAAACTTTATTTGTTGGCCATTGATTCCGAAAGATGAGACATCCGAGGCATTGAAAATTTTAAGATAAATATGAACTTTAAGACTTTAAAAAATATGTAGAAAGAATACTTAAACTTTATCTGATCCCTCATTTTATGATTAATGAATCAATTTTTTATTCACCTTCAATCTCTTGGCCTGTTCTTAAGGGATCGATAGTTTTGAGTGTGTCCTATATTTAAAATGATTGTAATCGCTATACGTCGGAAATTAATCTATTCTCGTGATGCTTGACGCACACATGCTGGAACGCGAAAAATCGCGTAAGTGCTAGAGTACCCTCCACGGGGATGATGACCGCGAGGGGATGAAAACGGCAAAGGGGGACAGAGTACACCAAACTCAATTCCCACACCCATATTTCTAGCCAGCGCCGAACTGGAAGATACATCTAGATAAATGCGGCGAAACGTGCCAGCTTTTCCGAAGCTAAAATTTTGTCTATCCCGGCTCACCGCGACCTCGTAAGCTGGGACAATTCTTTCCTCGGCAAAGCTCCAAGATTTACCGCCAACGCCCCTTCGACGTTTGACGAAAAGAGGGATCGAAAAGCTTTTAGATATATAGAATTATTTCTTAACATGCAACATTCATATCTAGACAAGTTGAAGCTACTTTGAAAGCTAGATTAGAATTGAAAGCAATACAATTCACTTTTCAATATTTGTTAAGGGATCTCTGCTCATCTTAAATTTATATACAAACAAGTTAATTGCAAACTTAATTGATTGGTATAATGATGACTGTATATCTGTCTTAATTATAACAGAAATTAGATTATATTTCTTTAATTACTTATCTTGAGCTTTTCACGATTCGAGTCACGTGGAATTATCCGAATTAAAGGATCGTAATTCATGGGTCACATATTCCAACCTAAGACTTCCGCAGAATCGCGAGAACAAAATCGATACGGTTTATTTAAATTCCACGCTTCGCCTGCTATGCTAGAAGCACACACGTTTTGTAGAATCAGAATCTGTATTCACGGTTGGAATGTGGAATGAGACGAATCAAAGTCGAATGCTGAGTTCGTAAAGTGCTGTTTAAACTAAGTCGAAGCCGAGGTCTTATAAAAAACCGATAAAAAAGATTACAGCTATGGAAATCGGATAAAGGGATAAGAAAAAGTTAAATAAACGTCATCCCTCTTTAAATTTTAGGAGATAGTTACCTCAAATTAATTAAGAATGACCTGTTATTTGTTAAGCACATATTTACAAAACTTCTAGAGAAGCTTCTCCAATGTAGGCGAATAATACATTTTAATTACATTAATTAAATCGTTGTATAATAAATGATAAGCCAGCTGTAAACAAGTGGCACGTGTCTCGTTATACTTCCTGAATTAACGCATTTCTGTGTAAGGACCTAATTTGTCTTTCGCAATTATTTTTTTCTCGTACACATAGTGTTAAATTTACGTGCAAATATGTATGCAGAAGTAGACATGCGGTAAACTGTCTCATATCTCAGAATCCCATTAAGGAGTAGCGCCTGAAGATGCTTTGGTCCATTGTTACGTTTCAGATGATAAGCACCCGTCGTTCTGGGAAGTATGTCGATATGCGAATTCAAACTCGCTCTACACAATTTTGAATGCATTTCAATTAAGAAGTACAATATCTCATGATAATTTCAAATTCAAAATTCAAGTATTCAATATTCAGTGGCCGAAGAAAATTTAAATGTTGTAGAATGGCGGATACATGGGTTTTATGGCTTCTCATTTGATTACTTGAGTTAAGCAAGACTTGGCTCGGTTAATGCTATTTGGTCATAATTATCTTCAGCTTTCATTTATATTATCAAATTAAATTATTTCCTAATACTATCTTTTATATAGCAGTGATTTCAAAAGAAACCTAATGAATTTTTTTTTAGTTTTATATAAAAGGGCTTGAAATGGTGGCAAAGAGAATAATGATAAGTACATACTGAAGTTTCACCTTTTCTCAAAATGGCGGTCTAAATTAAAGGATCGAGAGTTATACAGAGGGTTTCTCCTAATTAAGAGGGCGAACCGAATCGTGTCCATTATGAGGCGAATAATTTAGCTTCGAGTGGACTCGAAGATTACAGGGTCTACTTTAGACGGATATTACCACACAATCAACTATAAAATTTATTCTCTGTGCACATCATTCGCCTACGTATATAATCAAGTACCAACGGATGCGCCACGTTTGTGATTCATGCTTGTTCCACTCCTGTAGTTTTTTGCTCGTGCCACTCGGAAATTTGCGAGTATAATTGTCGGAGGACTTTTCGAGAGTTCTTCTGTTATCTAACCACTAACACTCTACTTTTTTCCACTACTCTGGAGGTTAAAACTCGAATAAAGTGGAAAGCACCAAGCTGATCTTTTGTTATGCGTGTGCCCTAGATGCTAATCGAAAAAAAATAGTCAAAATGGTTGTTACAAGGAAAAAGGAATATAAAAACGTTGGTCATTTATTTATCGAAGGAACGTTTTGAAAATCGGCTAACTCGCTTCTAGTGTCCTTCATTAAAAAAAGCATAATCCTTGTAATCACCTTTTTTCTTTAGAACATTACGTTTGACAAATTCCCCGACTCAAAATCTTAATCATTATTATTTTGTATTACGTAAAGTACTGCATTTATCGTTCCTAACTCATTATAATTAGGAGCTTTCGCTCCAAATCCTTTCACTTAAATTAGTCAAGTGGTCTTCTAATTGTTAACGCTTCAGCGGTTTCTTATACCTTTGATACATATTTATACGATTTCTTCGTAAATTAAAACTCTTATACACGATTTCATTTGATGTAAAGAAAAATTTAATCAACTTTCACGGTCACACAAAGGAGGTTCCACTTACTGAAAATTCGACATATATAACAAAGAGTAAATTTCTATACTCAACAAAAAATGTAATCTCATTTCAATCTTTAGAAAGAGAAGTAATAATTAACTGCTTTTTTTGACAATATTCAGCTGTTGATATATGTATATTAGTTAGAATTTCTTGTTGGTGCATGTATAATTATGGAAACAGGCGCCAAAGTTTGTGCTGTAGTCAACTAAGTCTCAGAGCAAATTCCTTTTCTTTGCAATGTACGGTTCAAGTGCTTGAATTAATTACAGTGTGTTTGTATCGTCGGCTCGAGCATGGTTAACAAGTAGTCACCAAGTAACGAAGATCCATCGGTAACTTTGGATGCTAGTTGCTAACAATAAGATTTGCATCTTGTTAGTTTGTCAAAATTAAAACTAACTTCCGATAATAATTACCATTTTCTAAAAAAACAAAAAACAAAGTTAAGAAACAACTTAAAACAAAGTTTTGTAGAAAAAATTTCTATTTTCATATAAGGTGACCTTTTCAGGAAAATTGACCCTGTACAGTCTAATGCAAGAAACGTAAATGTTGAATTTCGAACGTCAAATACTCTTGAAAGCTTTCAATCTTGAAAAGTCGATCTTTCTGAGAAAACTCTATATTGTAAATATTTCTCCAAGGTAGTGCCCTACTATTGAATCAGGTTATTTGGTACTAATATTGCTATTTTATACTTATTCCCAGAAAATGTTTGATTCCTTCATGTCTGGGTTGATTTTTATTAACTCCTTAGCATGATAACAAGAAAATCTAGCATCTCGCTTCGAGATTGGGATGTATGAAAATATAGCCTTGGCTGGATAACTCCTATATGTACATGTACCTGAATAAAGGATCAGATAGTTTTGATGTTTGGGTCAATGCGCGTTGCAAAATCCCACGCGAACATCAAACATTAAGCCAAAATAACTGCAATGTCGAAAGAAAGATATCTGGGTAAAAGCGAGGGTAAAGGTCTATCCATCATAAACGTATAGTTTTACTTAGAGGGGAATTTGACATTTGCTCTTAAACACTATAGTGTTTCCGTTTTAATATACTTTTCTGTAGATATAGTGTAATGCAATGCACTTACTACGTCATATAACAGGAATGATAGTACTATAAAACTAAAAGCATTTACTCTATTTTATTACACTATAGAATTTTATTAAAATATCGGGTTTTTTATTATATGCATGAAAAATTATGATGGATTCGTAATTAGCTAATGTCAAAAGTCGCAGAAGCTAGTGGGGACTTTTAATTAAAAAAATTTTTCTATGAAGGAATTTCGATGAAGGAATCTCTAAAAATGTATGTAACACTCTGTAAACTCATTGAGGAGTTGAAATTTTAATACGAGATTACGTGTATACTAGAAGCGCCTCATACACGTCAAATAGAATGTTCTTCGTTTAGAAGTGATAAAATTACTTTATTAAGGAATAATGCTTCGTCGTCATATGAAATTTTCGTCGTAAAACGTGTATAAAAGACAAATAATGTGAGCAGATTAATTTCGAGTAGCTGCTTCTTCTGATGAAGTAGAAAGATAAATGCAACCTCTAGTAGAACTAGTAATTATAAGAGTTAAATAGAAAACATATTCTATAGAGTAATTAATTAAATCAACTTTTGCATTTAGGTTTGCAACAGGGAATTAATTGTCTTTTTTATAATTGCAACAGAAAGCTATTCAATCAACTTGCGTTACCAGCAGCCAAACTCCAAACTTGTTGGGAATTAAATTGTGCCAATTTCACACCTTTCTAAATATTGTTTTCCAACCGCAGCGTGACGAGTTGGAAACAAACTATTAGGCACATCACGAGAAAACAATTAAAGGAGTTGTAATTCCGGACATGTGCCTGGACTCGTTGGGGCCCTCGAAATAGGAATTCGTCGCGAAGTCGTTTAGCAAAGCAGTTCTTGGCACGATCCTTTGCTACACACATTCGATCGATAACCCCAGACAAGAAAACACTACAACCCTTATCGTCGAAAATCTTAAACTTTGCAAATATCGTTTTATAGAGGTGTAATTTGGAACTTATAACCATTTAAAGTTATTGAATTATGAACTAAGTTATTCTGAATCGTACATTTTTTAACATTTAAGTTTTTTAAAAACCCATCCAGCTGCATTTATCATATATTGATTAAGGATTATAAATAGCCGTTCTAAAGTAAATGACGGTACCAGAAATTATGCAAATTAGAAGAAAATATAAATCAAGTTAATCGTTTGTGAAGATTAAGTTATCTTTTGAAAAATTAGGAGATCTTTGTTCCTGACTAATGAGAAGTCAATAAGTCTCAGCGATTTTAAGATCTCACATTGTTAAAATAGGCTCTTTTTCACACAGGAATGCAGGATTTAAGCATTTGTGTTTCACATGGTTTGTTACCTGCCCTTTTTCCCAAACCTGGACTTTACGACCTTCAGTGTCCTGTGTGCTCTCACCTGTACATGTACCTGTTACCAGTTACGGAACTAAAACTCACCAGTCACCACAACAGACTGTGAGAAATATGCCGACTGTCCAACAGAGAATTGACCATGCGGCTATGCGGGCTATGGAGAAGGACGTTCCAGACAATTATTGCAAACACTTAGGAATTCTTGACTCTCCCTCGACCCTACTTATTTTTTCTTAAACATACAATACGAATTTAAATGAACAGTGACAGTGATTTAACTTTAGCACAGTTGCATTTAGCACGTTTTAGAATTTTGATTCATTTGCCCCTTAAATTTTCAAAAAATAACTTAAGTCTCAACATTTTGATGGCGGATATTTAAAACCTTTGAAGTAATTTATTAGAAGAATATTATTGTCATATATTTTTATATTCCCAGTGACAAAAATTCTTGGATCGCAAAAAGAGCAAAAAATAAAAATGCCCGAAGCATTCAAGAACTATTTGTTACAATTTGATTGTCACGCCTTTCAATGTGTAAGTATTACTATGGAGGGTGTTCCATTTCTTTCAGAAAAAGAAAAAAAGGAAGCTGCCCAAAGCTGCAGCAACTGACAATAGACCGCAAGGGGTATATGGAGAGGAGGCACCGGAAAATCGTTCTCCAATAAAGGAACCAGAAGGTCGAGTCAGGTTCATCTTTTCCAAGTAAGGTGGGAATTTAAGTGTCGACACGCGAGGAATTGGAGATAGATAAAATACAACTGAGAAACTACAATACAATACGTGAATTTCTAAAGCATTTCGAAATTTAACTGATTTTTAACACACTCTGGTATATTTAATTCGAATAACTTTCATAATTCGTAAACGAATATTTATGGCAGAAAGAAATCATTAAGTTGAGTGATTAACCATTGTAATTTAATCGTGAGAGTTTTTCCACTCGATTTTTCTCATTTTCTTCCCATATCCGCCCCTTTCATTTCAGGATTTCTCAGAAATGATTTCTCACATTCTTCCCTTCCTGAAATTAAGAATACTTTATTGTTTCCTGTGGGGAAGAAAGCAAAATTTTCCAAAACATGTATCTCTAGAAGGAAACTTGATTTTAAAAATTACTTCTTCTTATTTTGACAATCCCCTACTTTTGCAACATTTACAAAAAAATGTATGCTCTATGGAAGTGTATTGACTAAAAATGAAATCATTGTCAGTGAATTTCTATTCAATGTGCCAGCAAGTTGCCTCACACGGAGAAAAAGAATTAGCGTCTGTTTATTGTAGAATGTAGGTCGTACTTCTACGTTTCTACGAGAAAAGGCACTTCTACCCCTGATAATCTGGTCACTTATACCAACAATAAAGTAGGATAATAATGGCCTGTCTCGATCTTTCCCAGACATTTTGCTTCAGTGGAGACTTTTTCCAGTCAGGAGTAGAATAAATTTTCGTGTTACAATTTTTATTTCCAATGTCAAATAATAAGTGCTTTTTCCTGAAAAAATTGTTGCTAACTTTCAATTGCATTTGCCATAATATTAATGTCCTTGCATTAGACGTATAAATGTATATATCATTATATGTACATATCATTTACATTAATACTAATCATTTTAAGCTTCATTATCTTGTCAAATAATATCTTATAGGCTAATTGCTAGTTAGATTAATTCCATTGTAGCGTCAATTGTATTAATTCGAATTACAATGTAATTAAACAACTTGGTCTAGTGAACACATATGTATGCTCTTCATTAAACTTTCCCGTTTCCAATTTGATTACACACAAATTGTTAATAGACTAAAGCAAACCTATGTGTATGCGTTATAATTATATAGTATTCTGTCTTTTACATTCTGCAATTAGGCAATTTTAGATTGAAGCTTTAGAAGCTGAATCTAATCATAAACTAAAGGTTTTCCAATATCGGAAACTTTTAAAGAGAAGCATGCTCAATTAATTTTCAATTTTCAATCCTATTACCTCCTTAAATAGAGAAACATTGTGATTATTAATAAAAAGATTTCTTATATAAGCGAAAGTGATGAGTAATAATAGATTAGCAGAAAACTAATCCCCGAGGATCTAATTCCAAAAAGAGGAGACTTTATGGAGCGATTAATGGCTCACATAATTGAGACACTATCTCCTTAATAGAAATTATAAGAGTTCTGTTATTACATTAAACCGTCTTCATTACATATTTAATCTGCTTTTTTGCGTTGATACTTCATTGTCGCGGCCAAGTTTTATCTGACGCCCTTTCGCACTCTAGATTATAAGAACGATATAACTTTGATTACTACAATAACGACCGCCATAAACGTTAAAATTCATCCATAAAAAAAAACCTGAATTGTAATCCTGGCAAAGTATAATACTTAAAGCAATTGCTTAAATCAATTATGAAAATTCCTACTGCAGATCGTAGAATTTTCTGCGCTCTTGTTGCCGGAACCTTCCACTGTAATGATTTCTTAATACTCACGCCACCCACTGTGAAAATCGATTACATACATTGTTGAGCTTTCGAGACTCTCTTCAACGTGCACTATTGTGATCGATTTTCGACTGAAACTCATTTCGCAAACTCAATCACATTCTCACGTTTAAAAATAAACAGGTAACGAAAGCTATCTTACTTTCGCTTAAGCACAAAGCTTAATATATATATATATATGTTCTGAACATATATATAATAATATATATATGTTCAGAATATTCTAAGAACTTAATGTGTATTTGCTCTTGTTGATCTTTTTAAGAAAAAGAATATTTATTGGCTATAAATGAAATAAGGTGACAATATTTGTATGGAATTTTTCCATTAGTTTCTTTACTATAGAAAGTATTAAACTTCTTTTACAGTATACTATTTTTCGAAGGGATTTTCTGAGAATATGAAACTTTCGCAGGTGGATCAATGCAGAAGAATGCTGACCAATACTGTACATTGTGCACTCACAAAGCCACAGTCTATTATTCGGGAAATCATGTGTGACTCGTGACCTCTATTCATTCAAGTATTCTTTACACGTGTTTCTTGCTAATATTCATGTAGGATAAATATCTTTCAAACGATGCCTTGTTCGCATGAAAGAAAATCATAAAAGTTATTGTTTTCGCCTCTACAAAGTTTATCAATTATGTATAAGTAATTATCGACTCGGATCAAGTCTCGAATGTTAAGGACCTTCAAACGCGGCTAACCCACGGATGGACAGCCGTTCTTTTTTTCAGTTAGAAAGGTTTTATGCAGTTTCCTCTTCCTTGGGCAAATTTCCAGACATCGAGAGCGCTTCAACTTAAAAACCTGGATGCAGACGTTTTCCCAAAATAATGATTCTATTTCTTTTCAAAAATTGTTCAGTGGCAAAATTTTAATATTTAAGAGGAGCTTGTGTATATATAAATATGAGATATATCATGCTTTCTTTCTATTAATCGATATACGTCGATATACCTCTATATTCTGAACTTTGTTCAACTACCCTTATTAATAAGTCTCGTAAAATTTGAACACAACACTTCCGCCAAATATTTTCTCTCATAAAAAGTTTACTTTAATGCAAATGCAATTCAAAGAACACTTGACACTAGTTGGGTGTTTTATTGATTTTCCTATGCAATACGAAGAAACGAATGATTACATATAGAGAAGGAGGTCAATTATATGCCTCTCGAGAGAAAAAAGTGGAACGAGATAAATCGAAAGTAGAAGAAAAAGCGGAAATAAAGGCGGAAATAAAAGAAGTAAAAAAAAAGTAACAAGAAGTAGAAATAATGACTAATAGAAGAAGGCAAATATATTAAATATATTATATAAACATCCATTAACAGAATGCAAGTGGTTGCTTTCAGCGTGGCATGGCCGTTTCCTAGTAGAGAGTAACATGATTATGGAATCAAAGCTTGATTGAATATACAGCTTTAGTTATTGAATATTGACGGAGATTATTGTAGCGAGTCGGCAGATTTTGATCATCACCCACCGAGAAATTCTAGATACACTGGAATTTCTATTGTGATTTGAGAGAAAGGAAAAAGAATAAGAAAATATGGTGGAAATGATTCTAGTTGAAGCCCGATGAGAAAAATAAAAAATAGAAAATAGTAATCACTATAAAAAGGAGGGCAATATTATACGCTCATCGGAAAATTTCTCTCTTGCACTTTGTTCTGAAGGAATTCGGGGAAAATAAGAGACCAAGTCAATAAAGAATTAAGAAATCAATATCCAATAGTTTCTTGGTGTTTTCCCAAGTTCAAACTATGAATTTCCATTTTTAAGGTAGAATTATTCAGTCTAATATTTCAATAAAAAATATTTATATCTGAAAACATTGTTCAACTTTTTTCTTTTTCTGTATATAAAACAAAATTTGCTGGTTGAATTAACAAATTATTTCGGGTTAGTTGCTCGAAGACTAATCGTTTTGTGGAGTTGGAAAATCAACGGAAATCCCAGATGAGTGCTCACATTATTTGACTGAAAAGATATATTTTAATGGGTCAAAGGTGAAAGGCCGTTTATGAAATTACTTCATAAACCCGGAAAAAAGATAGTGCAAAATAAGATGTAAACCATAACTTGCAATAAAAAAGATTTCGACAACTATAACAATGTTCAACTAATGTAAGAAAGATTTTTTTCTGAAATTCTTTATGCTACTCGTTTATTGGATCAGAAAAAGTTTATTTGACGAGGGAAGTTTCTGAGTATGTGGGTCTCCTCTGGGGCTAATTTTCCAGGATATCTCGAACATGTATCTTACCTTAGAGAATATTTACGATTAAAAAAATCCCTCAGAAATTATCGGAATAAGCTATATATTAAATGATTTTTGCAATACTTAATAATAATCTTATATTTTCGCTAAACTTATAATTACATTAATACCCAACATGTGTTCGGCGGATAGAACACGTCATTTATTGGAAAAGTGTTCTTGACGGACTCCCCCAATTTCCGCTCTTTGCAACCCTTATTGGAAAGCTCTTCGTGTCGAAAGTTTCTCCATTAGAGAGAAAAGTTTCTGTCTTCGCGAAATACCAGATTCGTGTAAAACTCACCAGAATGAAGCGCGATCTTTCGATCATCCTTTTTTTTTTACTGCTAGTCCACGAAAATTGATAAACCAAATCACTAATCCACTTTTCCTAGAAACTTTAAGTCACTCAAGTTGAAATGAAAAGAAAGCACGTCAATGACGAAAGCACGTCAAAAAACACTACTTCAAATATAAAACCATAGAGTTAATAAATCATAAAGCAATTCGTTTAATCTTTAACGTCACTTGCTACTTTGTCGTTGTTCGATGATGAATATTATTTGAAAAAATTCATGTCGACTTACATAAATTTGCCGGTTTTTTGAAACCTCGTGGTACGTATGTCTTCGCGCCTTATGACAACACGTTACTCGCACGAGGTGTTCGGGCTGAAATGCACCGCACGAGTAAATCGGCTTTTACGAGAGGCGCGCGCTTTCCCCCAAGGATCGTGCAGAGCCACCTCGTGGAACTTGGGGCAGATCGAGAAGGCAGTGGACCACCACCTACAACCCACAACCCCCGCAGAGTCACCCACTTTGTATCGCGAATCTGGGATTAGAGTTAGGGGTTGAACTTTAGATGGAAGATGAGGGAAGAAAAGAGAAGCTTTAAAGTTCATGCGGGGATGCTGGGTTCAACTTTGTAGGAAGAGAATAATTCGAGAGATCACAGTGATCAAGTGGTACACATTGATCAAATTGAATTGGAAATTATCCTTTGAAGTTGGGAAATTAATAGTCCATAAAGGTATAAGCTCCAACTTTGCATAGATCCTCGAGTATTGCAATCTAATTCATTACCTATATTCGTTATTTATATTAGTTACAAATTGAAGATAAACAAAAAAAGAGGAATGTCTAAAAACTTCATGAAAGTCTATGACATAAATCTGATGTAGAGATATGACATATTGGTTTTATTTTATTAATTTTCCATAAACCTCTAATGTATTAATTAAAAAATAGAAAAATATGGCTTGTCGAGTCAAAATTTTTTCATCCATTTTAATATTTGACAGTGCCTACCCTTCCGTATGAGAAAATCCTTTCATTTTTTGCGAAGTATTGGACTTTTTGCGTTTTATATTTGAGTAACAAAGGTGGTCTATGCTTTATTCAACTAACCATCCCTTTGAGTTGGGTCAGTGACTTTCCCTTCCCTATGCTTTTTAAGGGTTTCTTTTTTGCAGGGGAGCGTTTTATGTTTCTGAGAATCTTCCCTCCTGCATTGCATTAAACCCGAAACATCATGTCATGTTCGAAAAATTAGTTTCTTTAGTATTAATTACTTTCTACAATATATCTACATCAATATACAATATATCAAATTGAGAATTCATTAAAAATGGGAGAATACTTAATATTAATACTTAATACTTTCTATTTAATAAAAATTAAATTCATTGTAAATTATCTTAGGAATGATTCAAGATTAATTTTATTTTCCTCTTCCGAGTTCTAAAAATATCGACCCTCTTAATTTTAAATGCTCCGGAGTGGAATATTCAGATCATGATAATAGCGGGGGCAAAGAGGAGTAATAAATCATTCCTTCATTGATTGAATAGCAAAGGGAGACAAATCATTTTTAATTCACGTAGACCGACAGTGCATCACGGGCGAAAGTACACGTAGTTCAATATAAAGGTTATAAGCACAAATGCTTGGGCGTTCGATATATCGTCGATTTAATTGAAGTATCCACACGTCGACAAAATTCTATTCACGTATTTATATTATATATTCATATGCATCAGAATATTTGACTCACTACCCAAGCATCTTGGCAAATCGCAAATGAAAATTTTTCTGAGTGAATTCTCGAAAAAGACAGTTGTTTCCGGTGCAGAAGAGTCGAATCTGTGATTTTAAAATGCAGCTGCTTGCTGTATGTATACACGTGCCCTGCATAACTGGCAACATTATGTGTTGCCGTTATCTTCGCGAAGTGGAATTATATGGTGCGTTGATTTCGCACCCTCTGCTATATAAGTTAAAAGTCTTCATTGTATATCATGACATCACGTTACACAGAAAAAGGAAATATTGAGCAGGTGTGACTTTGAATCCGACAAGCAAACAAACATGTATGTGCTTGTTTGTTTAAAAATTGAAAGATGAAACATGTTTGCTTGAAATTGTTTGTTTTAGTTTCGATAGAAAGTGACAAAGGAAAAATAAGTGCAATTAAACTTCGAATCATGATTGAAGTGAGATAGAATCTAAGAGCAGATAGATTTTCTTTTTATTCAAATATGTATGGTATATGAATATAAAAATGACTTTATTTCTAGCATTCGCAACTGTCAGGAATTTTCTGTTTGTATTTCCTTCTGCCTCAACGTTAGAAAAGCACGTATATAGAAGGTGAAGGACCTGAAGTTTTTTAAACTTCTAACTCACACGACCACAACCAATTTGATAAAGAGTCTCTTTTTGTACGCTGAGGCAAGAGAGCCGCTCTTACTTCAGATAAATCCGCTTTGAAATGAGAGACTTAAATCCCCTAATTAACAAGATTAGTCACGTTTCTCTATGTAAGATGCTTATAATAGGAATAGTTCGATAAACAGTGACTTCAAACAATAAATGGCATTGCGTAAAACTGCTTTTTGAAAGTCATACGATAATTGATCTTTAGTTTGGATTTCCCTCTTGGATATAAAAGAATCTTCTATAAATATGATTGATATCATAGTCCAAAGATCATGGATCGGATATCAAACATCTTACGGACGTAAAATCTTCTATAAAGTACTTTGAATCGCGGAGAAGGAACGAATTGATTATCTTAATTTTGATTCTAAATGAATAACGAAAAGAAAATTTCATTAAGCAGTCATCTGTACATTATTTCATAAAGTATAAGTTTTAATTCAAACAGAGATCGAGATTCACGATTTACGTTTTCTAATGTAAGGAGTTTCGTCCCCCTTTGTTTTGAAACTTGTTGGAACTTAACATTTCCTCGGCGGATATTCCAAGCATGCTGAATGGAATTTTCGATCTATTTACTACAGCAACGAAAACGGAAGCAAACCGTTTTGCAGAAGATCTGACGGTATTTGAGAAATTTACGATCAGCATAATCTATATGCTAAAAATCCAAAACACGCAATTCTTGTACCTAATCTAAGGTCGAATTAGAGTCAATTTTACTTCATATGTAATTGTATGTATTGAAAAAAAACTTATCTGTAATGAATTATTGCTGAACAATATTCAATCATTGATTAATTTGCTGAAATTTTTATTACTCCTGGAAAAATAAGCAGATTCACAATCCATATATCATCCAGTTTGCTAAAATTGTCCTAGGAATCTTTATTTTTGAATATTTCGAACTTTTAAAAAGTTGGAAATTATTTGGGGGCTTTGTTTTTGATTTTGTGGTTTTTTAAGTCCATTCTGGTAATGAATAGATCTGACCACGAGTGATTCTCGAATTGTGGTGCAACTCAAAACGCCGCAGAAAAAAAGTCGACGTTAAGCTGGTGGATCGATGCCACGACAACGACAGCGTGGCTCCAGCCAGCAGACTGCTGGTCGACAAGTTTTCGTATCATAGTGTAAGAATGCCATGGAATTCTAGGAGGTACATATCCTATTCTCGTCCACTGTTTCCATTTCCATTCTCATTTTCGCAATCTCCTTTCAGAATTTCAGTGCTCTCCCTACATCTGTTCTTTCTGATCGTCCAGCACTACATTCGCCAGAAAAAGGATTCGAAACGAGAAACTACGTTTAAGCCAATTGTTGTTAAATTGCTCGAAATCTCGAAGAGTGACTCCAGAATTTTAGTACTATTACTACGCATTTCTGATACTTTCAATTCAATTCACTCACATTTTACAAAAAAAAAAATAAAATCAAGAATCCTATCCAAGCTTGAAAATAATGAGAAGCTTTCTCTCGGAAATTACTTCTGCATTTTAAATTAATTCTCCTACATTCCCGTTATGGAAAAATATAGTAATATAAAGAAGAAATAATCTGAATGAAACCATTTCAAGAAGGTTTTTTGTAATCGAAGAGTGTAAATCAATTTCTCATCAATTTTTCCTTTAGGTATGCAGTATATTTTTCTTTTTGAATAGTGGGAGAAGCAAGTATGTAGATGAAGTTTGATGTGAGCGAAAGGTGAAGAATGAAAAATTAAATGCCGGAAACCAGAATCCATTATCTGATAACATGGAAGAGTGAAACTATGTGATACAAAAAGCCTCTTGGTAACGGCCGGTGTTCTTGATGCGCGCGCGCATGCAGGTAAAAGATGCCCGTTTTTCTTTTTTTTTGTCACCCCTCGTCCCAACAAAAGCGACCTATCGAGTTCGTAATTAATTTTCATAGTAAATACAGCACAGAGTGACTCTTTTTTTACTTTTAATGTCCGAGCGAAAAATTTAATTTTCGAGTACTTGTGGTGTAGAACAGATTCGTCAAGCTTTGTTTCATTCTCTCGGTGGCTTCATGCCACTTGAGGCTCCGGATCCATGTGGATCCAAGAACCGATTATAATCTTCAGGAGCTAAATATGAACAATATATTGTTAGAGTTTCATTTAATAATGTTTTTGTTGCTTGAAAATTGGAACCTTGCCCTTTCCGCACCTAAAACTTCAAGGACTGGAAGGATTTAATAAAAGCATAAAATGAACTTAAACCTACTGGTATGTAGTTACAAAGTCACACTTTGCAGGAAAGGCATTTTTTTATTTCTAGGATGAAGCACATAAACCACTTTTTGTGTTTCAAGTGGGTATTTTACTTTATATCAGAGCTGGATTCTGCTTTTTCATTGCTGAACGAGAGTTGGGTGGAGAGTCGTAAAGATTTTTCTTGGTGCAATATAAAACGCCGCGACAACAGTGGTATAAAGTAGACTATATTTTTGGCACTTGGTATTTGTAGAAGGAAAAGAAATTTGCACAATGAAAGAATGATAATTTACTCTGCATTCTACTGTAGAAAAAAGTATAAATAAAAGATAAATAAATAAAATAATGAAACTTTGTTGCGATGTTGCTTTGAACTCAGTTTTGCTAGAAAATATTTCGAAAATAATGGAAATATTGGGAGGTGCATTAAACCATAAAAAGTTCCAATAAGAATTTTGTGAATGGGTTGTCACCTCACAAGGGAATCCGCTTTATTAGGATTTAAAAGATGTCATCTGTCACAGATTAGTATTGGCTAGGAAGATAAGTGACTCTTTAAGTGACATTCATGGATTTAAGAGACCCCTTAGCCTTTTATACTATTTAGATAATTCATATATTTCAAATTCATTGACTAATGACCAGAGGTTCTCATTCTTTATGAAATAAATTCGAATTATCGTTGAATCTTGAAACATAATGTCAAAAAAAAGCCTCTCTATACAATGCAAATTTCATTCTTTTTGTTAATTCTTTAAAACATGATGTACCTTTTCAAAACATTTCTTTCCTTGGTAAATAAAATCGAGACTCACTGGAGGTGCATCGATTAAGAAAAAACCATTTTCGATAAACTATGTTTATATAGAAACCATTAGGCATTCATTTGAATACAAAAAGCATCTCCTATCGCTGAAGACACATTTCACATAAGACTTCACGGTATACTCATCGGGTTTTAAAAACTTTAGTTATTGTCTGGGAAGTAAATGTTAATTTGAAAATCTAATGTTTAAAGAGAAAAATTATGCAGAAACTCTGCACGTATAACTTTTTTCACAGTTTGTATTGTAAAGCTTGTCAGAGCATAAATCGTTACATTTCAGATTTCAAAAGGCAAAGAACCATGTCAATGTAAAAAAAACATACACCGTACATTGTTGGCGCCTGAAATTTTTTACGAGCCCATTTCCCGGGAGTTTCATGTCTACACGGGTGTGCACTGGCGCCGCGCATAAGTACTTTCTACAAGCATAGATAAGTGTCTCTTTACATAGGGCTTATCAAGCGATTTTTTCAAGCACTTGTCGATATACTGATGTGCTTGGTTTTAATTATTTTATCATTTCTTGCTCCTAATATTTTTTTAACACATTTAAAAAATTGTTAAATATAATCGATTAGCACGGTAATCCCCAGCAGTCACCCATCCAAGTGCTAATCGCGCCCAACGCTGCTTAACTTCAGAGATCCTCTCTCTCAAGGGTGGAGGGGAAGAGTTTATTAATATAATTAAAATTACTATTATGGAACATTATATTTTATTAAGTGTATGTGATAAGAGCAATTTAGTTTCCCCAACTTTACGCTCACAATATATTTTTTTTTAAACTAGGCCATTTACCTCCGCCTGTACGAAACTGAGGTAAATGGCCTAGTTTCAGGAAGAAATATTTATTATCAAAATAACATGTATCTATAGAAAATATTGTTAATTGCTAAGTAAATAAAAATTCAAAAATTTAACAAGGGAAAATTGATCTAATAAAATATAAATATATATGAAAGTTATTTTTTTTTAAATTTACCTCCTGTATCCTGCAGGATCAGGTAGAAAAGATCCTTTCAAAAATGTTTGCAGTAGTGGCATCTTTGAACGAACACTGAAACCTTGTTCAAACAAGTATATCCTGTTTCATTATACCCATGTTATACCGATAACATAGTACCGCGTCACTTTAAGAATGCCTGACACGTAGACACTTGTGCTCGGGAAAATAAATATTTTTAACATCAATAAAACGCAATATTAAATACAAAAATTAATCATTATGAATTGGCAGCTACAATTCTTCTAAAAAATAAATTGATCAAGTCTAAAAGTGAAATACTAAACATAACATAACACAAAATCGGACAAGTGTACGCGTATCCTGTAGAAAAATATAAAAATTTATTAAATCCTTTTCATCTAAAAATCACAATTTTCTTATTTAACTGTCGCAGAGTATTTCCATAAATAAATTACATTTTAAAAAGTGAGAATTCAAGTGTCAATGACATGTTGCACTGACAGTGATACAAAATAATCTAATAAATCTTTTTCGTAAGCATGACGCACAGATCTCATGCCTTCTATTCTTTTTTAATTTTCCTTTTTATTATTACTAAAATCCATGCTCGTTATCCACAAGAACGATATTTCAAGGTAAGTAATTTCGTATATTGCTTAGAAAATATTGTAGTTGCAGAAAATAAGATAGAATTCTGATGGGGTGAAACATATTGATCATGCGTTCTCGCCTTATTTGACGTCTATTCTGCTTGTTTGCGTGGGTGTCATTTATCTCGCTTCCTCCCTCATTCAAGAACTCATATCTTAATTTATACCTTACAATACACATTTTTATTCATAAAAATTATATAAATATTACTATCCGTTGCATTACATAGTAATTATGCACTGTAATTTCTTTTAATTATTTTTGAACAAAACATTGAATATATTCAATATAATATATTCAAAATTTCTGCTAAAAAGGGAAAACAGATAATTTTTTTCCAGATCTGTAGTTTCTTAAATTTATATTCAAATTTTCCAGCATAATGTAGTTTTCCAAAATGATAATGTAGTTATTGAGATTTTCAAATTCCTTGCAGCGAGCTTCAAATCACATATCAGATACTTCATTCGATAAGGATGAGTACCTGGAGTACGTTGATGAAAATGAAAACGAAAGAGGACCAATGCCTCCATTATGGGATCCAATGCTGCAAAGAAATATCTATTCAGGAGGTTTGAATACCTTCTCGACAAGAACTTTGTCAAATCCACAAGAAGATTTAGATCCAAGTAGGTTTCTTATTATATAAAACTATATAGAATTACATAAAATAAGGTTAATTATTATTATAATTTGTACAATAAACAATGATTTATTCAGACATCGTATGGGATTCCAAATGGGCATCAAACTTGCAATTAGGACAAGTGAGTGCAGTGTCAATAGATCCTGAAGGCAACGTTGCTATTTTCCATAGAGGGACACGAGTCTGGGGTGTTGGGTCTTTCGACGATGAAGAAAGGTTCAATCTCATTAATAATGGTCCCATAAAGCAAAACACCATCATTTTGCTGGACAAAGCAGGAAATCCAATTCTTCATTGGGGTAAAAACATGTTTTACATGCCTCATGGTCTGACAATCGACCATTTAGGAAATTATTGGATCACGGATGTAGCTATGCATCAAGTATTCAAATTCGATGCTAAGGACATAGAGAAAAGCAAAGAACTTTTGATGAAAGATTCTAGTTTTGATATAAATCTTGGCCGATTCAAAAAGAACAATGAGGATTTGTTTAAAAATAGTATTCTTAAACCGAGCTTGATATTGGGAAAAGCTTTCGTACCTGGAAATGATGAAGAAACATTTTGCAAACCCACTGCAGTTGCTGTGATGAAAAATGGGGACTTCTTTGTCAGCGATGGATATTGTAATTCTAGAATTATTAAGTTCAATGCGAATGGAGAGAGGATTCTAACTTGGGGTAGAAGTTGGAAAATACAAGGTGCTTTATATTTTTTACATCTGAAACTAATTTTAGCTCATATTAAATATTAAATATTAAATATCAAATACATCATAATATTTTCCAGATAAATCTCTAGAAGATCCTCCACCAAATTCACTTTTTGTACCACATGCTTTGGCATTGGCAGAAGATTTGGGATATCTCTTTGTGGCAGATAGAGAACATGGAAGGGTTTTGTGTTTCCATGCAGCAAATGGAACATTCCATAAAGAGTACAAAGACAGAATTATGGGAACAAAAATCTATAGTATTGCTTATGCGAAGGAAAAATTATACTTAATCAATGGACCTGAACCAGTTGATATATCAACACATGTTCGAGGATTTATAATAGATATCAAAACTGATAAGATAATATCACAATTTGCTCCTAATGGAGATATGGCTCGACCTCATGATATTGCTGTGACACCTGATGGTCATGAAATTTATGTAGTTGAACTGGATTCACACAGAGTTTGCAGATTTATTCAAGGTATGGTAACATTTTTATATTTGTACAGCGATTCTTGTGACAGCATCGTAGTTTTTTCTCGTTTCTTAAACAAAAATCAACTCAACAGAGGCATCCTTCCCAAATATAAAAGGAAACGACCTGCAATCGTCTTTTAAGATATGTGCAAACCAAAAAATTGTCGATTTCGATATATGTAAATGGCTGCTAAAAATGTATGCTGTATAAGCCAAAATAAAATGAAGAGGCTTCCCAAAGGCTCCAAAAAGGCTCCTAGGAGTGACAAATTGTAAAAATTTACTACTACTTAAATGTTTAGTTTCATTTTTATTATTTGGAACAGTTTTGTTACGCTTGTAGCCTTTTGTTCATTTTAGATGTTGATTCAAAATTCAATTTTTCTTTTGTAAATATAAATGAAATTGAATGTGAAACTTTTGCAGTTTCTGAAAGGGAAATTCCATGCTAGACGCATAAAAACCGTTTAAGGTGATATTAAAAGTATTAAAATTTCCAAAATTTCTCAACAATTAAAAAAATCTATGAGATTAATAGGTACACGGTTTTTGTGAGGCATGGAATCCTTACAGTTAACGAAATTTCAAATATTTGTTTCCTTTTTGTTATTAGCAACAATAATGCCGAAATTGAAATTGCAATTAAAAGTATTCTTTCAAAAATTAGTACCGGGAATTCAGTTTTATTGGAAGTTTGTAACTTTGTAAGTCTCCTAAAACGAAGCTTCTAGTGAGACTTTAGGATACTTTTGGTAGCTTTTTCATTTTGTATTTTTGTAATCTTACATTATTTTCTCTTTCAGGTAGAAATAGTTCAGCACAACAACCTGTATCCTCTGATTTAAAAACATCAGGGAATTCAGATTCTGATTATAAAACTGCACCTTTATCAGATGTTGATATAAATAAAACATCTGCAAAGTCATCAAGTTCCTTAGCCTTTTCTCTCATCGTTTCTATGATCGTTCTAATTGTACTCTGCTTGATATTAGCAGCAGTTGTTTCAAGATGTCGAAAACGAGGTAGATTATTCCGTTACGGAGATGAGACTATCGAATTTAGAAAATTAATGCAAGAGAATGATGATGATTAAATGTTTGAGTGTCTAGATTTTTTTAATTGTAGGAGGCATGAAGATGAAATTCAGTTTTTTTTCGAATTTCAGAAACCGGTGACTGTCTCAGGTTTTATATTTGACTCTAAGTTACCTATATTTAGCTAAATTATTTGTAGTATGAGTTAGAGAGTCATGTTTAGACCTAATTTTGTATTCTATTTAATGCACATGTATATAGATGTTAAGTATTTATGAGATTATGAATTTCATGCCTGTTTTTATTTTAATTTTCTGTCATTTTATGTTTATTCTATATGTATTTATTATTCTTGAACCGATTGTGAAATTTTAATATATGTAGTGAATTTAATTGTGTGTGCTTAGTTGTTACTGCCAAAGATGATAATTTGTCATTCTAATCTTAATAGAAATTATTTGATATTTATTATTTTATATTATAATTTTGCTTTTGTCTTTTCTATTGGACAGGTGTATTCAATTTTTAACATTCCTTCCGCATTATCTTTACAGACTGCTTGTTAATTGTATTGCTTGTAAATTTTGTACATATTCTTTTCAAATGTAGAGAAATTTATGTTTATCAAGTATTTTTAATGTACATAGTGAAATATTTAATTGTACAACATATAATTTCTGGTAGTACAGATTTCAATTGTACATTTTTACTTTCCTTTCTAACAATATATAGTTTTTATGATGAATTTTCGTTTTATGATTTAATTTATTCCTTCCTTTATAATTATTATGTTATTTTATTTTTATTATTTTTTATTTCCTTTTATTTTCACTGTTATTTAATTTAATATGTATAAAAACTGATAAAAATTATATATATTTCCTTCAGGGTGTTTATTAACGTCTCGCAGAAGAATGGAGTGGGACATAGGAAAAAAAGAAAATTTTAAACTATCTAGTCTGCTGGAAAACAAAACAGGAAGAAAATTCAAATTTTTTGAGAAGAGGCCAAATACAAAAGATTTTAGCAAATTGAGTACAGAACCTGAAACATCAGAAGATGAACAACATCCGGAAGATAGTTTAACTAAAATTATTTAATGGCACTAAATTGAGATTAGACTTAAGGTTTAATTCCACAAGCAGTCAATTAAGTAATATTTTTCATTCCCCATTTCCCACTTTTCAATTCGAAGATTGAAACTTATCTAAAAATATAGTGCCTGTCAAAGACATTGTCAGTGACATTTAAAACGTCAGCAATGATAGGTATTATGAATTTAGAAAAAATGAAAATTAAGAAATGAAAATTGTGAAGTGAGAAATGGAGAAAGTTACATAATTTACTTCCATGACTATCATAATTTAAAGTAATATTCCTGTTTTCAAATCATTCGTAGTCAATTCAATAACATCTTGTAATAATAATTTCTTACATATCTTACATGCCATAATATCAAATTGAGCCACGTCTGACACAATTTTATTACAACATAAACAATTAGCATTAGTTTAAGAAAAAGTCTGAATGTTAATTTGACATTGGCAAAATTAGTATAATGGTGTAAAGAAATCTAAGAAAGAAATTGCAATTGATGTAATCATTTGCAACTCAAGTCAGATAAAAAAAGTTTTAATTGAATACATATTCCTTTCAGATTTCTAGAACTCGCTAAAGATTAGGCAATAAGAAAAAAATACCCTATATAGACTATAATTAGATGCCTAAAAATTATTTCAACAATTTTTATTATGATTTCTGCAAAAATGAACCTACTCAACAATATATATTTTAATAATTACAATATTGATCACTGCTGTGCCGCAATGTTTTTTGATGACATTATATAGCGCATCTTTTTTGTAATAAAATAAAAGATGCGCTATGAAGTGCCAACAATTGGTGCTCTTACTCTGCTCTTACACTACTATACTCATATTTTTTTATTTTATTTAATGCAGTGCAAGTTTTTGAGATACAATCCTTTATCTTTTTTATGTAACTTTATATGAAATTTTAGAAATCTATCTCTATAAAATTCATGCAAAAAATAGAATTTATATCAACAAAGAATCTTATGCGAGACGTTAGTGAAAAGATTATCTATAAGTGTATTTTTATTATTGAAAAACTAGATGTCTACAAATATTCTTACAATTTAAGAAAAAATGTATATCATGATTTTTCAATATCGAGATTAATTTCGAAGTCTGCAGAAATTAAATTTTAAATCAATTAAATCTATAAATGTTGTGCTATTATCAATGTAGAATGCTCGAAAAGAAGTCACTGTTTTAATGAATCCTCTGCTGTTGGAACTAAACTCATTGAGTTAATTAAATTACGATTGAAGTAAAAAATACCTAATTTATTCAATTATGATGAAATTAAATCAAGTGTATAAATATAAAAAATATTTTTCATCAATATCAGTATTAATAGTTAAAGAATGAGCTTAATACATGTCAGCGCACTAAACCCTTTATAAAACATTCTTCAGTTTGGAATTCTAAGTTAAGCAGAAAAAAAAGAAATGAAAAGATGTATTACTATATGTATACAATATAATTGACGTATACAATATAATTATAAACTGATTTTTTTTTTAATTCAGCGATATACTTAGAAAAACGGAAAATCTTTTACTGCATCGTGCCTGAAATATTAAACTATTGTTACTTAATTTTTTTCATCATTTATCCAATAAAGGAACAATTTTAGTATATTTGATGTAAAATATGACTTTCGTAATTCACATGAAATATGTAAAAACGTACATAATTATAAGTTAATGGAGTAATTGAATTTTTGAAAGTTGAGCTTATTTTAGAAACGTAAAATTTCGATAGAAAACTGAATGAATCGTTAGTTTAATAGTATATTTTATTTATAAACACTATACCGGAAATTAACATGCGTTGCTTTATATTTGAATAGTAAGATTTTATTTGCGGTTTCGAGTAGAATTTCACGGATAAACGCTAAATAAAAATAATTAAGCCGAATAGTAAGCTTCTGTAATTATATCTGTATACAGATATAATTACAGAAGCTTACTATTCGGCTTACTATTCCCACTATAGTGGGAATTGATTGAATAATGTTTACTGAATTAAAAGATTTTAGTGTAAATAAATGTATTGTAACGTTAATTATGCAGCAGCATGAACTTGTAAGTGTATATCAAAAATATATGAATCGTGTATATTTTGAATAAAAGTAAGTGTTTATATTACTGTCACAGCATTCTGCCTCCTGAAACAAATTTCATTTACAATACTTCATTTTACTTTACAATTTTTAATAGTGATGAAATCCGCTTTTTGTGCACAATTTTGAGGAAGCTAGGAAAAAAATATGGATATGTAACTGGTCTACTAAAAGGAAGCAAGTTAAGAGCAATTAAGAGCAATTGAACATCCTTAGTTGAAATTTCACATATACGACAAACGAGAAGAGGAACTTACAAGAACGGTAATGAATGAGTGTTTGCATAACTTATAGCGAGGATAAGTAATGCGAAATGATGTTAAATGAATCGGTTATTGCCTCATTATATGACTTAATGCACTGTTAAAATGTCAGACGTTCTAACTATTATGGAGGCGTTTAGTATATTCTGGCGAGACATCACTAATGAGAAATCTAATTCTTTAATTTGGCATGAAATTTACAGGATCTGAAAAAAAAACAAAAATAAATTTTGAATATAGGAATTATTTTAAAAATCCAGTAATGCCAATATTTTAATAATGATTTATTTTACACACTTAGTTGACTTCTATACACAACTATACAACGATAAAAATGATAAATCTTTTATTTAATTTAAACTTTATTAAAGCAATCGATCTCTTATCAACCTGCGTGCTTTAATTTCAAACACAAGAATACCTAAAAACAATGATTTCCGGAAACGAAACAGTCTAGCTAAGGCTTTGCCAAATTTAATATAAGACTTCAGAGACATTTTTTTAAATTAAAAAAATAATCTTGTATTACTCGATATCGCAAGGGTAAACAGGCGAATGCGTTCTTTTATCGATGGATAGTTTGGGCGATTATACAGTGTATTAAATACATATCAAAGAAGTGAGAATACTTTTATTTAGAATCACATCCAGGAATATAGAACTAAGCTCGGAATTGTCAAACTAAAAAATTGTATCAAAGCTGTAAATAATTTTACATTTTAAATTACCAAATGCTGTAACATATTTTTTTTATATCTCTCAAAATTTAAATATATAATTGTACATAAATAAATCAATATTAAAGATATTCTTAATTTCATGAATAATATATTATACAATTTCCTGATGTGATTCTATTCATATTCATCAGATTTTTTTCTGCGAAGCGGTTGCTTCCAATGCTGTTAATTTTTTTCAAATTTTTAAAAACTTTTTGCAACGTTACTATTGTTAGGTATCGGTTTTAATATTTTCGCTATTTACTCAAATTATATCAAATATTGTAATAATAATTTTTAAAAAATCATGCAAATCTTAAATAACGTGATATTGTTTGTTTAAAAAATTTAATCTGTATGACTAAATTCCGCTGTACACTCGTTTCAATATTAACATGAATTTACTTTGAATTCAATTGCATTAATTCGTATTCATTTGAATTAATTTAAATTGATTTGAGTTCAATTGCAGTCGTGAGAAAGACAACTCGTTAAGGACCCATCGAAATTGGTTGTAAAAATAACTACAACGCATTATTTTTTAGTAGTAACATTTTGAATTCTGCATTTACTGAAAAAAGAAATAAATTCGTGAATTTGGCTTCAGATTAAAATTAGCAGCATTGGGCAAGTTTCATAGAAACGCTAAATACATCATTAATTATTACATTTTCTTTTATCTATTCAAGTGTAATAAATTCCTCAACTTCAAGCCGTCCACAACGTGATACGTCGTTCTAAAACAATTCGTCCGGCACCTAAGTTTTGTACATTATAAATCGTATACGTTCGTAATGGTACATCGATATTGGCCTAAAGCTAATTCATGTGGTATCGTTACTTATAAATAATTAGTTTTACGATAAATTCGTACCTAGAATAATCGACTTCTCGTCACATCATTCATCGACAGAGCGCATATTTTTCGCCTCTTGTTTCATATAGCGCTTCACGTTTAATTTGCATTATCATATCGGGATCCTCACTGATAAAAGATGCAGAAGGAGACAATAGCTCGTCCCAAAATATCACAATGTCCAAGTATACTCGTGTATGCAAATAGCATTTGCGTTATCGATATTATTATTATTATTACATCATATCGTAATATTTATTAATATACTTATTACACAACTATAGACGTATACTTTATTTACAAAATTTATTATACCTCATTGACAACAACAGAACAATCTATACTTACATTATCAGTAGTCTTATGCATTGATCTTCAAGTGATTTCAACACGAAAATATAATGAACTTTAGTAAAAATTTCGAAAATGAAATTGAAAAGTAAAATTCGTTGTACTGAAAAAGATTTGAATTCCTGATCTACAATATGAACAATATCAATTAAATTGAAGTAATCACTTTCATTTTTCACCCGAAAATTTTTTTCCTTAAACTCTCTTCTGGAAATATTTTGAAGAGTATTTTGTGGGAGAACGACATTTTTGGAAGAAATATAGGTAACCACGATTGTTGTAGTTGCCTAAACCATGATTATTGTAAATATTATATTTTCATATTTAAAAACAACTCCAGTCGTGGTTACACATAATTGTATAATGTATTTGCTTATAGACCAAACTTTTAATACCCTTTTTAAAATGTGTTTTCAAGGATATACCATTCAGTCAATTTACAGTGCAACTACTGTTCTGACTTTCGTACATGATCGACTATAATTAAAAATACATCGAATCCTTTTAAAGATTCAACTGCAGTAATTACGTTATGAATTACGCCTACTTTTGACTATATTTACAATGCCACGTATAGTACTTAGGTAACTGTCGTATACTTTTCGTTACGTCTCAAGGACAGGAGACGATTTCGCCTCGTATATTTATGGAACATGTATTATTATTGAATTTTGTCGCTTAGATGCTGTAACTTATTATTTTTTTTAAATTGCACAACCCTTCTCGTGATACGAGATGCACTTAGACAAAAATTTAGATTTTTTTTAGTGTTAATCAATTTTTTATATCGTTCTCATTTTTCGGCCCTGCTCCGATGATTAAATAAGAATAAAGTTGACACAATGCTAAAGATTCTAAGAGTGTAAAATTGAAAATCCTCTAAATTGTAAAAAAGTTTCGAATACTGAGGAACTTCTTATCATATTAAAACAAATATGATAGCTTTAAGGGTAATTATCATTGAAACAATAATTAATCATTCAATTAATGTGGCATATCACATCACCTTCCATTAGTAAAACTCCAAGTTCTCTAATCTTTGAAAACCTCATCCCACATTCAGAAACTTTATCACCCTCCCAGTTCATAGACTTGTGCCAACTTTTGTTCTTTCTTTCAAGGTTTCCCCGAAAAATGTCGATATTATTGTAAAGTTTCTTTCATCAGGTACTAAAGCAACAAAGTCTAATCGGTCATTATTCTGTCAATTAAAATTAATCTTGTATCAAATTCATACGTTTAATCGACCCATCTATCACTGAGCGTAATAGATGAAAGTCAGTTTTAGGGTGTCACAAGTAACTGAGAGAAAAATTTCACTTGATGCAAAAAGTAGTCACCATTTTTATAGAAACATAGATGGCATACCAAGTTTTTGTCATCAAAGTTTTTGATGACGTGTGGAAAGGTTTTTTTCACCTTCAATAGACCGAACTGTATTCCAAATCATGAGCATATTGAGGTGGACCTGGTGGAGGTGGTTGCGGACTGTATTGCTGGGAAGCGTCGGAAGCTCGACGCCTTAGCGCCGCGATGCTGTGAGCTCCTCTCCAATCCGAGGCTTCGACACCATTCCCTTCGGACACCACACACGAAACAGCACTTCCGGCACCACCACCGCTACCAGAAGTCGCTCCTGGAGAACCTTGACCACAATTTAGACCTGATCCCAAGCCTCCTTGACCACCGCCCACTGACGAGCCACCAGGAGGAGAACCTCGAGAGGCTGACATGTGAACTCCGCCTGTAACAAAAAAAGATTCGAACTTATATTCTGCTGCTGATAACAAATACAATAATCCATAATTAGTTCTTCATGGCTGCAGACCGAACTTTTAAGAATTAAAAATTATCTGATCTTCTCGTTTTATGTACATGCTTCCAAAAAATTAAAATCTTAGGTTTCCTAGTATTTTAAACCTGTAAGGATCTGCAGATAACACTTTCAGGGAAGAGCAATTTACACAGGTGCGATATCGTTGAAGAGAGAAGGGTAAAGGGGGAGAAACATTTCGTTGCAGACCATAAGAGCATTAATACGGATGCTACCGTGAGTCGTAAAGTTGTTTCAACGTCTTGCGACGTTGGTGGTCGTCATTTAATAACTTTTTATGGCTTTTTTTGAAGCCAACCGATGTTTACGGAGGATGAAAATCTTGAATAGAAGAACTGAAAAAAATATCGACAACGCGAAAAGGGTTGTAGTAGGTCAACAATCGGACTCTTTCGGGTTTATTGACTTCTCCGCTTGCGCATTGTGGGTTTGTTGTATCTTTTTATTTACATCAGATGCTGCCGATCAATATACTCACGAAGCTGATGAAGTTAAGATATCTCAGAAAATAAGAATACATATGACAGTCCAGTGCCTTTAAAAATTAACGTGACGTTTCTGAATTTATTGGCTTCGTATCGTTTTATCGGCGTTCAAGTTTAAAAAGCTGCATTTGATAGATATTTCGAAAATCTTCAGAGCATTCAGAAAATCATTCAGAGCACAGATAAATCACATTTTTAGAGGATATTCTCTTTAATTATTGATAATAGGGGTTTTACTCAATTAAATTTCTTTAATAAATGTATATTGAAGGTAGATTCCTCGTCCCTAGTGATACTAATAAGTCCCTAGCAACTTTCTCCATTTTTAATATCGATAAACCGCATGTACTCTGATATAACGAGATGTTTTCTGCTCTTTAACTTCTTGAAACCTTTATCCTCTTAGGCACATTTTATTTTTCGGATATATCACCATGGAGCGTTAATTTGCACCTCGTAGACTGTAAGCGCGTTCGCTAAGCTAAACGCGGCTTCCTAGCAACTGAACTGGCCTTAAAGATGAGCGTCGCGCCTTCAAAGTGTTAATCATCATTCAAAACCAAAAAATAAGTCCTGCTCTAAAAGCTGTTTGCCCGAAGTGTTACCAGCGCGTAAAAGCGGGTGGCTCCTTGCCTGCTCAAGTATTGCCGCTTACCCTTTCGACCTGCTCTCGACAGGGAGCGACAGTAATTACGCCGTAAGTGCATAAGCTTTTTTTTTAAACAACGAGGAGCTCTAATGCATGATAATTGGCACCGTACGCATTACGTGCGTTCATACCTAACTTGCGGTACATACTCGACTTCGTTGTGAAACAAAACTACTACGCAGATACATACAAATAATATATATATGTATATGTACATATATGTATATATGGCTGGAATATTGCGGACGAACATCGAGATGATTTCACCGTGAGTTGACCAATTAGTACCTGCAAAGGGAAGCTCGATCTCTCGACCTGCTACATTTAATTTGGTTCTAACGGAAAAAACCTGTTCGAAGTTCAAATAGTAATTGTTTACTTTACTTTATGTCTGAACAAATGAGGAGAGTGCCATTCTTTTAAGAGGCGGACCTGTTATCCTCTACCAAAAAATGAGAAAACACGGCTATAAAAATCCGTAAAGCAAATTTTCTTCTTATCAACTGAAGAAGTCTACTTTGAAACATATATAATTTTATATATTTCCCCTTTTTCCTCGCTTTTACCAACTATTCCTAATTTAGGATTGGGAACTTGACGTGGGAATCATCATGAACTAATGAGTGAATAATTTTGGCTTTGAATTTTTGAAGTGAGAATGTTGGTAGGGTTGAGTCTCGATGTACATACATGTAAAGAATTTGAGACAGTAACATAAACTTCGGGCTGATGTTTACGCAGGTAGACCTCAAGGTGGTCGCACCTAGGTGCGAGATCTTTCGCTGTATGTTTACCAGAATATCTCGATGCAACCTGTCTTGGTTAAGTGGAGCTTCGTCTTAAAACCAAGACCAGTTCGTACATTTAGTTTCCAACGGGCAGAAATAATTCACAATAAGTCGAATGACAGGTCGTAACCTTGACGAAGAACGTGATAAAAAACTGTTTGAAAATGTTGAAATTCCAAGCTGAGACTTCAAAAATAAGAACACTATATCACTATATGCGCAGCAAGAAAAATTTTCATGTTTGAAAAATATATTGTGATGATGAAAATAAAATAGCTTTACTAATAATCTTTCCAAACATTAAAATTTTACTGTCTTGCAAAATTATTTTTAGAAACAGGAAATGGTTGGTCAAGCTTGTCATTCCTCCTAATCTTTTTAAATTCATTCAAGTTTTAAGCAGCACTAACGCCATATTACTATACTTAATCAAGTGTGAATAAGGAATTGAGGTTCAATTAGGAGTAGAATGCAAATTAGAAATTCCTACAGTACTTTCCTTTCCATATCCTCTTATAGAAGAGTCAACAGTCAACAATCTGGTCATTAATTATGTCCACAATAAATTAATCATTATTGCAGGTGGCATAAGCTTTCAATCGTATAGATTAATTGGTTCGACTTATACATATAGTGACTGAAAGTAGTCAATAAATATGAAAAACTGACTTACCAAGGGAATTTAATCCATAGCTAGCTTGGTAGACGCTTTGCGACGGACTGCTAATCGGCAAACCAGAATTACTGAGACCTAAACTGGAACCGAGACTTCCGGAACTCTGTTGACCAAGTTGTCCAAGGCTTTGGCCAAATCCGCCCATGCCCATGCCTCCTTGCCCCAGTTGTCCAAGACCTGAGTTAGAAAAAGCAGAAAAATGAACTAATTGCAGGTTTATTTTGAATGAGTTCTTTTAATATTATAATTTAAAGAACGAACAAAGATATCCGACCTGGACCCATTCCCCATCGATCAGTAGGTGCATGGAACATCCCTGCAGCCCCACACAATTCAGAACTCATGGCTCCAAAGGGCGGAAGACCATGCGACGGAAGAAGTGCACCCGGAGACCGAAAAACGTTGGTCGTCTTCTTGCGCTTCTTCCACTTTGCACGTCTGTTCTGAAACCATACCTGTAAAAATATGATTTGTTGAAAAATGATTACTTAAAAAAGGGGAAACAGTGCTAATAGATCAACACGTAAAAACCCTTCTGTATTAGTAAAACATCGGTGGCCTAGATATGATAATTATATTCACCACCTTTTCTCGGTTTTATTTACATTAAAGATTGTATATATTGCTGTAATATCGGCATACGAAGTAAAATCTGCTTCCAAACCCAGATAATTTAATAAAGCTTCTGATGGTAGATGCACCAACGTTTCAATAATTGATCAATTGCTGATTAAATTTTAATGCATTTAAGCGAAGAATGTTTAATTAATGTGTCACAAGGATATCCTCTGGAATAAATTAAGCAGATATTGTTTTCAAATTAAATAAAAGATGGTATATTGAATAATCTATTATGGATGTCTGATTAATCATCAAGCAGGATATGATCGAGATCATAATGTTGGTAATATCATGTTTGGCTTTTTTGTTTGGAAGTTACTGGAAGAGGGAAGAATGGAATAAGGTGTTCCTTGGTGTTAGGACAATATCTTCGACCCCCAGTGCCGGTAGCTATTAGCCAACGTTATGAGCTGTTGATTCTGGCCACGTAGTGGCCCCCTAAGCTGCGGGGTCTCGGGGACTTGATTTATTGATATCGCATGCAAAGCCCGCCTCTGCGTTCTCCGATATACCCTCGGCCATAGACTAGAGTCCCTTTTCTGCTTTGCTCTTGGTCATAGCATACATAGTCCGCTTCATACGTGCCCATAAATTAGTACTCTAGAATTAGCGCGCACGCGTATACACGCACACTGTTATATCTATGTAGCAGAGATGAGAGCAAGAGAGAAGGGTCAAAGAGAGAGGGTGGCAGTGTGGAACTACCCTCTGCTAACATACTAGGATTATACGAATCTAATTGGATATATGGGATTTACACATTCTACTCCATTCCGAGGCACTGCTACCGGGAAATAATCGTCAAATTTCTTGTTGAGTTGCGAAAAGATTTTACTGACTTCAGAACAATGTCATTCAATTTTCAGTAATAGCATTGATGGTCAATTAAATGGATATCTCGAGGTGGTAAAAAATTGTTGGAGTAAAAACTGAAGTTTGAAGTTTTATAAAGGGATAGAAATCTGTTGAAGATTTTTAAAGATTTTAAATTTTTTATAAAAATTAAGTTCGGATGAATCTATTGTTAATACACTAAACGTTTCAATAATTTTATTTTCAGGGAGGGGAAGATAGAGTCTAAAAATTGGCTGTATGAATCGCCTGCGAAAAGATTGGGTTGAAGTTTCAAACGTTGAGTCTGATGAAAACTTTTATTTTATTTTTTTTGCAGTTTTTTATCAGAAATCAATCAAAATCAATCAAAATCTCTTAGCATCCCTTGAAATCCTTTTATAATTTTTGAAATCTTATAAAATCTGTTGAAATTCCTTAAAATTATTTAAAATCATTTGCAAATTCCTCTAAATTCTCTAAAATTGCTCCTAGTAAATAAATAAAAATTTTGGGTTTTGGAAACAGTGGAAACTTTTTTTTTATTATTATTCCAATAATAAAGAAAATGTAAAAAAAATTATCAGATTAGGCGTCTGAAACTTCAACCCAATTGCGAAAGGAGGCGAAAATCAGGAAATGAACTAAAATACGTTGGTCATTTTTAACTTCGTTATATATATTAACAATGAATTTAGAATTAGAGTGTATCAAATCATCACAAAAAGGAAACGTTTAGGTAATAATTTGAAAAAAGAAATATGCGATCAAAAAGCAGAAGGCGTGTCTCTACATTTTTTTGCTGCTTTCACCCCATCCTAAGACCAGATTCGCTGTGTCTCTCCTTCCAGAGTTGCTTATCAAGCTCGCACCCTCGCCGTGTCTCGCTTTCTGCCTGTTAGGTGGGTGTGGTTGCACTGATTTCACACTAGAGTTGCGTCTAAAAGCCCGTGGATAATTTCCAGTGTAGTACAACCTGTGCTCAACTACCAGTCACGTATTTTTAGGGTCGCATTAAAGTGAAAAAAGTCAAGTTGAAAGCAATTTCAAACTAGGTTGACAGTGAGATTTCCACATCCGCCAATGCAAATTTTTAATAATACACTCTTGTAAAAGTGATATTTCAATATAAGCGCATATTATTTTAAGATTTTATTTACACTTTTATCACGTTTTCTTTTTATGAATCTCTAAATTTTTAATAAGACAGTTTAAGAATAATTTAATGAATTTTGCTTCCTCATATAGAGGCAGCTTTGAAGCTAGTGACAAAATCCAGTTTTCAAAAAAGGTTTTTTTCAATATATCATATCTAATATGATGTTCTGAAAAATTGCCTGGATGTGTGTTTATATAGACAAATCGATTAACCCCTGATTAATACATTTCATTTAAAAATAGGAAAGTTATGGTTATTTTTAATTTTGAAAAATTGATTTTTCAATTATAACTTTTCAAATTAGCATAATTTGAAGCTGATGCACGGAAAATAAAGTTTCCTTGTGTCGAGACGAATCGTTCAGTATGATTAATTCATTTCATTTAAAAATAAAGTTATGGCTATTTATAATGTTGAAAAATTGATTTTTCAACTATAACTTTTCAAATTATCATAATTTGAAGCTGATGTAAGGAAAATAAAGTTTCCTTGTGTCGAGACGAATCAATCGTCCAGTATGACTAATTCATTTCTTTTAAAAATAATAAAGTTATGGTTATTTATAATTTTGAGAAATTAATTTTCCATCTATAACTTTTCAAATTATCACAATTTGAAGCTGATGTAAAGGAAATAAAGATTTTCTCTGTTGACATAAATCAGATGATCTAATATTATAATAATACATTTGATTAATTAATTAATGCTTACTGTATATACGAAAAAGTAAATCATATTTGCTTCAAAGAAGCAAAGTGCTCATTGAATAAGCACAAAAGTTGATATACAACTTTACAGTTAGTTCGTATGTCGTGGGAGGAATAATTTCATTAAAGGAAAGGAGAGTGTATCTTTATGTGGAATATATACAGCTGGAGGATAGAATAGAACCGACAGAACACACCTTTCGATGACTAAGGATGTGATGGCAACATCACCCAAGGTGCCTGTTACCTGACATGAGAGGATGCTACAGGCGAGTCAATTAGGAACATTGCTTTTTAAAAAATTGATCAATCACTGCATCGCTACGAACGCATGCGCCAATGGCAGAGGCAGCTGTTCCCGACACCTGGTTTCATCGAATCACGGCGAGGGTGGAAGCATTGAATATTTGATGATCTGCAAAACAATCGCCCGGATTCTAATCGATCTGGATATAAGAAATTTTGTTATGAAAAAAACAATCATCTCTTTTTCTATCTTTCGAACAATCTCCTTATTTCTACCCCTCCTTTAAAAAATCATACCCCTTGAATAGTGATTTCATTAAATACTAATGACATACTCTATAAATTTCAAATACGGAGAATAATACTTCAAGTATTTATCCTATAAAGAAGCTTGCAGTATAAGAGGCAAAGTTATGAATCTTTCTTGGAATCCACATTCCACAGTAAGGAACTCTTTCTTGGATTGGTTGTCTTATTGAAATCTTCGAATGGTTACCTTATTGAATAGAATGACAACCCTAAGGTGATTTCATTTTGTGTGATCGTGGATGGCTTCGCTTTAACTCCAGAAGACTCGTCGAACCCTTGGGATTGAAGATACATCTGGGGGTTGAAGTTTCGGGGCAAGCTTCAGGGAAGAGAAAGGTTTGGGAGAAATCGAAGGGGTGGTAAGACCTCGTAAAGGGGGTTCAACGGGCGCTGATATAAATTGAGCTTGCTTTCAAGGCAAGCGGCGGGATCTGCCCAAGACCTGAAGATATATAACAGTTGCTTTCAGCACCTCTCTGAAGGATCACTTGGATAGGCTTGAATTCTTGAAAAATTTCCTTGAAAAGAAGTACAGTTCAGAAGTCATCCGCCATTTTTAAATCTCCAAGTTTCTCTTCAGCGAATAAAATATAACAAAATATTGATGTGTAATAATAAATTTATATTTTAGAATGAGATTATTAATTGGGTAATGTATTGTACCTGGACTTCAGATTATTTAAAAGCTTGAGCACTTTTGATAACAAAGCTGTAAAACTTTGATGATTTTAAACTCTCGAAGTTGAAAAATTCACAAGCTACAGCTTTTAAATATTTTATTTCGCTTTCTCATAGAGGAAGCTTTGTATAGCGATGACAATATCTAGAATCCAGATCCCAAAATAGGTTTTTGTTTTTCAATATATCTTATGTGGAATATATCTAAAATAGTATAAAGTTCTAGGAAAATGTCCGGACACCCGAAATCGAATTCACAGCTAGTTTATATATTAATTATAAATATTTTATATATTAGTTTCTCATTTAGAAATTTATTAAAATAGTTTATCGATCTTTACCTATAATTGCAATTAATGAAACGGAGTGTCTATTCAGCTAATCAAATTTGCAAGATTTCACTATTCATCCTAAAAAGCTGGATGACCAGTCACAGTCTTAATGAAATACAAAATAACGAGATTCATTTACATTTATAAAAAAATCCCAACTAATTTTGCTGAAAAATTTATTTAAATTATTTATCAAGAGGTATTTTTTTGTTAGTATATATATATCAGATGATTTTAAATAATTCAGATTTATTCTTAGGCAGCCAAACCCAATTAGGAAAACATTGACATCTCACATAATCAGATACGTTTATGAATAGAATTTAAATAATGGATGAGGGTATCAATTGTCAGGTGCAGAATTATTCAAGATATTTTATTTGTGAGGAGAGAGATTTAAAAAATACACAAGGATCGTCAGCAAATTTTTTACACCATATCAGGGTATTTTAATAAAGGATAAATAGAAGGATCTAAGATATTTTAAAAAGAAATATAATAAGAAAAAAATTTAACCCTCGAGGTTGACTTTTTCGGTAATTAAGGGTTTCTCATATATATTCTGAAATATATATTTCACCTGCCATGAATCTGAGGTGGCAGGAGGAGGGAGAAGACTCAAGAGAATTTGGAGATCTCAGTAGTTGGTGAAAAAGTAGTCTAATGAAAATAAATACTAGATAAACTTGTGGGCTGTGCATCAGCCCTGATTGATGATAGCGGTCGGGATGCTGTCAGGGGGTTGCAAGACACATTATCGAGACCACCTACGGGCTAGCTTATGTTTCGTTACGTCGACAACAGAATCTCAGTGCAGCTGTCGCTCCGTTAGTGATCGGGAAAGTCGATTAGCGATCTTATTATCGAATTAAAAAAGCTCTTTAAATTTCGTAATACAAGCAATAAATTATAATTAAGTTTACAAGAGAAGGGATGATTTGTATAAACAAATGTTGAATTTTTCCTTAATATAATTACTTCGACCAATTACCTACTAAATTATACAATACTATGATTAACCGTAGTTAATAGAACGATGATAAGATTTTAAAAAAATTTTAATTAAATTGTTTAATTAAAAGTATTATTTTATTTCTACATTTGAAGCATTTTATTACTGCTAATAGACAGAGATTTTCTTCTGTGTTATAATTTTACGATAATAATTTAATGAGTATTTGTCATGTTGTCAATAAATAAGTGACAATCCTTGGAAATAGTATTTTTAATACTTCTAGTAAAACAACACGCGCGCTAAGCGCGCGATTATTTTGTGTTCCTTCTTACAACTTCAAGTCATTTTGTGACACCATTTTTTTAGAGAGGAATTTCAAAAGTTTTCTAAGAATTTTAAGGAATTTTGACGATTTTCAAGTAATTTTGACTAAATTCAAAAGAATTTTAGAATTTCTAAATGATTTCGTAGATATTTAAGGTATTTCAGGATATTTCGTGGAATTTTAAAGGAATTCATGCATTATCAAGAGATTTTAAAAAGAATTTAAAAGGATCCGAACATAAACGAATGAAGATACGAACATCTCGGTTCAGTTTTTTTGATAAATTTCGATCTCCACGAGCGTTTCTCGGCTCGAAATGCATCACTACTGTGACTTCACCTAGTGTGTTACGAATACATGTACGTTTAGCCGTGAAAACAGGTGATAAAATGCACTCTCGGCATTCTCGCATGGATCGACCTCGTAAAGTTGATCCATTTATACTTTATTATTATTTCACGAACGCAATATCGTGGCTTAGAATGCCCGTCGTCAAATTAGCTAAAACTGCCCGTGACACTGGTTAAATATACTCGGTCGTATAAAATTATAAAACCGTCAGCAGCTTAGTTAATTTATATACTTAAAAACGGAATAAAAGTGAAGGAAAAATAATTGATTCGGTTATCACATATATCTAAAAATGTATGGTGTTAGATTTCGCTTTGTGAAGATTTCTTTCATGATTTCTTTATAGAAGGTTCAAGCGATATTCGATGATATTAAATCTGGTATCATTGACGAGACAGTTGTTTTTTTATGTGTATGTATAGATGCAGGCGCGACATGTGAAATTATTCAGGTCGGGAAAAGTCATAACAAAATGGGCGTTAGATGATCCTCCCTGGGGGTGACTGTGCAACACAGTTTATCCATCGAGAACCCCATTCTCATTCCCCGCATGCGGTTCATAGGACACGCAGCGCTCTCGTATACGCATTATGCGCGTTATATATTTTCGCAGGGCCGACAACACGTAAGAGCTAATATCGTGGCCTATGCATATTTATACCGCATTAAAAAATCACCCTTCCTTAAAATGCATGGACCGCTTCGTCGCGCGGGATCGACTTGATTTTTTCCTGAAAACATCAAGATACCTTATAGTATAAGGAAAAAAAGATTATCTGAAAAAGTGTAATGCATATTTTCTATGCAAATATCATTTACTGTTGTGCTTTTCGATATTTTTCTATTTTTATTATTTTTGCAACTTTGATAAGTATATCTGATTCTATGATTGATGCCGAAAATGATTTATCACGTTTACTAGATGAATGTTTCCCTAAAATTTACAGATATACATATACGTTCATAAAATACTCGATTGACTCAAACGGGAGTTCGTTCTCTCTGGGCAAACGATCGCTAATAATTCATCGCATCCAGTTTTATGGTATCGTGAATCGAGAAACGACATCAGTTTGTTTATCGTTTTCAAAACGAGGTGTAAAACATCGAAAGAGATGAGAATTGATTGCCCGAATTTAAAGACGTTTAGATCGCAAAAGAATGGCTATAAATTTTGTTAAAAGGATTAATAGAAAATCATGTGAATACTTTTTTGGATTGTTTTTATTACAGGCGATAAATTAACTAAACGATGGTGGAGTTCAATTACGCGCTATAGTAGCAAATTTAACGCGAATGACGCAATGCCATTTCTCAGGGTAAACCAATAGAGAACTGTGCTTAGTGCTTTACCCTCCGAACATTGACTGGTTTGTCCCAGAGGAATGAACGAATGACACTGCCACCATCAGTCCGGATCCCGAGGGATGCTTTGAAAGCAATACTTTGCACCCAGTGCACCAGGCACTTCACCCAACGCATATGTGACTTTTGGTCGGTCAGAGATTTAACGGATTTGCGACAGATTTCTATGGCACCTTCGAAGGGGAAGCCGAATGGGTTCTTTTTTCTTAGTTAGCACATATAGTCCTTTATATGGGTCACTTCGAATCGACCTCAACATTTTTTCCTCCACTTAGAGAGACTTTTTGTCTATCCTTTAATATTCTTTGATAACATACAAAGCAATTTATAACTTTAATTCAAAAGCTTAACGTGCATGAATAATAAGCGGAATTCCAAAAATAATTAGGATGACCTACATAAGGGCATAACTTATTCATATTTCAATTTAGATGAAATTTCTGGCATATATCAATGTTTCAAATAAAAAATATTACCTGTCTGAAATTATAATTGAAAACTTTCGGAGATGAATATAGAAAAGAGAAGTAATCAAATTATCTCCATTTATGAAATTAATTTGATTGAATATAGATTGAACAAAATGTTTAAGAAAAGATTCTCTCGGAAAATCACCTCAGTCATTATTTTTCAGTTTCTATTATTTCAAGTTTCTATTATTTAAAGTTTCGTCTGTCTTGGGAATTTAAAAAATTTACGGCTTGGTTTGAAGGACTGAGAGAATTGCCCTTCGTCGATTTCGAAAGTCGTAGTGTAGGATTGGATCCATCGACAGTATAGGTCGTTTCCCATAAAATTCCGGCGGTAGTAATCGAAAGGACCCTTCAGCCTAGAAACGAGCAGTTACCTGGGGCAGTTAAGTTAAATGCCTGTTAGCGGACATTAACTGCTGGCGCTATGGGTTCTATTCCGTGGACGATTGCAATTTTAATCGCCTCTTCATTACGATTAAATTTAAATCGGCTGTATGCGGTACTCTCGCGGATTAATAAAGTTCATTCCGCCCAGTGAAAACAGAAAATGTCTCTTCGCGGATTAAAATATACGTAATTAAAATCGCAAACCGACAATAGCAAATCCGAAAATAGAGATGCTTTGTTGTACGCATATCATGGTTGAAAAAAGCTTTTGTTCCGGGGCTCGATTGACGTGATTGAGTTTTATTTGAAACACCGAGTGCAGCCAATTAATTTAATTGAAATAGGTAATGAAATATCCACCGTTCAATAAGGAAGAGGATACCAATCGTGAAACTTCAATAAAACGATTGGATTGTCCTTCGTCCTTTTGGCACTCATCTTCTTTTCCGATACTTATTTTCCACCCCATAAAATAAATTCTCTTTAAAATATCAAATATACACTTCTTTCCTTTACAAATATGTACTTAATTTTCTAAATAAATTAGAAACGAATTTAAAATAATTTAATAAAAAAATGTCTATAGAATATTTTTTTGTTGTAATAAAATTCCAATTAATAAAAATAGAGATTGAAGATTTTTTATGATTTAATTCTTTAAAATTCTTCAAAATTGAATTATCTGCTGTCAATCTGTCAATTTCACCTAAATCTTGTAAATTGTAAAAATAGATCAAACACTGGATAATTTAATATACTTATTCTGAAAGAGAACAAATTATATACATTTTATTATAAAATGGGTGAGAAAATTTTCTTTATATTTGTCACACATATTAAATTATAAAAAAATTAAATAATTATGTACATCCTTAAGCAATTGCAATTGCGAGAGGCTTCATCAATTATATCTAATATGAAGATTACATTTTATAAGAGGTAACTCGCCTCCCAATTCCTAAATTCCCAAATATTCACATGATTCACATTGATAACTACCGCCATGGTAAAGGAATCTTTGGTAGCGCCGCGCCGCGACGCTCGATAGCGGC
>CAJFCP010000089.1:3243936-3311567 GCA_904066005.1 Synergus itoensis
TTTGTTCCTTACTACTACTACGACGCTCTTCGGCGCTGTGTTCGATAGCGGCGCGGGCCGCCAGGGCGCCGGCGCCGGCGCCGCCGCCTTCCTCGCAATCCGATTGGTGCAGATTTGCTATCCAGAGAACCCCTCGACGTTCCGTGAGACACTCGTCGTTACCCTGGAAACCTGCCAACGGCTTCCTGGCATTTCTACCTTCACTCCGACCTTCCATCCATCCATTTCTGCACCCGCACCCTCTTTTTCTATTTTCCTCCCTCACTCTTGCCCCAGTGCCGTAACCAACAGAAAATCTGATAAATCAAAATCCCTCTGGAATATTTTGATATCTAGAGGATGAAAAAGTTCGATAGATGGGACAAAAATTCCTCAAAAACCTAAAAGGTTTCCTAAAAGTTGTTGCCGACAATAATAAACAAATGATCACCGATTTTACTTCGATTCTAATTTAGAGCTAGACTTTAATAGAAGAGATATATTTACTGTAATTTTCATAATGATATTAATTTAATCAATTTAAATTTCCATGTTTTAAATGCGGTTATAAAGTAGTAAGCCAGAAAGTAAATATAACGGAAATAGCTTCAGAACAATAAAATCCCTTAATTTTGAGAATAAACTTTTATTTATAAACTGTCGACAGAAGTTAAAAATGTCGAATGCGTCAAGCGGATTACATATTTCACCAAAAATAATATCCACGCCACATTCATGTTATTCGCCACATATCTAACTGAACTTTTATATCGTCTTGTCATAAAATCACTGATCAAGTTTGTCCGATTTCAAGTCAATTAATTCCTGTTTTAGGTGTCGTTCACTTATTTCTGTATTTACTTCGTCCGGTGGATTATTACAGAAATACCGATATTAAATAACGTATGTCTTCACAATTATTGAAGAATATTTTAAACTGCAGATCCGCCCAAAAAGTTGATTAAATTTTCGTTTTTGGAATTAATACTGTTCCAATTTAAATGATAACTTTAACTACTAATATAAAATTAGAATCAAAGAATTCCGTTATAAAAGGTCTTTTTAAATTTTAACATTCTTTTGGACCTTCAGTGATATATTTTTCTACTTGTAGACGACACAGCTATTTGATATGCAGTCGGCGCACGGCTTGACTGACGCCTGAAGTTGCGAATAAAAATTTTATGAAATTCTATTATACCCAGTTTTCGTCGACGTGTTACCGAAAAGCTGCAAAAAGCCTTTTACGAATGAGGCACGAGGGAGTTGAAAATACGCAGAGATAATATAGTAATGCTTAACAATTTATCTCTTTCTATTAGTTAATCCATATTATTTAAAAATTCGTAAAATTTAATATTTTCAGACAGATAATAAAAAAAATCTTATTATATTTACTTTTTCATAAAACTTTTTAATAGAAAATTTATTTTGAGAAACAAGAATTTTTCTATATACAAAATTCTTTCTTTAAAGTTTAATTATGTGAATTCACATTAGCGACGACGAAATCTTAATTTTTAATACCTATCACGGAAATATGTTATATAATTGCACAAAGATCGATAAAACATTTTACAGATAGAGGCATTTACCTTTAAATTAAAATCAGAGGTCATGAGTTTAATTCACGTACAATGAATTATACAGTTTGTATCTATAAATGAAAAAAGTTAGAATAATGATTTCGTAATTGGTCTTTAATTGAAAGTTCTATTATTATATTTATAAATGTAGAATTAGAATATTATTTGTAAGCTTTGAGATTTTCGAATCATCTCTAAAGAGGAGAAATAAGGGACACAAAGGAAACAGTAGAGATACTATACAAAGTTATATCTTATGGTATAAGGACTTGTTAGAAACTCAAAGTTTGAATATAATCCGAAAAGCCACTCTAGACCTCAGTAATTGATACCAAAGTAACTTTGATATACCTTCTACCCCTTCTGAATATACCATTTTATCGCATTTCAAATACAATTTCAATTATTTGTTAATTCACTTATGAATCTTCCTATTTAATTTGTAATTCTCGTTATTCTTTTTTGATGGGGCGGATCGAAAAAATTCAAAATAATCGAATAATTCCTTAAAACACTTAAATATATTTGATTTATTTGCACACTTACTTGTACTCTGCTTTCTGTTAGACCAATCCTCATAGCAATTTCCTCTCGAAGAAAAATGTCAGGATAATGCGTTTTGCTAAAACACCTTTCCAATTCATTAAGTTGGGCTGGTGTAAACCGCGTTCGGTGTCGTTTTTGCTTTGCAGGCTTATCATCGCCTTGACCAATCGACGAACCACCACCTGTAAATAAAAAATATTACACTCATTAGAAAGGATATTTTTAGAAATGTTTTTTATTATACTAAAGATTTATTTATTTTGTATGATTACTTTGTATAATCAGTCGCAGGATATATACGTAGATGTATAAATATGCCGTCTTAAAGTTTCTTGATGAATGACAAGGAAATATAAATTGCAAATCTAAATTAACTTTTTTTTTTACAAAGATGCCTACCTGTACCAGGCATCGTCATGATTAATTCTTGATGAAGCGTCAGTCCTCCGCCGGCAGATAGACCAGTGCCCAAGTTAACTCCCAGGACGCCGTCTAATTTCTCGTGTCTTTTCAAGTCCTGAGCATGCAAGTCCTTTGCACCTAATCATTCAGAAATACAAAATGATAATTTACAAAACTATTAAATAATATTAAATTACGAATATTTTTATATTCAATGCACATTTACGTAGACCACTTTGAAAGTTTTGTCAATAGGAATGCTTTAGAATGTTTTAGGTATGCCAGGGTAGAAACTCTGAGTTATAGACACCTCTAGCTTCATAGCAGAGCAAGAATTGCTACCTTCATATTATAAAATATTTTTATACCGGGTAATCAAAAAATGCCTATCAAAATATAATGCTTAGATTTGGTGTGAATGTCGTTTCTCATTTTTTGAGCGGTTCATGAAGTAGATTTGTTTGTTTTTAATCAAATATAATATTTTTTGATTGATTTCAGCCATAAAAGTGCCAATTTCATGTTTTGGCATGTTTTTAAAAAATTTAATATTAATAAATGAATGATGCCTGAAACAAACAAATTCATATTTCTTCGTTCTCTGATTTTTGCATAGAAACATCAAATTTTGGAAATACATTTGCGTAATCCACCTGACATAGCTTACATAGGTATTCGAATATTTGTTGGCGACCTTTGTAAAAAAGTCTTGAAATTTAATCAATACTTAAAAAGTTCTTCAATACTTAAGAAAAGTAACACGTTACTTCTTAACCCTGGTTTTTATCAGCGTGAGAACACGACTCAAAATGTTTGAATTTCTAAACTACATAGTAAAAACTATTTTGCTATGTTAAGAATATTGACATAAAATATACACGTTTTTTAAAATGTATTTAAACAGTATTTAATGTGAATCCAAAACTAACAATTACGAAAGACGTGAGCTCATTGAATAATCACTTTTGAACCTTTTTTTAAGTTTTCTCATATATTTCCCATTCCTGCACGGCACTTAGGTATTGTCCCTTTTTCTTTCTCCGACATCTTTCGTGCTCTGGGTATTTTAAATTTGTATAGTATAGTAGCAGAAGCCAGTTGAATGGTGGCGAGGGGCGTACGGGTTCACTTAGCAGGAAAGTGTGAGAATCGTCACCGACCTCCGCTTCTAGGCGAACAAATACATCTACATGAGATGCTTGCATGGATACAAACGAATGGTGACTCCCACAAATGCGAAAGCAAAAAAAAAGAAGAGAGAGTGAGACAGTTGAGCAAAAGTTACCAAGAAGCACCCACATGATTTTTTACTTACGCGATGCAAGTTCTAAGCATTACCTCGTTGTATTTTTTCAAAGAGGACTTATATAATGGACTTGTTTAAACAGTTGCAGTCATGTATTGCAGAGCATCCTGAGCATCATAAAAAATTAATATCAGTTTCGTCACAATCAATATTAATAGTTTTTATACAAACGAACCAATTTTGACATTCAATTCTAATACTAATTGTAATTAATTATAATGTAAGGAATTTAATTAATAACTTCAATAACTTTTGGTAGAATATGGATCATTTTTAGCTTATATTATATATCATGCTCCAACTATAATGGAAAGCTTCACCTGTGAGAGCAGTCAGTTTTTAATTAAATAGTAATAATTGATATTGCAGCATTCAAAAGACAATGTGTTAAAATAACACAGACCTCAAATTGCGCAGGTCTGTGTGTTATTATTTATTTTCATATTAATTTTCTATATAGGTATAACACTGGGAAAAAAATACCTAATATGTAAACATATAGAGCATTACTGTTTCTGTTGTAAGTCTAAACATATATTAACTGGCAATTTAAAAAGAGAATAAAAGACTGTAGACCTCTCAGGCACTAATAAAATTTAAACCCTTCGTTTCTACAGACAAAAGTGATGCTTAGGTCTTAGACTTTAAAGAACGGACCACCATCATAATACACACCGGAGTTCACTCAATGGAGAGTTTCAGATATTGAATGAAACTTTATGACCGGTCCTCGTGTGCGTTTTATTTTTACGAGTCATCGAAATGACTTTATTTCAGAGTTTATTGATGTTGCGATGGTATTTACAAGCTGCCACAATGAAAAAAATCGGTAAAGGTCCTTTGATCTGAAATCTATTTCGAGTTTTAGAAATGGAGTTGTTTTTTATTTTTTTCTTAAAAGGAAAAACTAAAATACAGCTTCGAATTTAAAATGTCCCTTTGGATCGGCGTCTGCTGCAGTGAAAATCGATAGAAAAACGGCGAATATTGTCGCGGTGAAAAACGAGATTACCCCGCATTATTTCTATCATGGCCGCACAGTTTTCATGGATCGTTCGTTTTTGTTAATGCGTGAAAAGCATGAAAAGATAATCGCTCATTACGAGCTTTGCTTTTCGCGAAATAAATAATCTGATTTTGGATGAAATGAAATGATATTGAGTTCAATTGTAAAATGATTGCAACGATCAAACGTATATGTAAATGCGCCAAATGCATATTTTTTTTAATTTACATGATGTTGAATGTATCAAGAAATATGCACGGTATTTTTGAAAGAAGATATTTACAATTTTTCGAAAGATCAATTGGTTGTTTGATATACTTTTTGTAACATATAAGTGTGTATAAATTTTTTGCAGCTTTTCATTGATATCCTGTTTATATAAATAATTTAAGAAAATCATATTCATTTGTTTAAAGCATTCAAATCAAAATAAGTAAACAAAATGCGGTGCATGTTCTAGAATAATAAAATTCAGAGCCCTAGTGGCTATATAACTACTCTCGGACGGCTCCCAACTCACTAATTCGTTCCTTAACTTCTCGCCTAATACAATCAGAGTTAAGATAATTAAGGCCATCAAGGCCGAGAGGTGGTTTCCTCCAAGTAGGGAGGCCAAGTGCAAACGCACCACGTGTTGCTGGCACGTGTCGATTTTTGAAGATGCTTAGTTTTCATTTAATTCAAGCTGATATGTGTAATGAAAAATAGGAGATTGAAAATATTTTAATCGCACAAATATTTTATAATTTATAGAGTGAAATAAAATATTTGGCTTATAATTGTATCAAACTTTAAATATATGTATGTATACTAAAAAAGCTTGTTACTTTTGACCAGAAAAAGTTATTGTCAAAATTTTTTGCCCTGAATTTTGTCCCAACTCTTGACAATTGGAAATTGGTCAAAATCATTTAGATCGAAAGGATATTTCCTATAAAAGAATTGGAATGTATAAATGATAAGCTTTCAAAGTTGTCTTACAAAAGCTATAAATTATTGATTGATTAATTTCATTAAAAATGTAAGGAGCAAAATGTTACATATTTGACTGATCAATTTATTATATTCATAAAAAAATTACATCTTTCTAGAAATGGTCTGAAATCACATTAAATTAGACTGAACGTTTCAAATTCTTATTCTCCTTTTCAATAGTTATTAATTACTGGGAATAAATTTTTATTCATATTATATTAATGAATATTTCGGAAAGAAACATGTAAAAAAGAAATTAAAAATTGATTTACAATCAACTAACTGTAATGATTATGAATATCTATTGTTAATACTTTAATTTCAGAAAATCATTTACATAAAATGATCGACTAAGAGTTAAACATTTAGCAGTAATGTTAATCACTGCAATTATGGCATTCCAATTAATTATAACGCTTTACAACGACCGATTACCTAAGTACGATTATTATCTAATTTCTATGTATCGATATTGTTTGATTCAAATCATAATTGAAATCATATTATTTCACACACATCTAAATTCAAAAATTTTCTTTTTGTAATTTTGACACCATTTTAATTAAGTTACCTTTAGATAAGTATGTGACACGTAATAAAAAAATACGTAGAAATCACACGATGGAAATTGAGTAGATTAACGAGTATTCAGTTCTCCTGATAGTACTAATTAGTATAATTATATTATACATCAACTTTCCATATACTGTCTAAAAAGAAAGACATTGCTTCTAAGAGTTTCAATAAAAATGGACTAATTTTAAATGCTACCAAAGGTAACCAACTTCAAACTATTATCATTGTAAAATTCAGCTTAAGCTCCTAAATAAAACTTTATTTAAGTGATTTAATTTCATTTAGTTTATCGCCGAGATCATTAAGAGGATTTCGATCACCGCAGCCCTCGTCTCAAATTTTCAGACTAACAACTATATTTTTGATAAATTAAACATTTATAAGGATATAGCATACAAGGCATCAAATATTCAAGTTTGAGAATAATCTTATGGATAATTTCCGTTAATTTTAAGTATACATCCCGATATGTTTACAGAATATGATAACGAAGCGACGGCCGACGAATGGAAAATTTATAAATTTAATTAATAATTTCTTATAGTGATTACATTCAAGCAGAATAAATTTCAAGAGAAACTGTGAATAAGACTTTTTATATATAATGAAATTGACAAGAAAAACGTTTCTACCACTCATTGTTATCACTGCATTTTTAATTTAGAAAAAGTGTAAAATTACGAAACACTCAAGAGTGAAAACAATTACGTATTATAACACGTATATTACACTTCATTGAAGACTGAGTAATAATATCAAATCAAATACGAATAAAATTAATTTTAATATACCTTCAGTCCTTCACTCGCACTGAGTTTCAATGCCATTTATTATAAAGAAATAAATAATTCCCTCTTAATCTAAAACACATTCACAAAGCACTTATAACATCAGCGAGTAATCCACAAAAGGACACAATATCTGAAAGCGGTGCCCCTCGTTTTCAGTGGACCAATTTGTCCTTAATCACCATACACAATTTTTTCATCGACGATTCTGCATTGGTTTATAAGGCTCACATCTGAATCAAAACCAGTGCATTTTGAATCTGAAACTTACCAGAAATGCCATGAATGGAACCGCCGGCGGAGATATTGTTGAGCATGCCTCCCCAGGAGCTTAGCTCCTGTGCTCCGTCTGGCTGTCTATCGCAGCTCCTGAATTTAAAATCCCTCTCAAATTTTCGTAAAATTTTGCTTCCTTGTAACACCCAGAAAATGGAAAAACTCACACTGGCGGCAAAAAACAATTTCGAAAGCGATTCAAAAGGGAAAATTCGGTCCGAGTCGCGGTTACACCGGCCCGCGCCTCGCGAAGGCAAACAGCGAACTGCTTGGCTGCCATATCTGAGATCCCCTCCACAAAATTTTACACCCCCACCCTCAATATCACTCCGTCGCATCCACCTCTAACACCACCACCCAGTTCATATTCCCCACTCGTGGGCGTGATATTAAATCGCTCCTATACTTGGGGTTTGGCTTTTTCAGGACCGTATCAGGACCTTGATATTCGTGGGTTAAAAATCTTATAGAAAATTGTCAAAACAGATTCGAAAAAATTGTTACATCCAAGGTTGATGTTCTATTTTTCGATAAAAATCACACCAAGCTGTCAATGTACATACAATGTCGTAATTCACTTAGTATATTTCGTAAAAATTAGGGACTTTGTAGTACCAATATTAGATAGAAATTTTGACCTACCCCTTTAAATCTCAATCAATTTGACCTTGATTTTAAACCAATTATTTGACTAATTGGAGAGTATTTAATGAGAAGGGATGAGAAGGGAAAAAAGGGGCATGCAAATGGAAATAGAGGGGTATAGAGCCCTCGTCCTATATGCATAGGGCTCAAGGATCTTGGGGGGAGGGGGCACTTAATGAGAAAGTGCGGAGGGAGGAGGTTTTAATAAGGGGCTGGTGAGGAGTGAACAATATAGAGTGAGGAGAGAAAGGGTTCAAGAAGTTTGAGGAGGGGGTGTTTAGGGGGTAAGAGGAAATGAGGGAGATGCACAGAAAAACACTGGGTTTTAATTTTGTAGTATCTTCCTTTGTTTTGTTCTCAAAACGAGAATTTTTTAGTCTTAATTTGTTACGTGAACATAAGAAGCGTATCAAACTAATAATTATCACTAGATTTTCATTTGTCATTTTGATAGACCTGAAGTTAGTTTTTGAGAAATTCTTGTTCTCATTTAGAGATCGGCGTTTAACTGTGTGATGAAAAAGTCAAAGACTAAGTATGAAACTATATAAAACAGGCACTTTTGCATTCAAGCAGGTGACTTAAATTCTATTATTATACGCTCTCTGTGTCGTTTCTGAATTTTATTTCGCATTATTCATCTGTCGTTTCTGTTTACAGTTGTCGTATCTCTAGCAGATTCTCCTTAAACTTCTTTTCAGTACCCATAAACACCTTGAACGTCAGAGAATCGACCAAAGCAGCGATTCATCCCGAGATAGGGATTTTATGTTTCCTCAGGGATCATATCAACTCATTATTTATTTCAAAGTTCAATTAAATTTCGTAACAGGTAACGATGCAAAAGCTAGACTAGGTCTATTATGTGTATAGGTAATTTCCCATGACAAAATTTTGCTAATTAATATTAGAGAACTCGAAAAAAAATATGAAAAAGTAAAACCTTTCCTCTGAATTTGGTAATTTGAATTGGACAGCTAATCAAAAGGGAATTTCGAGTACAGCTATAAAGTAGATAAGTTTTTTATCAGCATCAAAGAAGAAGACGTCTCAAGTCTTTCATCGACAGTCCATAAATAATATAACTACATCAATGGTACTTAATTTTGACGATTTCTTAAATAAGAAGACTCGTTGCAGTTACTCCGGATTGAAATATATGAAAGGAATAAGAGATGATTAAGTGGGAAAAGTGCATGATGAAGTGAAACCTTTCGCTTGAAACTCTCTGGAGATATGAGGGAAGGTGTATTCGAATCTCAAAGATTATGAAGGAGCGGATGATAGAAGTAGGAAGAAGTAGAAAGTAGAAGTAGAAAGGAGCTTCTTCGAAGAAGGAACCTGGTCACGGGGCAAAAGTCTGTCTTGGTGTTATGGTGTATGCTGGTATATCCAGCTATCTGTGTTTTGTGGTAGGCGTAACCACCGTCGGAGGCCGCTCCAATGAGCGAGTAGCCCGCCCTCCCAATACCCCACGAGGGTCGCCGCTCGGGGAGATTTATTGAAATTTTATTTTTATGGTTGGCGAGCACGAACCGCCACTACCGGATGGCTGGTGCCTCGGCGCGAGACCAGACGACTTGCCGAAGGGAAGAAAAAGAGAGCTGAACGGAGGGCGAGAGCATTCAGCAAAACGAGAGAAAAAAGGAAAAAAGAAACTTAGAGATAAGGACAGAAAAAGTGCGTCTCGCTTCTTTTTCTCTATCGTTTTATTCGCTACATCCTTTTAATTCAATAGATACTCCTTTTTGTCCTCGCGAGCGAATCTCGTCGTTCTTAGTCGAGTGAGTTCCTGCTATTTGTGAAATAGAAATCTTAATTATTTAATGAATGCCGTAATTTATATCTTGTATAAATTTTATATCATAATATAATGCCATTACAGAGAGTTTTGATTGAGATGGTAGAAAACCAATGGGAACACAAAATGTGATAAAATGGGGGACCTAAAATCTTTCATTTATGATTTGATATTACTTTATCTGGACACATATATATGAAATGCCTTTTCATATATTTGTGAGAAGTATGTATATAATTCTGCATTCTACAAGGGATATTTTATTACTCTCAAGGGTGCTACTTACGTGTACTTCATATAATAAAAGATTTTTTTATTTTATGAACCCTCCATGTTAGTCCTTATTCTTATTTTGAAATATTTGATAAGAGAAATATAAATATGAAGTCCATGAGGATATAGAGTTATTTAAGATAATCTTACGGATTATGATTTGGGAAACTAGCTCAGTTTTTCTTGCAGATAACAATAGATATGACAACTACTGCAAGAAAAATTAAAAAATTTTTCATTTCTTAAATATATACTTTTATCCAAATTAAATATTGTCAATCGCGAATGCAATATAATAGATTAAAACGCCACTGATTATTAGCAAATCCAAGAAGGACCTAATAAGTAGAACGGGCGATGAACTGAGACGTGTTATCGAATTGATAATTTTGATATCTTGTCATCAGTTCATATAACTTTATATAAGAATGATCAATTACTTGTTAAGAAAGGGTAAAAAAAATTAAGAAAAAAATTAATTAAAAAATTAAGAAAGGGTTATAAAAGTAGTAATGACGAAAACGAATTAAATTATTGTTTCAAAATTTATAACTTTGCATTACTAATTTTAAGTAAGCACGAGTACTTTAATTAAACATGTTGAAGCTTTTGGTATGTTATTAAGAAAATTTTTTGAAACCCTTAATTTTCTTTGCTGGTAAAATGTTGTTTATTTTGCTGCTCCCAACACGAATAAAGAAGAAATCTAAAGAGAGAAGAACGGGGAATGGAAGCTGTCGGAGAAATTTAATATTCGCAACATAAAAGGATCGCTAGGATGGTGTACTTCGACATTCTTTCATTAATTTGAAAATGATTTGTAGTACGGAAACCAGAACATTGCCTTCCTCTCGTTTTTAAGCGTACCTCAAGAGATACTCGATACTAAAGAATGTCTGCAAATTAATAACACGGATTTTCTCTTGATTATTTAACTAATACATCTATTCCGTAATATTCAAAATTTTACAGAAATTTATATAGTTAAAAAGAACATGTAAATATATAAAAATTATAGCATTCTTCAAATTAGATAAATTTATTTAACAAATTGTATATATTGATAAAGAAAAAGGGGCGGGGTCAGCTGGATTATGAAGGATTATAAATATTATGAAGGGAATTACACCAAAATAAAAGAGGATCTCTAAAGAGTAGGGATAATTTTCGTAGGGTAATTTAGGTGAAGTTTTGATTATTATTTTGTACAAATATTAAACTAGAAATCTGCATACTTACTATATATACTACTATGTATTTCGCGTTGAAGATTTACAACAAGTAGAAAAAAAATTACTATGTAGTCACTTGATAGAATACATACATTGAAATTTGTGTGAGCAATAGCATTCCATCGACTGAGTTACCATTACATATATACTGTGTCACTTTCAATTAGAGTCTGATAACGATAACCGCGTACACGTTCACGAGAGTGAAAACGGACCTATTGCTGTCTATGCTATCTGCACGTATAACACTAATTGGATCAAAGGTGATTAATGTCTCTATCACGTACGATTAATATGGGAGAAATATTTTACGGTGTAGCGGGAATTGCAATATACCGCTTCATCGTAAATCGCCAGTAAATCATTACATAAACTCAACTGGTTATTTTTGAAAATAACATGAGTAGAAAAAATTGAAACATTTAATAGAATTTCATTTTCATATTTGAAATATCTATAAACAGTTAAAACTTTGACCAACAACAAAAGCTTAATTATTATTTCAATCATTGTGCTCATAAACCTAAGGTGATTCTATATTTTTATTACATTTATTAACAAGAGAATTGATAGTTATCGCCAATAAAAAGACAGTACAAGCATGTTCTGCGTATATTGTAGAATGTGATCGATTTTAAACAGTCGCGACGAGTGGCAACAAATGGACAACATGTCGAATGCAGGCAGTCAATGCCTCTGGCTAAAACTACCCTCGCAGTTAATAAAGCTTACAAGTCTATTAAAATAAAAAAAAAACTATGAAGTTGAGTGAAATCATGCAATTTCTCTTCACAAGGAAGATGTAATATATAATAGCATAATTTCAAAAATGTAGATCAAATTTTAATTACGCACTAGAAATCCACAACTTCTAGAAAAATAATTTTATTCTTGTGTCTTTGATATTAAAAAAAAAGAGAAAAAATTCCGAGGATATTATTTTCGTATAATATTCGACTGCCGAGACTCACCTATGACAACATGCGACGCAGGTAGGAATTCCTGTTATTACATACCAGAAACCAGAATGTTCCTTTAACGATCCCTTGGGAACATCTTCACATTCGCGAAACATGTATTTTAGGCTGTTCGTCGTCAACGTTTCAACTATCTATACCGAAAACCCACCTACTCTTCGGATTTTCTGAGAGAAAAGAGAATTTTTAAAAATGCTTCAATATATAAATTTATCAACTGTGAATATTACAAAATATTATAAAGCGCCCAGTAATGCAATGTCTAACCAGAAACTGTTGTTTCCACTTAAGAATAAACTTGATACTTTGTTGGAATATAAATTTTGCAGTTTCCTTCTTAATATATTTTTACCTTAAAGAAATTATGATGAATGCGTAGCTAATGGCTGTATAAAAATGAAATGTCTGACCAAAAATTCATTTATCTACTTAATCATTAAAACGTAGTGTGACTAGTGAAAGAACCAGTTTAAGCGAGACTCATGAAATAGTTTATAATAAATAAGGAAATTTAATCTTTTAATGTGTGTTTAATAAGTTTATAAATAAAATATTTGGATAAGAATGATGACAAAACTACAAAATATTTACTTATTCATGATATACACCCATGTCTGACCAAAAACGACTAGTTTCACTTAAATATCAGAAAGAAGTAGTCTGACTGAAAATACTGTTCACTCAGTGAAAAAAGAACGTCATGGCAAGACTCAGGAAATTAGTTTTCGTCGAGAAGTTTATATCTATTATTTTTATAAGTTATTAATGAATTATTAAATATATAAATTACAAAATTATCATTCGATAAGCTCTAAAAGATATTAATTTGTCACTGAAATCAGTATTTTGATTCCTTATGTATCTCGTATCAAATAATCTTGTTGCATAATTGGGATTACAAGGAGTTAGAGTGAATTATAATTAATTTAACGTATCTAATCATCAACTCTATACAGAATAATTAAAGTGCCTGCAGAGTGTTAATATTCTACAGTGTAAAATGTAGTATCTCAATTCAAAAGAACGACACCTCTTCACTTACGGTGAAAATAGGCTGCATGTTGAGATAGGTCGTTCCACGAGGATTTAGTGCCTTCGTTAAGCTGTAAGCTTCATTCAATTTTCTCCAATTTGTGGCAATTTGTGCTTACAGCACCCGCATACCCACATACCGCTCCCACGCGGAGGTTTCGACGAGTTATCTATAGTATACACATTACATACATTTCCGCGAAAATGTATTTATACAAACGAATTGCTAATCTCTCACCTTTGCATTGTTTTGTTTCAATTCTCCTTGCAAATTGATATATTTATCAGAAAATAAAGCAGAGAAAAGTTCCAGAGAGTTTCATAAAGAATAAAGAATTGCATTACTCAATTTGGTATTATTATGAAAAATATAATTTTATTGATTTAATAGAATGAATTTAAGTAACGTGAATTTTCAGAATTGTTTTACTTTTATCGGTTGTGAATACACAAATTACCGATTGAGCAAAAAATTATATTCCCAGGGATTATTTGTACAGTAATTAGAATTTCGTGATGAAATTTTGGGAGCGAAACTTTTAACAGTTCAAATTAATTTTTCTACAAATATATTGATTGTTTTCTGGAAATTTTTGCATGAGTTATTCTGAAAATATCTATTTAAAAAAAGAATGATTCCTGTCATACTGAATAGTTAAACTCATCTAGAATGAAAAACATTCTTGTATAATATTATATCCTCCAACAGGATTTAAAAGACCGAAAGGACTAGAATTTAAAAATTATAGTGTTTCAAAACATTCCTGGAAATTTGGTGAACGATGGACATTTGGACATATACTTGGATGTATAATTCTCGTTACGGCATCAGGAATGTGAGATATGATCGGAACTCCAGCCGGGTTCAAATGAAGCACGCTAGAGTCGGCAAGTGCCCCGTGGATATTATAGACCTGTGAACGAGACTGAGGGTGGTTTCGCGCTATATTGAAACGCTCGAACGTAACGACTAATGAAAGCATACGTGCGGAACTAATATCCTGCACCCCGCTAGAATGTAATAATTTTCAGAATGGTACTTCACAGGGACGAGGAGGAAGAGAGAGAAGGGCCTCTGTATTTCTGCAACAAAGGTTAACCATCCTTTCTATACAGTTCACCTGAAATACTTTGTATACTTGCTTTGCTTGTTACAGGTTTCGTGGTTTGCACCTATCCTGTAAACAATTACAAAATCTCATAATTTATAACTGAAGAGAGTTATTGAGAATTGTTCAAAATAAAATAGTGCATTAGAAGAAAAATGTTGTTCACTTAAAATATTATTACATTACTACACGACAGAAAGAGTAAGAAAAAGAGTAAGTTAAGAAAAAGTAAATTGCAAACTTTAAGTGGCGGTATTTGGAAAAAAGCAAATGTACTGAAATAGTATAATAAAAATGGTGATGCGTAATTAAATTAAAAAGTCTGCGGTTAATCCTTTCGCCGATAATTTTCACAGTTGAAGAACCAGATTTCCAATAGATATCGTATAGATATCGTATAAAGAAGTTACTAATAAAATGGTGCCGATTTGTTTACTAATTCAGAGTAAATTAATATTGTATAGTATTGATTTCAATTGATATAGTAAAGAAAATAATTGTAGAGTGAAAACATAAACCAATTTCGAATTTGAAAATGGTAAGATTTTCTGAGAAGGCAGCATTTAGAAACCCCTTTTTCATTCCGCTTTTCGTAATTCTTTTTCTTTGCAAGTTAATTTCGCCCAAGTCGACAAAGTACTCGAAGAATAAACTTCTGGTTGGTCCGATACATGTGTGCATTTGTACTAGTCTGTGTACACGTCGAAAGTTTAATTAGTTTTTAGAATGTATAGAACGGAAAGGTAGTGGAAGGAAAATTCTTAGGGAGAAGAAGGGAGAAAGCGAGATAGCACAGTTAAGTTTAGTGCAACTTGTAGTCCTGGGACAATTTCAGTCTGGAAGTTTTTCAATTTTCTTGGCTTACCGGGCTCACACTGAAAAGCTCAGGACTCTCCCGATTCTCCTCCTGTCGTTATCCTTGCAGATTTGTTTATCGCTATTGCAAAGGCGATAGTAGAAAAAAAATAAATTTTGGAAAATAGTCCCGCGCAAAGAGATTTTTGACTTATCACGAGAATTGCAATAAAGTGTGCATTATACTCTGTGTAAAAAAATAAAAATACTCCACTGAAAAAAAATTAATTACTTTGGAACCTTTAATTTCTTCCGACTTTCGGAGATGCGAATCTGCAGGACTTCATTAAAATACTCCCTCTTTGAATTTCCCTTTCTTGCTTCTCTTTCTCTTACTCTTAGTCCCTTCATAAGCTTCCTCTCACTCCTGTCTCCTTTTCCTCTTTGGCGCTGCACCCAGCCTCTCCTAATGGAAATTGATTACCACAAAAAGGCGATATCTAAATCATGTTGTACGCTTTCTCCATTTCTCTCATCCCTATTCCCTTCTCTTTTTGTCCATCGACTTTCTCTTCTTCCTTTCCTCTCTGTCTTTGCTCATCTTTACGATTCTATGAAAAACATTAAATAAGTACGAAAGCCTATCCGACAGAACAATTTCGCGAACAACAATACGTTACCTTCGATCCTAACGTACGAGTTCAATTGGGAATTTATTTTGCTGGATACGTTTTGAATAGAGTAATCTGCAGAAATAAATAAAATCTTGCGAAAAAGACGAATTGAACATTTTCACCGTTTTCTATCTAATATCACCCCTTTTACACACTCTCCACTTTCTAAGAGTGTAAGTATGGTGATTTCACTATTGCTAGTATTATTTAGACAATATTGCCTTTCAAAAGCGATAGAAAAAGGATTTACATTTCCTAGGAAAAATTTTGTGCACGATTTGAAACTGAAGTACATCAATATGGAAAGAGTTGGACGATTTAAAACTCGTCAGAAGTGGATTTAGTGTCAACCTCTCACGAACTATGTTGGATGCATGTACATATGAACACTATAGTCGTAAGTATACGTCGCTGTACTCGCAAGTACAGTATTCTTGATCCCGTAGGATGAGCTCTGGACTTACGGCTAAAACGTGGCAAGATTTACGCCGAAACTTAAGTCCGAACTAAAGATTTATTACCGCTTCCACTGTCTCCAAAGCCTCGACTTTCGCATACGACTCTGACTCGAGAGGGAATATCCTGCATTTTTATGCTGCCATTATATCTTCGCGACCTATGAGTTATAGCCGATTTAATTATTCTCGAACAACAGGAAAAGTTTGCTCTAAAGTCCCTACAATAATTTATCTTATGCAAAATTAGTGAATAAAACAAGTGTCATAACGTTATCAGTATTTTTATGTTTCTTCCCGCTTTGATTACAAATTATGTCGAGTAACATTTTTTTTTATATCTGCTAGTAAAAAACAGAGATTATATAGAGTGTGAAGTGAAATAGTCGTGAATTATCAGATTACGTGAAGGAAGGTCACATCGATCGCAAACTAACACGTTAGTAAATATATATCGTTGATCTTTATGTGATAATATATGTAGCATGTATGTATACAGCAGGGTGTAACGTTCGGCTTATGGGCGCGTAAGTCACGCGTTGAAGGATGACTTCACATTGCGTGTGTTTCCGGACAAACAACAGGCCGCCCCCTGCAGAACGGGTGCGTCCAGCTAACTTTCCTCCAAGGGAAAGTTATGTCCAAATCGATGATATGAGTTTACGAGAAAGCAGCGTCAATTTGTTTAACGCCTGTTAGTCGGTAAGTCATGCCTCTTAATTGGAGACTTCGATTAGAGATGTTCACGAGTCAAAAGAGAATCGTGCTGAAAAAAGTATTTTGGTTTCATCATCCCTCCTCTGCCTTTCAATCCCTTTCCTGGTAAGCCCTACAATGAACTTAGCAAGTCACGAAATAGCCCAAAGCAAAATAGATATAAGATTGCAAATGTAAAAAGCCGGATTACTTTTATAAATAACTTTTTTACATTTTCCAAGAAATATAAATTAAAGACTTTTGCAAGGGCCAATATAGATATTAAATATCTTAATAAGAGATATTATATGCAGGATTTTTAATTGTAATTTATTTTGTGCTACTTTTATGATCTTTGACAAATGGAACGTTGAAGACATTTTAATTAGATACAAGTATCTTTTTTGCTTGATAAAATAGAGAGAAGAATAGGTTGAGGTATCGATATCACTGGCCTTAGTGCCCCTTTGTATCATGGGTCGGCCGCCCCATTGGATTAGAAGACCCCATAGAGGGAAAAATGTAATATAAAAGGCTTATAGGCTAAGCTGTTAATATGTTGTACGACGAGACGACCGAGAAACTATGTATATATTACTATAATGTTCAAACATATGTCTTTATAATCTTACACCAACGCGTTTAGGACAAAAAGGGTCTTGCGGCTAACTTATCGACCTTCTTTACCACCTAATAATTTTGAATTTGATTCTACAGTCTTTAATCTATTATTAATAAACATACAGGTAAATTTGCAAATTTTTATTACCGGTTTTTGTAAGAGCTCCATGAAAAATATCATATTTATTAGGACAATTATATTATTGAAATTTAAACATATAGATGTCAATTGACTAAATGTTAAAAGCCGTACTGAATTTTTTCAGAATCTTTTAATTAATGATTTAATGAACGAGATATTTATTCATGAACTCTACACGTTACATTAATTACATTAATATTTAAATATTACCATGTTACTATTAAATCTATTTTCAGAAAATTTATCTTGTTTTCAATTCACTGCCTACTGGGATAAATTGAAAATCAGTATACTCGCGAATGCAATATCTATTTCCTAGTTCTCTCACTTTTATTCTTGGTACGTAACATCATATGAATATTTTACAAAATAGTTTTTTTCTCTTCTGTACCCTTTGTTTTAAAATTCAATATCTTCATTATTGTTTGTTTTTTATCAACACCGGTAATATGTCTTACACTGTTTTAACAATCGCATCCTGTTTAGTGATCATTTCTCGGAATAATTCACCGATTTTAATCTTTAAACCTCTTCCAAAATAAAATAATTTGATAATATATTAAACAGTGTTAGTTTCGATGTAATGCATCCCTTAAGACACCACTGCTGGACATCAACATTTATAGTCTGATAAAAATAGGATTTTAACCGTGCTAATCGTATTAATTTCCCCGGTCACCAAACTCGCACTTCTTCGTAGTGACAGTTCTAATAATGGTTTAATAATAACAGCATTAAAATTGATAAATACGTATTTGCCCCGAAGAAGCTAAAAAGTAAAATGCTGATTGGAATATATCATATAACGCCTTTTATATTAATATACAATATATGGCTGTCACTCTATTTAGGTTGAGAATTCCTATTTAATTTTGGAATGGCATAACTTATATGGCTCAAACGGTATACTCGGTACGGCGATGTCAGCTTCCAGAAAGTGGACCTGTGAGACTCGTACGGACCATCGCGTCAATTTCAACTAGGAAGACGAATATCGGTGCTGACAGCTCGGTGCCAAGTAAATTTCATATCTCAATTAGTTTTTAGACACGTGTCGCCACGTGGCCTATTGCACGCCAACCCCCATCGATGGGCGTAATTCTAACGCAAATACTGCAACAATGTAAGTATTGCTCGATTGGGGTCGTCGCGTATGTACACAACACAGTGGACTTCCATTAATTTTTACATCATTGTAATCGACTTGTTTATCGTTTCATTGTTTGTTATGGCATCAAGTTTTCACGCCATTTAATTATTTTTGAGGAAAATCATACTTGAAATCATTTTTAAAGAAACGAATATCGTGAAATTGCAGAGAATTGTAGCTTGAAATTGTTTGTGCTTTTTGTGTATTTCATGTGAGGAAAAGAAGTTTGGAAAAAGAATTTGGAAAAGGGGGTTGGAAGCCGATTACTTTTGTTAAGTTAACAATGCCATATTTTCTAATCCTTTGGCTTTAATTATTTCCTGAAATATTAACTCGGTGTTAAGTAAATTTGTGATATCATAAATTATTAATGAACGATATAATTACGTCGAAGAGGATGAGACCTGTAAAAGTATCTCAGATTTTCTTTCTGAAAATGAATATAAAATTTTGACGCTGTCATTTTGATTTCAGTCTTAACGGAAGTCGGAAACGCTAAACTTTTACACCGCTGTTCGATATAAAGATAGTGATCCGCCAGTCTAGAGTTAATTTAGAGGCCATTTCCTCTGTAAATAGCCAATAAAAGCGCGACGAGCTTGCGTGGGGTCAGAAGAGGGAGACGAGCCAGGAATGGTTGGCAGCGTTCGGGAACAGGAAGCGCAATATTATAAAATTTAATGTCTTGGTTTACGGGCTACTGAAGCCGGCTACAACCTCGCTTTGATATTTACTGGGCAATCGCTAGGCAAGCAATATCGTGTTCGCTCTGTCCCGCATTCAATCCACCATCTTTCCGACTTCGTTGCGTCAAACGTTTTATACTTGATTGTAAAAAAAAGATAAGACACGACATCTGTAAGGCTTCTGTATAAGACTTCCTACTATATAACTATTAACTGACTCAAAATTTTAAAGCTTTGTAAATCCCTAAGTAAAATTTCGAAGCATACTAGGTCAAAAAAAAAGCCTAAAGACACGTGAAATTCTAACCGCCAAGGGAGTGAAAATTTTAGGATCTATCGCAAATGACATGAATTCTATTTGAAAAAAAGGTATTTTATTAAAATTTTTCTTCCAATTTCACTCGCTCCATGCACTTCCCCTTTTTTAGACTCTTTACAAAAATAACGAGCAACAGAAGGTAATTCGGAGACCAGAAAACGCTAATCACTTATTAACTTATATAATGAAGAGAGTAAAATTTTTACGCGGGAAACCTAATGGCCGTAATTCTGTTTTCAGTTGGTTACAAAAGCAGTGGTCTGTGGGGGTGGATAAAGAGAGACAGGTATAGATGCGAAAATGGAGAAAGCGAGAGAGGAAGAGAAAGAAAGAGAGATATAAAAAGAGAAAGAGATATAAAAAGATAGAGAAAGAAAGAGCAAAAGTATCTGACTCTTGCGAATAGTGCGGGAAAGAGTGGTCACGTGTATTAGGAACTTGGTGGATGCAAGTATACCTGTAGATGTGCACATGTAGAAACTCGCACACGAAAGTGTGAACTCGGGTAGAAACGGGCGAAACACAAGACATGGGGTAGTGAGATAGTACGGTGGCGAGGTAGCGGCGTCACCACGGAAATCAAGAGTAATGCCAACACGAAACTGCACTACCCCTCGCCCCTGTGCCAACCCCCTCCCCCCGCCTCATCCCACGATCTCTTCGAGCTATCCTACACACTACCCTTCGTCCCACCTCGACGTTTCTCCACCACCTACTACCGATCTCACCCACCCCGGGGAATAACCCCCATTCCAACCCTATACAGATACTCTGCCTGAGACAGAAGATCGCTTGGCACTGCTGTGTCATATATCCACAAACGCACCAACTTTTATCCAGAAAAGAGCTTTTTGTAACCCAAAAATTGTGGACTAGATAATTATTAAAATCACAGTTTTCTCTCACGTATAAGATTCCCTGGAATAAGGATTTAATATTTTTATTCTCCTGGTTTAAAGAGGCAGGAGCTATTATAAAGAATTTTTAATTATATCTAATATTTTCTAAAAATATTGGATTGAGGTATATATTTGCTGAGTGGTGTCAGTATCCGCCTAAAAGGAAAGGCAGTTGTTTCCCAAATCCCAGGAGCGAAAATGTGGTCATTCGTATGATCGGTCGCGTTCGACCCTCTTCACTAGGAACCCCCGAAACGTCTTTTAATATACACTATATCTTCAACGAGACTTAGGATTCCCTCTTTTTCTCTTCGCCGAAAATTCCGACAATAACGTTAGATCCGTCAGCACGCAAAGTCACCAACACATATATACTGCACTATAGTCCAGCTAAAACTCACATATATTCTAATCTGTAGCTTCAGTAAAAATAAACATGTGAGAATATTATATTCTTTCAATAATTGTGCCTTTTTGAATTATAAACAGCAATAGAACATAAGAAAGTAATAAAAGGCCGGTGTTTTTATTTATTTAAAAATAAACTTGTATTGTAAAAATAACTTGTAGTACTGGTCTAATTTGAAATGATGTTTTTTTGAAAGGCAAAGCTTTTAGGTATGAAAGTGTGCTTGTACTTATAAGAGAGAAAGCCGTAGGATGTATATCTCGTCTGCTTATATTGCGGCAGATTAAATTAATTCCGGCAAATTAATTGGTAGTTCAGATGTTTAGCCTTAAGTGAGAGCGTCTAGTTTCCCCATGCTTCCCTCTCTCTATTTCTTACCCATCCTATGAGACACTCGCTTCCACACGCGCACCTTCCATTCTCTCTGATGCTTACTGATTATAATAATAATTTCTTTTTATCAATTTATATTATATAACTTTAAGGGCACTAATAAGTCATTATATTGTCTACATAATTCTTTATTGTTTCTTAATAAATATATATATAAAATCATAATGCAGGAAAATATTTTAAATATATAAATATAATTATTTAAAAAGAGCTTAGAAAAACCACATTAAATACTATACAGTAGAGGAATTTTTGCCAATAAGTTAACAAATGCAATTTTCTCAAATAAAAATAAAATATAAGTAACAGGTGTCTATGTATATCGTCGATATGTGTTAAATAATATTTAAAATATCCGATAATATATCTCTCAATTAATTGAATATTTTTGTAATAGACATCGTTTGTACTACAAATAATACAAATACCTAAAAGGCTTGGTAATTGTACCTAAAGTGCAATAATGATATCAGTTTTCAATATAATCTTGAATATGAAAACCAAATATACTTTACTTCAAAAGTTCAAATGATAAAAATTACCAGTTCATGAAATTCGGTCAAACGTTTCTCTGAAATTGAACTTGAATGTTATTATGCAAATATTGCACAATACTGATACTGGAAAGAATAAAGCTGCATTCCCAAAATTTTAAAAACCGCTAATTTCTGTTAGTTTTTAAAAAATTTTATTTTTTAACGCTGCTTTTGGTTTTGGTACTATATTAGTCAATCGATACTATAATGTATCGATACTGAGTAACATAGAGCTCGTCTCATGGAGTTTTCTATGGGTTTCCACCCTACTGTCGGTAAGGACTCGACTTATACACCCTCCCTACTGCGATTATCGACCGCTAAGGGTTTTTCTTCAAAGGGTATTTATCTCTGGGGTTTTTCCGAAACTAGTCGGTATTTTTATCATTCAGTTTCAACTGATAAATTTTCACGTGTTACCATTCAATATCAATTTGTTTTCGGCAAGCTCTTCTTTTATCAACAATGCCAACCGCTCCAATGCCTGAAAAACAAATAGAAAATAACTGGTTTAGTAAAATTAGAAAAGTGCAATAAATAAAATACAGTAAAGAACTAAAGGCAACTCTAATACTATAATAGATACTAAAACTAATAAAAATTAGTAAAAATCTTTTAAAGAATTTAAACAATAAACAGTAATAAATATTATTTTTAAAAAGACAACAAATTTAAAATATAATTTAGTTGTAGAGGAATATATCTGTCGAGATAGAAATAAAGCTTACCAAATTCATATCCTTGTACGTAGCTTTAGCAAAACTCGCCCTGATGGCGTTGCAAGGCCTTGTAGGGTCAGCCATAAAAGAAGCTCCAGGAGCCAAAAGAACCCCATGCGTTACTCCGCGTTGCATTACCATTTTCCAAGTGTCTTGAACATCTCGCACATGAATCCACAAAAAAAATCCGGCATTTGGTCGACTAAAATCTGCCAAGCCTGAAAGGAAAAATTTTTTTATTAGAAATAAATTAAAACCACAAATTAAGAGCGATTTAATGAAGAACAATTAAATAATTAATAAATAATTGCTACAAACCTCGTAAGTGTTTCTCTGCAAGAGCTACCATGACTTCACGACGTTCTTTATAGATGGACCTTATATTACGGAAATGATCCATCATTTTTTCGTATCCCCAGATTTTCAACAATTTATACAGTATCACCTAAAATATATAGAACCATGAAGTCTTGCAATAACATTCCTCATTATCATTAATTAATGACTACTTCACGCGTTTACACTTAAGATAAGCAGACACGCGCCGCGAAAGCGCTTTTACTTTATGTGCAGGCTTGTATCAATTCTGACTGAAAAATTACATTCCCGACAACTGTCTTTGCTAATCATTTAAAGTCATTTAACTGTTATATCGTTGTAGAGAAGTCGTATTAAAAATATAGACACAAATTTTAGAGTGAGAGATTAAGAAATTGCATTGCTCACTTTTGCACAATTAAGATGAATAACAAAAAGAAAATATAAAAATGTGCTTCTTAATGAGGAAGAAATTTTAATTCTCTGTAAGATTATGATTTATTAATTTATATAGATATATGAATAGAAAAATCCGAGTCTGGCGTCTCGCATCTGTGGCACAAGGTTATCGTTTCTTATTGTTGAAACTCGATAAAGAGCCATCATAATTTATTGACAGAATTATTTCGTGATGCTAATGCAACACTTTAAAACATCACCATTATCATTAGGTTCTTATCTTTCTTCGAGTTATCTAGAATTCCAGCTAGAATGAGTAAATATCTGTCATAGGTTTCAGTTACTTCCCTATTCGGATTTTCTTGTGATAAAGTTCTTGTTCTTGTAATATACCTGTGATAAAGTAGTTGCGTGAAGATGACTGCTTTGCATGTGAAGTTCTACACTAGCAACCAAAGGAGCTGCAGCTGTTATGACACCTATTCTTAGTCCACTGCTTAAAACCTTTGAAAAGGAATCCAGCCTTATCACCCTTCCTTCTGTGTCCAAAGATAGGAAAGATTTTGGAGCCTCCTAAAAATTAGAGACAATAATATTATCAGAAGTAATAAAATAGATGCTTTTAAATACATAAATCATCTTTCAAATTAAGAAAAAATACAATTGAAAGGCATTCTTACTTCGGTGAAGTACATAAAGTGATAAGGATCATCATCCAGGATCAGAAAATTGTAATCGCAAGCTATCCTGTATATTTCCTTGCGCCTTTCCAAAGGAATGACAGTTCCTGTAGGATTCGCACCAGTGGCATTTATGTACATAATTTTGGGCATTTTTTTCCCCGAAGCTTCCCTGAGTCTTAAAGTTTCCCTCAAAAATTCCGGATCAATTCCTTGGTCATCTTGACGAATAGGTATAAGTTCAGCTTCATGAGGTGCGATCTACAAGAAAATTGATTTTATTAATAACATTTTTGATTAAAATATAAAAAGTATCAGGACCGAAAATTTTCAACTTTTTGGCAATGACTCATATGGTTTCAATTCCATCAAGATTAGGATCTGTCAACTTACCACTACTTCAGCTCCAGGGTAAAACGGATCTTGGACCAGAATTGGATCCCCGTAACCAATTATGGCTTCAAGCGATTTACTCAGTCCATCTTGACCTCCGGCTACTATCACGACATCTCGACTCTCCCAGAGGGGTGGTGCATGAGCCCTTTTTTGAAATTCTCTTATTGCCTAAAAATAAAATAGCTCGTTGAGTATTCTCATTTATTTAATGAAAAATAAATAATTTCTTTAGAGGGAAAAATTAAATAATAAATGAGAATATTATGATGACTTACTTGTAACAGTGGAGGAAATCCTTGACTCGGAAGATACTGAAGAGCTGCTCCTAATTCTTCTCCTTCCAGAGTAAATTTCGCTCCATCGTTCAATTTGACAGTGATTTCCGTGAATGGAAAAGTTTCCTCATTTGGCATACCCTCAGCTAGGGAAATTACACTATGAGGTGTCGAATAAGCAATCTTGGCTAAAATCAAATAAATCTTGTTAAATATATTACAATTATTATCTCATTATATAGAAGAGAACTGGGGAAATGACAATTAGATAATTTAGAGTTTCTATAATTTCTCATTATTAAAAATTATAATCACAAAAAAAAGAGACTTGATGATAACAAGGCGGAAAATTTCGTGAAAAAGTGCATGCACTTTTTTTACTTGATTAATTTGCTCACAGACTTTTAATATCTCGAATTTTCAAGAGTTTAATCACATTATATCAAAAAGTTAAAATTAAACCCAATCTAATTAAAATTCCTGTAATGAAAGTTGAACGAAACAAGCAGTAACTTCACTCTACATATTCGTGTAATGAATTTGAGATTATACTTACTCAATTCTCTCGTGGGCGCGGAACGCCTCAGCTTAGCAACTTCTGTTTTAAACTCAGCATAGTCCAGTTTGAACTTTTCTTTGCTTTTCATCATCTTTCCCGAGTTCGCGAAAAGATCAAGACAAAGGGTAATAAAATGTACCGAATTGAATTTTACCTCACTTTCACACAAAACTCCAACGTAATTTCAATGGAAATAAAGCGCGACTAAAGCCCTAAATTATTTTTAAATAATCTCCAAATTAAAAATATGTATAAACTTGAAATTCGTATTAATTGCAATGAAAGCAGTTTCTCAAGAAATTCTCGTAACTTTTTTTGTATTCGTTAATAGAAAAATTATTCACGCGTTGAAATAGGAAATTGGTATGTTCGGTGGAATCGGTTTGAGGACGTTTACTTGACAATACTGACACCGCGCTTGGTTTGGACGGCTTTTATATTTAAGCGATAGCATTGGTTGCGTCAGATAACGTTATAGCATATGCAAAACAAAACAGTGTGGTTCCACTGATGGCTTTCTGTGTTATTTCTCCCCTTCAACATTACTGTCTTTTTGTTTCATCACCATCCATTCAAAGCAAGTCGGAAGTGAACATTGATATAATATAATATTGTTATCCACGTAAAATGGGTCAAATGCTTAAATCAACGATAAACGCTTTTATTGACTAAGTTCATTACAAGCATTTCGCTTTACCTCATCCCACTTGTTTAATTTAACCATTCAAAATACAATGCGACTAATAAACGACACAAATTTTAGGAAGCACATAACATGCGATTACATTCGAATCAGAGGAACAGCAAATAAAAATGATTTTACAGTAAATCACTGGTTATCCGGATAATGACGGATAGAAAATCTCCAGCTTTTTTTCAGATTCGATGCAAAACCGAGATAAACTTTTGTCATTAAAATACAAATGCTAAATAATAGTTTTTTTTAGAAAATTATTTTTCACAGCAGGAATTTTAACAATGTTCACTTAAGCTTTACAAAAAAAAATTCGGATTTAATTAAAAACGTGAGCTAAAAACGTGTGTTCACGTGGATTCTGGCCTGGCCCTCCCTGCGCCCCTCGTAGACAATTCGTGGAATTTTGCCATCTGCCCACGTGGTATATGGATGGCCCCTTATGAAATACATTAAAGTGACTCTTATCATAGTTAATATAAATTTAAATATGTAAATCAACATTAAAATCGCTGACAAGATAAGGTCCAAAAAAGAATGTGGATTCTGAATGACTAAACAAATTTTTCGTAATGATAATATTTCAAAAAATTCAAAATTTCTACAAAAAATTCAATTTATTTCTGTTTCATATAAAATATTGAGAGCTGGACACTTGCGAAAGGAGCAGCAGATTAATTACAACATTTTCAAAGTTTCTTGATGAACTTTCTATTATTGCAAGATACTTGTTTATTTCTAAAAATTCAGAGTTCGAAACACTAGGTAAAAATATTGATCAAAACACAATCTGTTTATGAAAGATAATTTTTAATACAGGAATTCTATATTGAGAAATCTATGTTTCAATGGAATAAGACGCATAATTTAAAGTATGAACTAATTTCTCGTTTCAAGGTAACAAACAATCTTCTACGAAACATGAATATAGGACATTTCATTAGTATTAGTCTCAGAAAAATATAATATAGGGTACATAAGCATATAGGCTAGGTGAAGTAATTTCCATTGTTAATCTTTCGTGAATTTTCCACTTGACTAGTGTTTATTTACGCAGAGATAGGTACCGATATCAATATTCGTAAAAATTCCAATAGCATTGTTAAATTCTCCGAATTTATGAAATTTTCCATATCAATGGAAATATCATAATCCGCACTTTCTTTGATGAATCGATTATTGAAAAGAATCACTGAGAATCAATGGAATTTGACTGGGAATAAGTAAAGTTTCACTGATTTGTTACTGATTCAAGTTTAGAGAGTTGTATTTCTAAAGTCTAAACAGTAGCTAATCACAGTATTTATTATAAGGCAGAAATCAGCATTTTTGTCAATCTTATTATGAGATGATTTTATAATTCTACTATTTTGTATTTGATGACATGCATCAATATGGATTCAATATGCCTGGGTCATCAAGAGAGGTATTATTGTTTATCGTAAAGACAGGCCGTCTACTACTAAAATGTAAGCGTCACAACTTTACGCGCTTGTACTCAAGCGTAAACTTAATTAGATAAAAGGCGAGAAATTAAATATCACCATGCACTCTAATAATTACATTCATAAACTTTCTTCAATAATTTTTACAAAATAAATCTGGACATTAGTAAAAATATAATGAATATAATTACTGAGCCTTGTTTCATGAAATGGAGTGTTATTTCATCAATTTAAATATCTCAGTTGTTAGCTGTTATCAAAAAGGTGGGTTGACGTAATAGTAAACATAACACTGAGTGTATACATCATAAATATAATAAAAGAACTTAAAATTACATCATTCTTATTAAATATTGTTAAGATGGATGCAGAGGAAATATTGATGTTCGAGGAAAATCTTTTTTCTTCATTTTGTTTGACCATATCTCATCTTATCTCTACCTCACTTCCTGTGAAATATACAGGAAAACCAGATTATGTTTTTCTTTCAGTCGCGTGTCTAGCCAACTGTAAGGTCACGGTTCTGTACTGATAATGATGTAACCATAAACTGTAATTTCATCAAATAGATGAGCGAGTGAATGAATGATGAAAGCGCGAGCTAGAAAAGCCAGTGACCTAAACCTTACGAGAACCATTTTAATATCTCATGATTGTGATACTTTAATTTCTCATATCCGCTTCTTTTGCATCACTTTTCTCTCTCAATCTTTAAAAGCTGATTGATATATTTTCTTAGGCCTCTCTGTCCCAAGGTTTCGTAAACTCTACACGCTTCTGATGCAATAAATACGCAAAATTAATCTCCCAACTTTTTATGAGCACTTATAATTATGCTTGGCGCGTGGCAAGTGATAGGAGATGAAGAGAATTTCATCAAGAAAATTCTTCATCTAATTAGATTCACTCAATAAATATATTGATTACTGAGAAAAATTATACAAACAGTTTGTCGTGTGCTAAAATGAATAAATTTTTTTAATGAGTGGAAATGCTGTTGCGCATTAAAAAAGATTTTTTTGAAGTTTTTGAGCTGTTTTAATTTAATCCTAAGTGAACGAGATTAAAAAGACGGCAAATAAAAGGAAGGCTAAATGACTGTGTCAATTAACCTTCTAGATTTTATTACCTATTGCGTGTTAAAATAATAAACCATTATTAATTGTAATAGTGACTAAGATTTTTTTTCTCAAGCAAACATTGTATAAGACTTTAAGTATTTAGCAGTGAATTTTAAGACATCAAATATTTTCAAACTGTATGTATTAGTAAACTTATTCCTTTTTTATGATGAAATTTTGTATAAAATTTAATTGACTGACTCATATATCTATATATATGTCTATATATACATATATATTGTAGTGCAATAATTCTTAAGAAAAAAACAGCTGACAATTGTTTGCAAACGATTGTACACATCGAATGATATTTTTTTATCAAATATTTCAGCATCACAGTATTCGCTCGACAACTACAACAACACGAAAATTATTATTTAATCATAGTTAGTCATGCAGTTACAGGAAATAAATTTTATTTGAGGAAATGATGAAACTTTAGAGTTTAAAGGATAATAATTTTTTCATAAACACTGATGGGATTTTTTAAACATTTTTGGACCATAATCTACGCAAAATTGACATTTCTATCAAATCTAAGAATCAAGTGAACATTAGCATAAATTATTTCATCAAATACTAAGAGACTATCAATTACGTTAGTCGTTTTTCTTATCACTATCATTATGATAATGTCATCGTGTAATTGAGTGATATCAGTAACAAGTACATGATAATCGTATTATCCCGATTAAAGGGTTAACTATATATTAAAGGTTGAAATTCTTTCTCTATTATAAAGTAGACTTTGATTTTTATTTGGTAATTCTCCTTTTTTGCGGACAAAATGTTACATCAGATAATAATATTTTATTGCATCATTAGTGATGCAATAAAATATTCAAAGAGCTAGTATAATGCAAAATAAATTTCAATATCACACAGTAAAATCAGTAGTCACGAATAAAAAATTAATAGATTGAAGGTAATAATAATTTTCAATAATTCTCGTATTGGATCTAATAATGTGAAATTCTATTATTATATTCCGGGCAAAACAAACGATGGAAAACAATTGCTGCATTGCTTTCGCAATCATTCCATAACAGAAATTCTGATAAATTTTAACGTTGTACGGGTTGCATCCTCTGTATTATTTCTCTCGCATTTTTCAACTAACAATGAGATTCACATGACGTTAGTGATAATGTTTAGATAATAAAAGGAACTATAGTACACAGATGCGAAACTTTTGTATTTGAATAACAGTATTCTTCAGGGTTATCGAGCTTTCATATTCGTCAGATCGATTTTTCGACATAACAGATAAAGTCCATGAATAATTTTAACGTTTCCTTGTGTAATGTGATTCCTTTAGAATCGTTACATACTTGTTTTTCCGTTAAAGTATATATGTGTTTTGATTAGACTGAGTAAATCAAGGTTTTTCGAGATTTTTTTAGGAATTGGAAACCATCTGGATAAATGTTGGGTCAAAGTGAATCGAATGTTACAATAAAATTGATATGAATAAACTCTGGTCGGTTCTAATTTTTCAATAAACCACGATAAGATAATAAGACAACCAGAGAAACATTATTTGTATATAAATATATTTTTTAAAGACTTTAGTCAAAATTCTAGTATTTACACATTTTTTAAATAATAGTTCTCTATATTATTTTGATTTTGTCTGCGATTTTTGGTGCAATTTCATTAAACGGATTTGATGAAATCAATTCCAAGTATATAAATGAAGGATTATCAGTAGCAGACTTCTCTGTATTTTTCTTTTTGTTATAAAATGTGACCATAAGACGTGACTTATAAACATTTTTTATTAGAAATCAAAAATGACCTCGAAAATTACTGGTATTATCATCCAAATTAATGGAAGCCGCTGATAAGAATTAACAGGACTCAGTAGAAACTTTGTACTTTCGGAACGAGCTCTAATTGTTACTTAATGAATTATTGCGATTAATTAATTTATTAAAAATCAACGAATATTGATTACTTAAGATGTGATCCGCCTTCATGTACGTTTTACTGATGCAATTCGCCAATATTATTTCAAATATAAAGATTGTGATCACTATTATGAAAGAAGGTAATGCGTAATTGTAAAGACGCAAAACCTTGTTTACTTTATATTATAAAAGTTAATATCTGATTGAAAAAGTGTATGGAGTGATTTGATATAATAAAAAGCAATCTTTTAGATGTTATAAAAGAATTTAAGAAATTTTTATCGGAAATTATCCTCGTGCATTTTATATGCAGCAGTACCTTCTTAATATATTTGACAATCGCATTCTATCTTTTGATTAGAAGAATATGTCAAATAACACTCCATCTGAGTTGTCACGCTGACCTGGAATAAGACGATCGACAATTCCATTGAACGAACAATGGGTATAATGAAATTTGAAAATAATCAGCTGGATAATTCATAGCCGCCAAGCGGTTACTATTAGAACCTAGTGCCGGTGAACAAGTACAGCAAAGGAGCTCGTTGAGGAAGACAATCTCCCGAGAGGAGATGGGATGAGCTTTTTTCCAATTTACGAAGATCTATTTCCTATCGATGAATTCCTTTTTTTCCCAATTCGCGGTATGGATGCTGCTAATACAGGTCGACACAGGTGAAAGATGAAGTAGGAGGATAGGCAGGCAGGCACTGCAGAAGCTAAAAGCCGGAGCTAGCATCAGGAGAGGGTAATTTTAGGTTGGCTAACGTCGTTTCGCTTTTAATGAACTTCTCCGTTCGTTAAGTACGTTTCTCCATCTCCGTCTCCGCCAGACCGAGTAGTTCGCTAATTCGAAGCCGATGTCGGCCATTTTTTCTCTAGTCCCCGTCTCATCTCATTCATTAGCCTTGTGCAGACTCTTCAGGAATTCTCGCCATTGGGACGCCCTATTGGTGGATCTTGATGCAGCTAATAGCCCTCGTTTATATCGAAGATTCTGATTTTATTCCTGCTCATGACGATCAGAGGATTCCTTTAATTAGTGTGCTTTGTATTTTAATCAGTTAATAATTCAATCAAATAAGTTTAGTCAAGATTTAGATTTCTAAAGTTTCATCTGCTACCAAATTCCTAAGAGTTATTATCAAAATCTAATAAACATGAAAGAACTTTGTGAATTGAGACAAATATTATCACGAACTCGAATATAGATATCAACCATGATCAATTTAATTTCATATAAAAGGAATTTAAAATGGTTAAAATCTATAGAGCAAGAGCTCGATAGATTGAAACTGTTGTCTGGCGTTTGTTGCGAAATTGAATTGTTCGCATCAGGGGATAATACTGCAGCAGAGTATGAGATCAACGGAACTTTCTTCCATATATACTGTAATAGACTTTCCGCGCCACGGGACACCACCCTTCGATTCAGCCTGATATTTTCTAATATTTCCAATAATATATCTATAAGCTATAAACATTTCCGGGCATTTTTATTGTTCTAACCTGATGAAAACTTTGCGGTCCCCTTTTAGAAGAAGCGAGAACTTTTATGAATCACGAGTCAAGTGGCAGCATAACACAGTTCGTTTCAATTTCCATTTATTTAGATTCTAAGCTACTATATACATAACGTTATCATACTACTTAATAAAATGCAAATGCTGCATTCCGCGTCAAAACTCATATTTATTATATCGATAAGCTTCCTAAAGATAGAATGCTACTTGCAATTTATAATCACTAATCGCGATGATGCGTGAATTGGATTCTTATTCTTAATGTTGCACTTAGAGCGAATTCCCCTTGGTTTATTTCTTCAACCACAATGATTCCAAGACAGTTTGTATCTTCATTCAAGTTCTATTGAAAGTCGTTTACGCCCTAGCGACATGCGCCTAATTGGGTATACCCCATGCTGCCCCTTTATACAGGGTGTCAAAATACTTTTTTCACGCCTGCCACACAGTCAGTGGGCTTCAGAAGTTCAGAGCAATATCCCGGGACTAGACAAAGATACAAAAAGATACAACAGTACTTGTATCTCAAAGCGACCGACCGAAAAGAATTCACAATAGAATTGTTGTCCGACCAACGATTTCGAGTGCGACGATCCCTCTCTGTGTACACGCTCATGTCTCTATTGTAAGAGATTGTATATACGACGTGTGATCGTGTGAACAAGAAAGGAAATAATCTTCTTGATACATATATTGTTGCAGGATTTCAGAGACTAAGCATTCTATTTGAACGCATATAAAGCTTAAGGTGTGATACAGAAACACTTTTTCATTCTTTAATGCAATTTCTTAAACTAGAGTCATAGGTGCAAAATACAAGAGTGTGATGTTACCTAATCTCAACCAAATACTTATTTCTGAATCCGAAGTATGATGATAAGAAATTACTAATGAAATAGTGCCAAGACTGTGGTTTTTTCTTTAATCAAAATTATGTCAAAGTGATTAAGTTATTCTATGGTAGTCTATAGTAGCTACTTGGTTCACAATATAAAGGTTTTGCAAATCGCACGTCTTATTGGTTATCACTTTGGAACCCGATGATGGGCTCAAGCCTTGAAGAAAATGCATTTACCAACGCCTTTTCCAACTTCAGCCCAGCTAACAGGATTACGTCGAAAGCTCGATAATTGCTGATAATTCGGGCAACTTCGTTAAGACGTTCATCAGGGTCGGGAGTGAAATGCTTTCATTTGATTATTCCTCGATTTCAATAACTCGATAGCCACGTCCATAAATGGTAATCGATTAAATTTTGGCAACAATTAGATATAATGCTAAACCGCTATTTTTTATAATTGTTTCACACTATTTCGAAGTTACTATCTTTATATATAGTTTCAGAAATTTAAATGATACAAATTGTTACTTAATTTTTCTATCAGCAAAATACCAATTTATCTCTTATTCTTATTCTTATTCTTCCTCTTATTCTATATTCGTCTTTAATTTCTCTGAGATATGAATTAATCTCATTTTAGATTATACCAGAAAAACGAATCTCTCTTAATCCACCGAAAGTTTTTTCACATAAAAAAAAAGCACAGACTAATGATTATCTTCTGCCCTGCTGAAAAAATTACTTAGTCACTGATTTCGACATGAATGTCGTAAATATTATAAATGCCAAGCTTTACTACTGAAAAGCCTGAGATAATTGCGAAGAATATATTTTTAATTGTTTTTGTTTTACTCATTTTATAGATAGGTGGATTTAAAAATGTTTCATTTTCAAATTTTTAATTGATCTTAAAAAAAAAACTTTTCATTAAACTTTATTTACGCATTTGTATTATATTATTAGGTATATGTATTCTAAAAATTCTTTAATTAAAATCGTTTTAAATTATGTACTGGCTAAATGTACTGGGCTAGTACTGCCCCGATGGTGAACTCCGGAGGAGTACAGAGATTTCTACCTGGGTTTCTGAATCTGTGGAAAAAAAAATCGATCAGTTTATCAAAATTGAGGACTATTCAAATATTAAATAATATCTTTAATATTCTTATTAGAGAATTTTGAGAAAGGGAAAGAGTGTCGCGTGTCTTAATATTATTTCTTAAGGAGAAAAAAGGAACTCCCAGAGGGGGGTTTCCAATTGCATTCTTCGGCCTAATTAGGTTTGCGGAGCTTAGGCTGAGAGGCCCAATTACAGTAATTGCGTAAAGATGTCACTCTCGTAAGCGGATTTCTAGCGGCTCTACTGGCATTGTACTCAGACCAAACCCTGTCACGAGACGCAGAGGGAAACCGTTACTTTACATTAAAATTCAACCCCCTGTATATACGGTAATAACCACAAGTAACGCTTTTTTTTTGCGAAAATAAATGACCTGTACTTAACTTGACAATTTCTTGAAAGGCGATAAAGGATTATCTGAAAACGACTTAATTCTTTTTAGGCTCTACTCTTCCAAAAAAAAATCTTTTTACACATTACAACCAAGAAAAATTTAATTTAATCTGGATGTTTTCATTTTCAAATAACAATCTGAACAGAGTTAAAAAATTAAAAATTAAAACTATTTTATTATTCGATTAAAGAAAAAGGGGAATTGGTTCGACAAAAAAGTTTATGATGTTAAATTCTGGGAGCAGCTACTCTTTAAAATTGTATTAAAAAAAGGTTGAAATTAATTTTATGAAATTGGGTGCTGGTAAGTAGTTGTTCTTCCATGCCGTGAAACTCTTGTGTGGAACGCATCAAGTATTACAGATTAAATTAACTAGACGGAGGAAAATTGAAAAATCCGTGAAAGCGAAGCGGAGGTGGAGAGGAAAGCAGTCAGAAGAAGAATAGAAAAAGCAAAAGCCTGCCGTGGCGTGCTACGAAAACTCGTTTAGCAAGATGAAAGAACTGCTAACGACTTATTTTCGATAAGGAAAAGTTAAGGCTCTTTCTATACTTTTTCCCCATTTCTAAGCGTTTTCCACATGCTGCAATTACTATAATATTGCGAATTTACCCCATAAGTGATTCTAACATACTACAGGCAAAATAAATATATATAATATTGTAATATGTATATTTTTTGTCATGTTAAAGAGAATAAATTGAATACAATAAAAAAGGTGGAAGTTTAGAAAGACACAAGACATAACAGTTGCGAAACACAACTCAATTGCCAAGTGAAAACGATGTGAAATGGGATTGATGTAATTTCGTTAAGCGCCCCTGCAACTCTCCTGCTTCGAAATTTGTCCTAAAATGCTGTCGTTTATGAGAGTATGTGTAACTGGTGTTTCATGATAAACGGGTCCACAGGGTTGATTCTAATGACTTATGAAGTCAAGCCAAATGACCGACCCGGCATTCCACCCCCGGCACTAACCATCCCCATGTAACCACCCCGCGAGCGGTACTTGGAGTAACTCGGCAAATCCAATAATCTCACCCTAGCAGGAACAATCGTTCTCCCATTAGATTGCTCTAAGACGAGATGCGTGACGTAATGGCGTGAGTAAATGTTTTCAAACACTAACTGTTTATGATTCATGTGGTCACAAGGGACGAACGTCAATAAGATTGTAAATAGTCATCACGAGGAAAACAAAACTCCTGCATGAATGCGAAGAAGTATGTCTCAATCCTAATCTATTCCACATCATACGATTTTCTACATTTTTATCTAACGAAACTTGGCAATTATTAAAATAAAAAAATCCTGATAATAAAAGATCCTAATATGAATCCATTAGCACATTTGGGGTACTCTTAAACTTTGTTAAAAAACTATTTTGCTCTGCACCGACCTCATCCCACCTTTAAATAATGGAAAAATGGTGGAAACTAATTACTTCTAGAATAATGGAGAGACAAATGCAAACAAGCGCGTAAAAAGTCAGCATGACGATCGCAAACAATCATTTTGCAATAGAGTACGGTTGGAACTAATTCCGTTAACAGTTGCTTGCCCGGGGCTGAACTGCATTCGCCATATATATAAAAGCCATACATATACATGCCAAAATTCAACCTCGACAAAAAAAAAAGTTAATTAACAACACTGGAACAGCAATAGAATAACTCTACAATGCTTGTCGTGGAAAAACGAATAGAGTGTCGATGAAGAGAACGCTGATAGATTCGCTTGGCTTTGACACTAAATTAGAAAACAATTTCCGCGAGTTAAAAAAGCAGTAAGACAGTGAAAAAATGATTAATTTTCGACTAAGTAGATTGTATATTATTTGCAGTTATATAATGATTAATGTCTAATGTCATATTGGGCTTATAGATTTATCTTTATCTAGATCTCTAATCTGAAAAGTTTAAAAATTCAGAAGTAATACAAAAAATAAACAAATAACACAAAACTGGAGATTCTATGAAAATCTCAAACAAGATTGTGTCTTTGTGAATTGTTGAGATGATAATGCAAAGTAAGGAGACGACAGCCGCACTTTTCCTCTCTTCAAGTATAGAAAAATTCCCTTACTCCTTTGCACATAAAGCAGGGAGGCAAGAAAAGACATCAAAATGTGAGTGGCTGCAAAATAAGATGTAGGCTATAGGTCCACACATTTTTATAAGGATCAACATATATTTAAATGCCTCTACTTGTTGAAATGTGATGTTTGTTTGTGTATTTGCAGACATGCTTGCATCTCACATTATATACACATAAAGTATATCATACATGTATGCAGATGTATATAGATATTTAGTATGTGTGTGTTGACGAGAGCGCCAGTGCTTTTATAAATTCGATGCTGCCCGTTATGTGTCGAGATTCGGGCGCACGTTCACTCGCGCCAGCCATGTTTGCGGGTTTATAAATTGGGTTCGGCGCTGGGGATTTTTCTATTAGGACAAAATTGGTTCTTTCAACCGCCACCAGAGCGGTGTGCTTCCACCCCCTTTGCATCCCCCTTACCACTCTACTTCACCGTCTCTGCCGCTTGCCTACCCTCCGGGTCGAAGCTCACGAGGGGATGATGGGGTGATTGCCGAGAGCGGCGTGTGGTGCAGGGAGTCAGGGCTGCGGCAGCTCAAAAGTCGATATTTCCGTCAACGGTGTTATCGGTGTTTCCTAACATTCTGCCCAACGTCGTCGTATATAAACGAAGTTACCGATCAAAGTGTCCGAAGAGACCAAGAGACTAAGCTCTTTTGGCTGCTCAGCACAGCATCCAAACACCAAGGAACCTGAATCCTACTCTTACTACTTTTCCTCATATACTCATATAGTCAAGCTTCCATTTCTGATTTGCGAAAAAATGGTTAAAATCATCATTTTTGTGGTAGTAGACGAAAAGATAAGAATTCATCTAAGTAAAATAAAGCCTACAGAAGAGCAGCCAGTCTTTCAGTTGTGCAAGTTTTTAAGTGGTTTCAGCATCTATTTGGATCTTTACGTTCATCTGAAATACTTTTTTTAATTAATTAAGACGAACCTAATAAAGAAATCAAGTTTTGTTATAAATTTAAAACAAATCACGATGTTTTCTTCATTTAGAGAACTTTTATTAAAAAATGTTATTGTTAGGAGTTGCTTTTCGATTAGCTATACACAAAAGAGGCTTTGAATACCCTCTCCATGAGCTTTTAATTCTTTTCTCGTAAATTGCATTACTGATAATTTCATCGCAATCTCTCATCTTTAATTTCATTACTACACATGCTGTAATTACAGGGTATAACAGTATAGTCCTGTGAACTGCACAACATTAATGAAATACACAGCAGAAGAGAGAAAGACGTACTCTTGGACGGGTTTAACACATGGTACGAAAAGGGTACTCATGTCGAGTACAAAGGTATCCAACAGAGATAAATACGTACGTAACTCGCATAAGTCGTACGACTCAGAATGTTGTGCAGCCAGGACATATGCACGCAGCGTGAAACAGTCACTCCATCTGCAAAAAAGATCCGATTAACGATAAAAGACTGCTCTAATCGATTTTAAATCCGATAACACCTCGAGATACAAATAAGAAGAGAAATATTCAATTCTAAAACTTATTTCTGCTTTAATCAACGATTTTCATCAAGTAGCTCCCGGGGACCATCTGCTCTGTAAAAAGTTTTGTAAAAATCTTAAACATTTCACCAAAAGGAAAAAATATATTATGAACAATGTCGATAGTATAATCTCGGATCTGGCCCAAGTATGGCTGTGTCTAGTCTGCCTAATCTGGAAGGTCTAGTCGATAATATAAAAAAATTCCACAACATGTTAAAATAAAATAATTGACAATGTATTCTCTACCATGGAGACTATAATAGGAGAAATGTAACGAATAACATAGTCAGTCATGAGTTGTATGGACTGTAGTAAAATCATGAAGAGACACACGCGTTGTGTACACATCTCCCTTTTCGGCGTTTATTTAACAGTGCCTTGGGCATCGGTAAACACCGGGTTACTAAATTGGCCTCAGGGCGAGACCAAACGATATACAGTTAACGTACCGCTAAACGCCATTGGACGACGTATTCAACCCTCTCCCCTCCTGATGACGACTACAACCCCCATTGCCAAATTTTGTACATTGCGAACGCGAGGGAGCGAAATTTAATTTTGTGCTTTTTGTACGGCGACAAATCGTGTCTATATGCGCAGGGGTGCTAGTAAAAGCTGCGACGGACCTGAAGCACAAATCTCAAAAAAACAAAAATAAAAAGTTGAACTCTCTAAATCTGAACCAGCGAAAACCCTACCAAATCAGTGAAATTCGCTGATGAATCAGTGAATTTCACGCCCTCTATGACAGAATTCCGCTGATTCATCAGCGAATTTCACTGATTTGGTAGGGTTTTCGCTGGTTCAGATTTAGAGAGAAGATTCAAGGTTAAACTAAGAAAAAGGCTGGTCGGAAAGTAGTTTGAACTACTTGTCGAACTATTCATACACCCTTACTTTTACTTGGACCAGAAGAAATTTATAGATACTCAGAAAAAATTAGTTATCGACATTTTCCTTCAATTTTCTATTTTTTCCAAAAAATTCCCAACAGATTTAGGAAAATTCTCTAAATAGATAACTGAAAAAACGGCGGATAAAAAATAAATAGGCAATCCGCTTACAATTCGTCCATGACGTTTAAGATATCAAAATTGATATTCACGTGTATTTGGAAAAAGTGAAACTCAAAAACTGGAAACCAAAAAGTGAAAAAAAATAATAAAGATCAAATGGTTAAATAAGGAATTAATAAAAAATGATATTCCAAAGTGGATGCTGTGAAACAAGATACAGTAACATGTCGATCAATAAGCCTCTGATATATACAGTGATTATAGACACAACAGAAATCTATGATCACTGACTCAAGTAGACGCTGCGCGGTATATCAGAGACGCCACCGCATGGTGGATTAGCATGGAGCTTGATAACGATAATACTCTCTGGTGCCAGAAGGAGAGGAAGAGAAGCGTGCGGCCCTCCCTAAATTGACAAGTTGCCGTTCATTCCTGCGCCGTGCTAAAGGTACGACGGTTGACTTGATGAAATCATGCCGCGAGAATTAAGCCGGTATATCCCGACAGTGTGCGTATAGGTTTATATGCGCCTGTGCACGTCTATAATACCACCTAACAATCAGAGTACATCTATATAAGTTTCGTACACGTGCAAGTTCAGGAACACGTATTGATGAAAGCAAGAGACTCGAAACTCGACTCCAATTGGCGGGAGCAAGACAACGGTAGGAGTTGGCTGCAGTGTATACACAGTTAATTAAGCTGGAGTACCGTTGAGGAGTAAAGTGGTGGAGCTGGAGGAGGAGCAAAGGAGACACAATCAGGGGGTGAGACAAGAAGAGAATACGAGAGGGTAAAGTATATAAATGTACTTTCCAATGAGAGCGACAGCGACGAGAGATTCTGTCCTGTGGGTTGCAAAGGTAATTTGCGCTCTAGATGTGCAGACTCAGTGGTTCTCAACATAAACAAACGTGTTGAATCTGATACAATCAGCGAAGGAAAAGAAACGAGTCTCATCACTCTAATATTTTATCGTCTACTTTAATAGATATTTATTTCTCCGAGTTTTTTCAACAGAAGGAACAAGAGGTTGTGCATTTGTTCCAATGTTGAGTAGTGCTTCCGCTGATAAATTTTATAAAGATAAAATTGTCGAGCATGTGCTAATTTTATTCAGCAAGCGATAAACTGATTATTTATATGAAATGCTCTATATGCTGTCGAAACAACACGATTGTGGTTATAGGCTAGCTAGTGTATGCTTGCAATGAACAATAATGCTATTTATTCCTTCAAATATAGCAAATGCGTTACTCCTGCATGATGGTGGGTTTCAATAATGCTTTGTACTTAATCATGCTTATCAATCCGCTGCGAACTCGATAATTAATCTCTGCCACTATTTATTGCAACCAATAATCGGATGCACGATTCTATCAACAAAACCACATCTCCTGGAGCATAGTTCAGGATTTAATTGTATACTTGATTTGGTAAATAATTAATCATAAGTAGATTCTCTGGATATGCAAGCTTCCTTTTTTGAACTCTTATCTGTAAAATAAGTGGCGTCATTTCTCAGTGGAGAATTCTTTCCTTTTTAAATAATCTGAGAGCTGATCTTGCCCGTGGCAATTTTTGGGAAAGCTTTTAACGTCTGATGGCAAATCAGGTGACAAGTTACGTTTAACTGGATCCTATTGAACGTTGATAGTATCGGAAACTCGAGGAGTTACGATTAGATATTTTATCTTATACTTATGTTAAGTGATGTCGGAAGTGGAGTTGCCTCTAATAGCCTCTTTTCTGAATAATGGTCATTATGTCATGAATGGTCATTATGTCAGTGCTTTAGATTTTTTCTGAAAGTTTAAATTTATTTTCTGATTTATAAATTGTTTCCTTAAAAACTTACTGATCATTGTCCTAAAATCGATCCAAAAAAAATCGTTCAGATTCTATATTTTCTTCAATTCCAATTGACAACAAAGTTTTCCAATTTATTTTAAAAGTAGTTCTGCACAAAAATGTAAAATTTTGTCCGGGCAATTCATAATTTCTTGTAAGAAAACTGAAGCCATATCCGGTTTGTTGGTGAGATCTATTATAATCTGCCATCGACACTTTCCATAAGTTGACCTGATGCGATCTAGAAACCAAATTCGGCGATCGCCCGCCGACAATAGCCAGAAACCGAAAAAGAGCATCGTTCGTATTTCGGAAAACTGTTTGCAAATCTGCCACAGACCGCGCCATTCTCTTCTATTGAAGGCACGCGGCGCACTCCAGAGATTCTGTGAGCCTTGCAGCTGCACCGATCGGGGACAGATAGGCCTAATTTGGTCGATGAGCAGAGAAACCGAGCGATTGTGCCATTCAGAGCGGTGAAAATCCGCTCCAATTTTCCTTCTTGAGCCACAAGCGCTACTGGATTGCATTCTCAAGCCAGGGTCGAGATTACCACACTTAATCCCCCCAAGAAGTAATTCTAGATTAGCAACTTTCAAGGCATCAGTGAAGTACCAAGAATCTTTTCCTTTTCGAATAAAAATGTTTAAAACTAATACACTCTTCGTCCTGAAACTTTCTAGTTTAACACAGATTTCATGTCTCTTTTTTTATGAAAATTGACCCCCGAAAGACAGAATATATTTTAGTAATTTATTTACTTTCTACTGTAAATTAAAGTCCACTGCAGAATATAAATTCATAGAAATGCACAAACGATTATTTTAAGCTGACAAGCTTTAATCCGATCATAGTTGTCAATTATTTTAAAAAATTGAATACCATTGCGGATTAGAGGTTTTAAATTTCGATCGATTTAGTAATAATAATATCGGTTATGAATTTATTGTGTTCTGGACGAGGAATTCATTTACTATTTTCGATTTTTATTGTTTCCATAAAAAAAATTGTAAGTATATCCCTAATAAAATAAAAATTTACAAATTCTTCCGAACTGTTGAGGGCGCTTGAAGTTTTCTAAAGACGACCCTGAGAGTGGCACTCGAGAGAAGAATATAAGATTTGTCCAATACAAGGTGTTTCTTCCGCCGCGGCTTGATGCAGCGGGTGGCTGTTTTGCGCTTATTGTTCGCAGGGATTTTGGTAAATTCTTGACAAGTTTGGCAAAACTCCCAGCGGGAGACCCCCGAACCGATTATGGGGTGGGCACGAGAGGATCTAGAGATTTTTGTCGCCTAATCCGTTGTTTCGTATAAAGCACACCGTGTATACAGAAGCCGATGGCTGGTCACAGGATTCACTTATTGAAACGACCCAATAAATGCCGCTCATTCGTTCCAATGTATTCTTATAATAGAAAATAATACAGTGCTCACCACAAGGTCCTTCGACAAGAAAAAGAGATACGATGGACACAGAATGGAGATGATATTAGATTTCGCTTCTTTTCAAGTACTCAATGGAATTTGTAGAATGTTTTCTTTACTTATTTACATTTACAAGAGTAACGGTTTTAGAACTTCATCCAATAATTCGGTACCAAAAATTATCTCAGAGCAATGCATATATTTCTCTATTGAGGGTGACTTTTTGCTGATGAAATTTTCGCAGACTATAGACTATAGGTAAACAAATTATGGCTAAATAAATTCAGTCCTCTCGTTCGAGCTGTTGGACAAAAGGAATAAAACTCATGGAAAACACTTCCCGTCTCCGAAAAATTGCGCTCGAACCAGTCTATTTTTCCCCCGTTTTGGTCCATTTATTTCCGCGAAACCTCCACACGAAATGAAGCCTTGTTTCCCGTTCCCCAATATACACAATTGGGCAACCTATATCGCTGTTACCATTTGGCGTTTCAGCCCAGAGGGAAGTGCACACGCCCACAATTCTACCACAAAAGATATCCGCTGTAACAAAACGGTAGCCGTTCAAAATCAATCCAACTATATATCGTAGCAAATTACACGTTGCGGATGAATTTTTAGCGTCCCTTCAGTGGAACCCAGCTCCCTCTACCATACACCGTACGGTGCGGTGTGGAATTGAAAAATTTGTTTTTCTCCGCTAGACTCGTCCATTTCATTCAATTTTCGCTCGTCAAGAGAGACAAAAATATTAATGGATGACCTCCATTTTCCTCCTACCCTTGACTACCATCCCCAATACCACACTCCTGCAGCTTCGTTTCCACTCTATTCAAAATCTTTTTTTACTTTTTACTTTGTACACGAACTAAAAATAAATTGCGGTTGAGGAATTAGAAACTAATGGCTCTTTGCTAGGTGGACTACAGTTTTTAAATTTCCATCAAAATCAAACTATACATTCTTCCCATCCCCCTTTCTCGTAAATTGGAAATGTTTTGCTTAAAAACGAATTTTTTTATTAGAAAATAAACTCAAACCGAAAAATGGACATCATAATAACGAATTTATCATGTGGAGGTGATTTAGTAGCTCTGCAAGCCTATTAGCCCTTATCCAAAAAAATTTGAAAACAAAATTAAAGAAACTTCTTTTTGAGCCACACATCATAAGATAATAAGACTTTTCGACCTGAGTAGATATGATAAACCCTCGGATAAACCAAATTTCCCGAAATCGGTGGCCTAATTTCAAAATCAAACCTCAAAAGCTCCCTCTAATCCGTTTATTCTGTTCTAATGGAGAAAGCAGTGCGAGGATAGTTAAATATCTCACTCGCGAAAAATACCCGAAGAGTCGAAGGAATGTTTAATTCCCCCTCAGGGAGTCCTTGAAGTGGAAAACTCGGCGAATCCGTACGAGCCGTCGGAGGATGCTTGGCGTAAGCGGTAAGCTTTACCTCGTTTATGGCAATTACCAAGGATGCCAAAATCCGCCGCAAGAATCAACCCCTACCGAGGCAGGCAGCATATTCCGCGCCCTGCAACCCTTGCGCTTGCGCTACCCTCAGTTTCTAAATGCCGGACTTTGCCACCACTCCTCACTGTTCAGTGTTCCCTCTCTTTAATGAACTGTTGAACACCAACTCACCTCATGCTTCACCCCAGTTTTCTCTTTCTCGCTCACTCTTCCCAATCTTCCCTTCTCGCCAACTTTGCACGAAGGGGTCGTCACAAAACTTGTCTCGATTGAGAACCACTGACTCGCCATGTTCCCAGATCCCTTCAGGCATTGGTCCATGAATTTGCTGTTTGATTTCGCATTGGTCGATGTTGGTGACGCCCTCGCTATTCCGGTACAGCCTTCCCCACGATGGATATGGTAGGTGGTTGCGTGCAGTCTAGCAAGAAGTTTAGCTAGTGCTTCGCTGGCACAAGGCACGTCAAAAAGCTCCTCCGTCGGAATCGGTCGCGATCAGAAGAGTAAACCTCGAATCGAATGTGACATCGATATCGATCGATATCAATCAATAAAATCGGGGACAAATACGTCAAAATCGGTAGCAATTAATCTTAATTAAACGGATTATTCTGCGATAATTATTAGTGAAAATTTAAAGGATGACAATCAACAATAAACAATCATCAAGAATATCCAGGATTCTTTATGATTAACTCTGAATCATGACTCCGAGATGACGAGATTTTTTTGGGAATTATCTACAGTTCTAGGCGCTTCGCGTTCGCGAAGAACGCTACCTCGTAAACACGAAGCATCAGCAGAGTTTGATGAACGCGCACGCTTATTTTGAACAATTTTTTGTGAGTGTCGGGATAATAGTCTGTTTTTTAGACCATTCTGCGACTTTAATTCATGTTTTGTTCGACACAGTGAGAAAAACTCTTTCTTGTTTTTTAACTATCTGAGATAAATTCAGTTTTATGTAAATCAGTTCATTTGTCTGAAACTGTTATGAAACCATAGTGATTACTTTTGGGAAAAATTATACATATATAGTTATTAGATGACTTTAAGGATCTGTGACACATGAAATCCAGACCTCAAATAATCATGGATTCCCAGCAATTGGTAGAAACTGTTTCGCAAAATAGTCAAGATATGGTTATTAACGCAAAACCAACGAGCAGCACGCCGAGGCACAGCATAGAATCTATTCTAGGTTTGCAAAGTCGAAAAAGAAACCATAGAGAGATTGATGATTCTGGAATTAGCACCCACGACAACAACGGTATAGATAATTTTTCTATATTTATGCATGAGATTTTAGTTCATCAGTGATTTATTATAGAAACATTTGTTTGATTCAATTAATGTTTTTGGATTTTAACATTTCTGTGAAGATCATAAATCAAACAGTAGGATTTCGTTTTAGAACGTCAAAAGGATTACATAAAAAAATTGTCTCTCGTTCAGATGATTGGTTAAAATAATCAAATTAATTATAGACCGATTCGCATATAATACCGATTCGATAATGCTCTAAAATAGTTCCGTCGGTAGAACTATAAGCATGCGTTCTGAAATGTTTTTGTTTGCAAAATTCTACACACATTTTATAATCACTGGTAACGATTATCATTTATTATAACATAGTATATATTTTATTATATAAATTTATAATATACCGTAGGCAAATATTCAATTGAAAACATCCAACTTTTAATAAAAATTATACCCACCCGTGTAGAAATTTTGCTGTGGCCCCTATCGGGCCCAGATCGGATGATTTCAGATCGGTGATGGAACGCTGAACTAGACCGGGCCCAGATCTGGCTCGATCGTGCTAAGTCTGGGCCCGATCGGGACAGATCTGGGCCCGATCAGGTTCAGCGTTCCATCACCGATCTGGGCCAAGTTTGGGAATTTCTGCACGGGCACTTCGGTGGTTACATGTGTGTGGAAGGTGGAATATGATAGACTATATTTTAAAACGAGAATTATGTTGATTTTTATATGAAATTGAACGAAAAAAGTAATCTGCAACAAGTTCTTAATTTCATATACATAAATACATAATTTCATATACATATATATGATCTCATTGACTCATTTTTTCTAAAAGAGAAAATATTGTTCGCAAAAACATTTCCCATACTTTCCATTACAATAAACAAATGATTATAAATAAAACAATTTTCTTTAGTAAGAATCTTGGGAGACAAAAATTTATCTTAGTAGACATCTGAAAATTTCGGCCCAATTCTAAATCCTATTCAAAAACAACTAGAATATTTGTTTGTAGACCAGCATATTTTTTTATTTAATACGTACAAAGTTAATAAATGATCCTCAAATTATTCTGTAGACAAATTCGTAGGACCTTTAATTGTTTCTTAACTATTCAATAAAAGAAAACTGTGGCATATCAGTTCGTAAAGTACGCTGATAATGATACCTGAAAATTCAAGGTCTGCACTTCATACTAAAGTGTAAACTTTAATCTGATGAAACTGAATCAGGACAGATGTTCTCGAGAACAAGTTTCGATTAATGTCACGTATAAACGAAGAAAGCTCTAAACTGGAATAGCTGAATTCAACGAACTTTGAATATAGCTCATACGTGATTCAATGCTTCTCATGTCGGCAAACGACTGTGTCGAGGGGTGGATAACTGCTTCGGCCGGTGGAGTTAGCGTGTAATTGGAAAATCGTTAGTATCGTGTCGATCTCTTGGCTTGGTTGTGTCGCAGGTTGTAATTTGTCGTCGGAAGGGAATGACGCGTTACTCTGACAAACAGGATATCTATAAAGAGTAGCTGATATCCTTTATTTTCTATTATTTTCGCCATTCAACAAAAAATTACTACTTATTTACCTCGAGCGACACGAATATTGCCTACATAAATATACCATTTATACTTAAGTAGATATATACCAGATTGGTGAGTGTCTACAATCTTTTATAATAAAATTGCTTCACACTGGATATTAATGTAAATTAGTCCAGTTAGGAAAATCAATAGAAATCCAACCTGAAATGAAAGGTAATATTTAAGATCCTTCAAAAGGTTCTTCTGACACTTTCTATCAATCTTTGATCTAAAATACCGAAATAAAAATGCGTGAATGAAAGTAAGGAGTTAAAAGACATAAAAAATTCTACGGATGCTGCTTAGTTGGTCCTGAGTGCGATCCAATCTTGTCCTGCTAATCGAATTATCATTACTTATGATACTACGCGCGCCAAGAAAAAGATAAGGAAGAAGTAGATAGGAGAGGCAAAAGGTAGAAGCGAGCTCTAAAAGGAGAGGCTCCGCTAATAAGTACCTATTAAAAAAAGTGAAAAGAAAAGGATCGAAGGAGTCTTAAGCCGGTCGCTTCTTAAGAGCTGAATTGACGTGTCTACTAATGGATCGCGCCATCCTTGGTCCCTCTCACCCTCTTCAGCATCATCCTTGGCATTTCCCTCCCCTTTCATCTCATATACATAAAACTCTTTCCTACACTTTCGTAATCTTAAAACAAGAGCCAACAGGCCTGTTATCCGTTTTAAGTCAAAGCTGTTTCGAATCAATCGTAATTAAATACGTGAGGCTCAATTTTGCTCACACTTTGGTCTCCCTCTCTAGTTTTGACACCAAATGTGATGTTACTAGCCGCATCAAAGGGTCTCAACTCCTAAACTCGCACATTTGCTTTGCTCCGTTCCTCTCCCACCCCTCCAACTGCACAATTTGCATATCTTGAACTCGACAGCGCTCACCGAACTATATATAGGGTCGATAATCACTGTGCAAGAGCGTGTTTAACGAACGTGTGGAATATACGAGTAATAACTGCATCGCACACTGCAAACTGCAATGCGCGCCCGAAATTTCCTGATTGATTTTAGTACTAATATTTCTGGTCGAGACTTCTGTTTTCAGATAGGAGAAAATGATTAGAGGCAAGATCGTTTGGATTGATTAATTAACTTTCTGATGTTATCATGCTACAGCGGGAAAGACGGATTGGCATTTAAACGATCGTGTGCCTTTTGGATCGAGCATTAGAATTACTAATTGTACATAAAAGTTAAATGATCTGTTGACTTCAGACGGGTTTTGGAATGATTAACATGTATGTGAGAATGATTACATTACAGGTATTCTAAGGGGTATGTTATTACAGATTTTAAATAGCATTAGAAAATGGGATTACGATGTTAATTCAAAATTATTCATATCTCAACAGATCAACGATATTAATATATGAATTTAATTAAGAGAGAAATCAAAAATTATTTTAAAATTAGATAGTGACTAACGCATATGAAAATTTTCGTACGAATAGCTTGATTTTTCGATACACTGCCTAAAAATTATTATTAAAATTGATAAACGACATATGCTTAGAAAATTAGGTTTACACACATACAGATCTGCGTGGGGTGAATAACATAACTTGTTCAAAACACAATGCACGGGTTGTAGAGGTTTTGTTATAGGGTAATTTCGATTGCGTGAGACTGGCACAAAGGGTACGGCCAATTACGTGTAATTTCATACCATTTATAGCGGATACCTCGTTTTTGGGCAATAAGTCACACTCTCGTCAGAATCGAGGCGTTAAGGCCAAAACTTATATTAAATAACGCTTATACCTTTTTATTATGTATTCGTAATAAAATAATTGATATATTAATTTATAATATGTAAATATATGACTGTAATTCATCATTCATTATATATTAATTTTTAATTAGAGATTGAAACTTTTTAGATCAAATTAAGAAGTAATATCATCACTTGGCTTAATTCAACTCTTATCAATTAGTCTAGTAATCTAATTGCCGAAAAGACTATGTGCTTGGTAACCGAGAGTACGATTTGCGCGAATTACCGACGAATTAAAGCTCGCGTCGGATTGCTAATTGCACGTAGGTGTCGAATCGATCGTGCATGGGCTGAACCGGGGAACCTATTTGGCTTCGTGGATACCAAATCGTTCGGATCGATAGAACGACAAGGGGTACATGAACCTATTCATTGAAGAGAAACAGACTTGGGAAGTTGTGTTAAGAGCGAGAGAGGAAGACATACAAAGAGACTTGAAAGGGAGAAAGAGCACGTGCTGAATCAAAGAAAGTGATAAAGATAGAACGAAACAAGAAACGGTTAGGAAATTAGAATTTCAATAGCCATCAAATACTATAATTCAATGTATTAAGAAAGTCTACTGTTTCCTTGTTTAAAACGATATGAAATTGGCTATATGAATCGCCTGTGAAAGGAGAACCTCTGCACCAGCAGACAAGAAAAATGTGAATGTACAAAAACTAACTTCACACTACTAGAGTTATAAAAAAATTTATAAAATACAATACAAAAATTAGTAACAAAACTACAAACAGAACACACTTAACATATATTAAATGCCTGAAAGCAGCTACTTAATCCAGATTGATTTTCATGTTACATGATATATTCATATTTCTCGAAACATTAACTTTTATGCTTGAATAGCTTCTAATTGGATCAAATTTTTTATATTAAAGGACTTTAGGGGAAAAATCCTAAGTGTGTATAGTGATACACACATAAAAAGGCCTCCAACGCACAAACTGCGTTGCGATGCCAATGGAGATATCCCAATAAAGTGAGCACGCTACCAAACAATTAAATTATTAACCGACGACGATAACGAACCGAGAGAGCGCGCTGATTACTATTACGTGTATAATGATAATGAAAGTCGCCCCTCGCACAAAAGAACGTAAACAAATTACCGCCTTCAGAGTGCGATCGATCATGCTGTTTTCTTTAACATGGATAATCGTGGAAAAATTACGCGTGCGAAACTTCATATACGTATATATACATATACGTCACACAAAGCGTGATTAGCACTCGGGGTAATTGGAAAAAAGGCGTTATATGACACGTAACTTCCGAGTGCAAGAAAAGCCACTTGGCACGAGTCGAAAACCAATTTTCAGAAGTCGTTTTCATTAGAGGTAAATTATGTATTTTCCTTAGAAGTTTCTTGTGCAACTTTTTTTGGTAATTGAATAAATGTGTACAGTTGAGAAAGTGAGGATATATTGTATATTGTTAAAAGATACAATTCGACATAGGAGGAAGATTTAAATTAAATTGAATTTTAAGTTATAATTATGTTATTAAACATAAACACCCGGTGCCAGGACGCTGACCCTATTTAGTGAAATTTTATCCACACAAGAACTCGATGACAGCTTAAGAGCATGCGCGAAAGCTCTTAAGAGGATACTTTTCTAGAAGCACCGCATTAACATTTTAATAATTCCTACCAGATATGCGAATAATCGTTGAAACATAATACCCAAGGTGCACGAAGTTAAATCATATCTGAGATCATTTAGAGGGATATTTAAAAAGTAATGGTATTTTATGTGTATTTTTGGCTCTGTGATTTCTTTTTTATTTAAAACCTCTAGTGAATATCATATTTTATATCAAATTTTGTATCTGACAAATTTCATATTGCAAACATGAAATTGAATAAGAGTACAAAAAAAGATTGAGAGCTTAAAAACATGTTCTTTCAACTAAATTGGTATGACAGTTGAAAATTACCTTAAGAAATAAAAAAATTAGAACAAAATGAGAGAAGATGTAAAAGAGCATCAAAAGGGGAAGTAAGAGAGTGCGAGCTACGAAAAGACAAGCGAAGAGCACCACTAGTGATGGTCCAGGAGAAGATCGACAAATTCTGTAATCCTCTTTGGTCGGTGAACTAAGTCCTCCGTGCGACGGCATACCTTCTTCATCTTCCTCTCATTCTTCCTTTTATTTTCTTCTCATTCTATCTTCCCATTGCTTCCTCCTTGACTCGTGTCTTTTCCTCCCACGACTCTCAAGTAAATTAGATTTCGAATTGACAGCCATGCACGTGAAGCGGTGGAACGAAACGACACGACGCGACACATATTGGCTCAAGGGGATTTGGCCCATTCAATTTCTACATGATAAAAAATAATAATCCGTTTCTCATTCAAACTATTTTTTCTTCTTTGGATCATTATACTTATTTTGATACTTTATAAACACTTTTAAGGGAGAAAACATTCTCATATCAAATATGTATTGCAATTCGAAGACTCTTAGGCATAATAAAAAATATTTTTCTTCTTATATTGAATATTGGAAACAAAAATGAAATATGATATACTTATTTAACTTATTTTACGACTTTTCATGGATTACACTGAGATGATAAAACTATTAAACAAATCCTACAAGCAGATCCCTTTTCTCGACGTGAAATCCGTGTCCTTCGTCCTAAGTGCCTGAGTTTTTGTGATCAGCATTTAGAATGGGCATCTATCGATAGTGAATGCATTATGAGGATTAAAAAGAACTGTCAGTCGAGGAGAAGAACTCACTCCAATGAATTAAGATACAGGCGTGGACGAGATCTCAGACTCAGATTATCTTTACACTCGCTTATTCGATTAACCACTTTTTGCCTCCGAATGAACGCCTTTCAGTAGCGTTCAAATTAAGAAGACTTTTACAATAAGTCAATAACCCAATAAAAAATATTCTCCATTTCGCAAGACTCTCTGCTTTTATTAATCCAACCATTTCTTTACATAATCTCGCTTTTACATCTATAAATAATTAACAAGAAAAAAATATGTTATAAAATATATCGGCTATTGAGTTACCTTATATCGAACAGTAATTCGACGCTACTGACTTCTTAAGATTACTGGAGCTGTTAAAAGAAACTGAAAGAACTCTGTAGCCTTAATGCTTGTAATGGTTGCACTTATGCTGAGGCTAACAGGTTTCGACATCATTCTTAATCAAATCGCAAGATCAAGATTCAGTCGAAATATTTATGGATTCGAATTTCCGACACTTAACTTCATATGAATCAATTAATTAAATACAAATTAAACATCAAGCTCAATCTAACTTAATCACTATTCAATCTTGATGTGTATGCTCGAATCATATTAATGCTAATAACGGTCACTATTCAAGAAGGATAAGATTAAGATAATTTATTCCTCGTAATACCTACCATCTAAAGTATTTTTTTTACACATACTAAGCTTACGAAATACAAGTCTGTAATATTTAATTCTCTCTTTCCTTAAAACAGGTTCGAAAAAATAAATATCTTATTTCCTTGATCAGATATCCATCAAGACAAATAAAATAACCAATAGAATTATCCAATAATTTTAATAGAATTATCATAAACGGTTTCACAACCTTCAAATTTTGTCTACTGAAAAATACTTCTCTGATATTTTCTGAAAAGCATTTTAGGATTCTTTGTAAGTCAAGGAAGAGCCTAACTCGATTAAGTCGGTACAGAAATCAAAGAGTGCCTCGCGACGCTAAGAAATTTATCAGAAATCACATGTTGACCCATTAGGAGTCACTGGGCACTCGACTGCCTCGGGCCAGTCTGTCCATTATGCTATCTTTTCGTGTCAATCTCTTAAGTAGCTAGAACCGGCTAGCACAAGACCCCTTTACAATGTGGCGATACCGATACCATCGTAACTCCAAGTCACCCACTCCACCTTATATGTAAACAACGACATACTGAACTTCACACGTAATGCATACGTGTATATTCCTACAATTTGTGTAAAAATTGGCTACCACCTGCAAATATACTACAAGGTGACGACGTCAACTTTTTGCTCGAGTTTATGACTCCACTTGAAGTTCCTTGCGTGATTTTATTTACCATGTATATTGTAGTTTGAGTTACTTTCACTCATTCTTTACCAATATTCATAAACAAGTTCTATTTTCATTTATAGATAGAGACCCCTATTTTTTGCAAAGCGCATAATCGCATAATTTTTTAATTTTCACATAATTTTGGAAATTTTCGATTTTTGCATGGAAATTTTGTTTTTAATTGACAAAAATTCAAAAATCTTAATACATTTTATAACAATTTATTGATTTATTACACTGAAAAAAAAGATTTTTGGATTCAAAGAAATGCATTTCTTTGACAACACTTCTTTGAATTAAAGTATTTTATTACTTAATGCAATTAAATATTACTGTATGACAAAAAACTCAGGCATAGACTCAAAGAAATTATTTCTTTACGTGTCATTTCTTTAATACAAATAAATATTTCTTTGCTTGTAAATGTGAAGTATTTTAAGTCAATAAAATGGTTTCTTGGAAACTAGGAGCCTAGATTTCTTGAATCTAACTTTTACGCTTGAAGAAATATTTCTTAAGTTCAATAAATTTGACTATTTGAATAAAAAATATGTGTACTTAAATCACATAATTCATTTATGCTGGATTAAGTATTATATTTCTTTGAGTGAAAGAAATATGAAGATAACTTAAAGGAATTTTAATTGATTTAATGAAATATTTCTTTAACATAAGGAGAACATATGTTTATTTAAATAAAGGATTTCTTTAGATAAAGTAAGCAATTCATTAAAATGAATATTAATTTATTTAGTTGAAATAAATATTTATATCATTAGATAAACTGAAAGGAGATGTATCAAAAAAATATTTCTTTCGAAGAAAGAAATATATTTTTGAAATAACTGTATAATATACATTTCCTTCAAAAGAATATATTTTTTATTAAATTTTTTGACATGGCTAAATTGATTAAATATTTTTTCCAATTGAAATCATATTCAGCAGGATTAAATGTTTATCTGTTGCATTTCAAGAAATATTCTAAAAAATATTCCAAGAAATATTATTCCAAACACATATTTCTCTCATATAGAAAGATATATCTTTTCTAATTAACTGACACGCTTCATCCAAAAAAATATTATTTTTACTCAACTTTGTATAGCATGGCCCACAAACATTTTTTTGTATTTAAATCGAGGAAATATTTATTGCATTCGATATATATATGTCTTTGTATGGAAAAAACCTTTATTCACTCTAATAATTATTTAATCCGAACAATATGGCATATCTTAGAACTGCAGAAATATTTATTTATGTTAAAAACCATTTCTTCCTTTCAAAGAAATATTCTTTCTCTTTTATAGAAAGCTTCTTTTACACAAAGAAAAATATACTAATATCAAAAAAACTTTGACTTTAACCGAGAAATATTTACTTGCATGAAATAATTATTTTATTGAAGCAGCGCTGTAGTTCTTTATATTCAGTAAATTACTCTTTACATCGAATATTTATTTCTTATAGTTAATAAAATATTTATCTCGTTTAAAGAATATTCCATTCTGTCAAATAAACTTTTCTTTGTTTTAATAATTATATTCCTTTGATATAAGAAAAATATTTCTTCGAATTAAAGAAATATTTCTTCGGCCATATTCTAACCGACCATTTATTTGAATCAAAGAAATATTCTTTGATTCAAAGATCCTTTTTTTTCAGCGTACACTGCCAAACAGAAATTTGGGTTCGCCTGTTTTTGAAGCAGAAATTTGCATAATAATCTATTTTTCTTCGCATAATTTAAAGATTTTCAAGAGCAGAAAAAATTGTCTCTATTTGTAGATTTAAGAAACAGATTTATTATTATTCTTCCATCTCCTTTTCCAAACCACTTCTTTTTTTCTTTTCCAAAGAAGCTTGGTACAAAAAATAATCAAATCGGGAGATTTTGTAAACCTTTGAAGTACGAAATACTGAAATTTGGCCTCAGCAAATCAAAATCGTTTAACTCCTTTGTTTTGACAAGAGAGCTGCAATTGAGCTGAAGTGTAAGTGAAAGTTGGTGGTCCATTGATGAGGAGTATGGTCTGGAGGATTATCTATTTCGATAATTGCCAAATCACGACCCATCAGAACCGAATGACACGAGTGGGCTCGAGACAATATAGCGGCAAAGAGGACACACTGGGGTTGGTCGCAGTCCCCCTTGTTTTGGAGAATTTAATCACGATGGTTACTCTATCCAACCGAAACCAATTAATGCGCAGACGTGCGCAGGTGGTAGGTGGGCCTCGACGTAATACATATACACATACATTGAAACACGCCGGGTACAGACAGTCCAATATCTTCATCCTCAAATAAACGAAACACCAAATTTTAAAAGAATCTTTTTAGAAATAAACAAATTGTTATTGCTTTGTGAATATCTTTGATTCCATATTTACAATTAACGGGTTTAAGAACTTTCATCAATCTCAATTTATACCTCGAGTTGTAGCATCTGAAAAAAATCTTGACAATTTAATTTAAACAAAATAAGGATATGCTAAGCAATGTTTATATTAGCTCATTTCGACTAAATGAGTTGTAAGGATGTGAAGATGTAAAGATGTAAAGATGAAGTTGTAAAGATGTGAAGAGAGAAAGAATATGAATGAAGAGAGATGACAAAATATGACGTAAGATGACGACGACAAAGGGTTGATGATTATTTGATATATATGTTATTTCATTTATATACAATTTCGTGGATTTATAGCAGAGAAATTTATTGACTTTCAGGATAGAAATTGTTTTGAAGTCGTGTGTGCGAGATTTATGTGTGATTTTTATGTGTCTGTCGCTAATTCAGGATTTATTTATCGATTTCCTGATTTTGATTGATAACCATTAGTGTTTTCATTATTAATCTTTAAATAGCTCATTTTCCATGTTTTGAATAAATTGTCATATCTTATTATTAATTGCAGTAGTTAATATCTCAATTCTCGTATCCTGAATTTTATAACTTGGTTTTTAGTTTAGGTTTGTTAATGAAAATATGAAGAATTCATTACACAGTAAATTTTGTAATTAAATACCCAAACTAATTACCGGCAAAAGTGCGACGTTAATAAACTGTTAAATTTGCTGTTGTTTGAAAATTTCTCTTTGTCCCTTCTTGTATAACGTTAAAACACGAGTTTCGCTTGAGCTAGAGGCATCCTGGGTATATTGAAGCTCTCATTAACAGTATAATTAACCTTCTCGCATCACAGCGCATTGCATTAGATCGAATTGTGGGAGGTAATCGGGTAGCTCCATGGCGAACCGTAGTCGAGGCTAGGAAGCTGCTCTTCGTAGGCTAACCAACAGCCTAATAACCTCGCCTTGGTGCGGTGATTGACGCGTCTGTACCGGTTAATTATCAACAACAATCAATAACTACCCGACCTTTATACTCTGAGCAACGCCCCTCATCAGACAAAGATAGACTAAGAGAGAGAAGACTCCTTTCGCGAGACTTCTGTTTCAACGGGAGTAATAATGCTGCTCAACTGAGGCGGAAATGGGTCTGCACACGATAATTCCTACTTGACTAGAGCTGTAGAAAATGAATTTTCGAATTTTTAACGAATTTTGAAAGAATATTCAGGAGAAAGAAATATTTTAAAATGTTAATATTCAATTAAAAACACTGGTTTGTTATTATAATATTGTCTCTTTGCAGGTGATAGCAGCTGCAATTCCCCCGGAGGCGGAAGTGACGAGGACCTTGGGCCTGGGGATGACATAAATGAAAATAGTGCGAAGAAGAAGCATCGTCGAAATAGGACAACCTTTACTACTTACCAGCTGCATGAACTCGAAAGAGCATTCGAAAAATCTCATTATCCCGACGTTTATTCGAGAGAAGAATTGGCCATGAAAGTAAATCTACCTGAAGTTCGCGTGCAGGTGAGTTCATCTAAAATTTTAGCTCGCAATACAGAAGGTATAATTATTATAACCGATATTCTTGATACACGCTATTTGAAACAAAAGTAGGAATTATTCATCATCATATTAATTTTATTTTTTATCGTAAACCTGAAAAGATATTATTAAAAATAATAACATATTTCTGAATTCAACAGAAAATTAATTCAACAGATTTAATTAAAATTAATGGGAAGAGAGTAAATGGAAAAACAATAAATGAAAAAGTAGAGTCAAATGTGCGTAAATTTGCATGGAAGCAAAAAAAGTTTGCAGTAAATCGAAATTCACTTCCCTTTATTTTAGTGAAATGCAATTCGGCTTCTCTCGGGTGAATAATATGTTTTAATTAACAGGCAAAGCTTTAAATCGTATTCGATAAATGGTGACGTTTAAATTTGGTAACTCATAAAGTCATGACGTAGACTAATGGCGCCGTTTCCGTGCAAACAATCGACATGGCAATCGCTGCCTGATGCTAGGCGGTGTATTAAACTAAATTAAATTAATTATGTGCGTGACAACGATAAAACCACGCAGTCGCATGCGATGACGCATCGATTCGAATAACCTGGCTCCCTTTTTGCGGGAAAATAAGTATTCGCACATTACTTTGCCGAGAAATAACATTTGTAATGAATGCTTATCAAATATATAATCTTTGTATTAATTGGCTTGTAGATTGCTTTAAATCTTTGCTTTATTATAGAAATATGCATTGTGCAAGAATAACAAAAATTAAACGACGTATGTAAAAGAAAGTAAATATTGCCCACATCTTCTGCATATTTTTTGGGAGGTGGAAATTTAATCAAAAATTAAGGTATCTTAACTGTTAATGTTTATCAAATGACATTGAATTTCAAAGGAAAAAATGGCGGGAAAAGGTCAGAGGAGCAAGGCAGTAAGTAAAAATCGTAATTAAAAATTTAAATTGTGTTGAAAACCAGGGTGACTAGCTTTCCACGGTTGGCTGACTTTTTCCAATTTTCCTCGACGTTTCCCTGGCGGTCGGAGTTTCTTTCTCGTTTATTTGCTACGGCACAGTGCCCTCTGTACCTAATACTTTAAGCTTATTACGTTACAGTCGGAAAAAGACATAAAAAAAGAAAACTGCGCACAAAAAGAACAATCTCGATTTTTGATCAGAAAAGTTTTAAATCTAAAAAACACAGTACACGTTTTACTTGAAACTTGTATGAAATTTTTAATTGATTGATATAATTTTTTTCAAATACCTCAGTACTATTAAAATAAACATAAAATTGAATTTATAAAGGCACACTCAAAATAATCATCCAAAAGATAACGGAAATTCAAGGAAATTTTTATCAAATCTTAATAAGACTTGACAATACAAAAGAAAGTTAATAAACTACTGGAATAAATTACAAGTTTATTTCAGAAAATTTACTTTATTCGAGAAGATTTCTCTTTCTTTATAGCATTAACTCTGGAACAAGGCAAGAGGAAATTGCTGTAATTAAATTTTTTTTTAATTTCATATTTATAAAACAACTGTAGGAATCACTAAAAAAGCTAAATAGAATTAATCAAAATAATCTAAAAAAGATTTTGATTTCCAGTGAATTTAATTTAATTGTGAACATTTTTTTAATTTGAGTAAATCTGAAGTCGCAGCTTTTGAACTTTTCTCTGAAAGCGTTTCACTTTAGACCAATGTTGTTCCGCAAATGGTATCAGTTTCCAATCCAGGAATCTAATACTCGCTCTTTTTCTTTTTTTTTCTGGCAGAGAAAGCAATAAACTTGGACGTTTCATTTCTTGTCCAATACAGGGTGACCCCAATCGACAAAACAATTGGTTAGTACACACTTATGGCACTTTTCGCGTCGAATCCTACACATAAATATAATAGACACAGATAGAAAGCCAATAACGGTGATTTAACTTGGAATTAAAGTTAAGTGCCATTTCCCTTTCGGCTTCTTTTCTCGTCAAGGGTGAAAACAGACCTGACTGTGATCCATTACCTTATAGGGCTATTCTGGGGGTGCGCATTACCTTCCTGTCACGCGAACTGAACACTGTAAGCCAGCTTGAAAAAATATACATGATAGCAGCAACTAAGGCTAATTCGACGATTCGGTTATCGCTGTCCTGCGGTCTTAAATCAAAATAAAATTTTCCCTTAAAAATTGTGCTGCGTTAAAAATTATCTTACTATTTTTTGATTGATGGGATAATTTATCAAGAATTATTTAAGTGAAACCGGTGAAAACGTTATTTTTTCACACGAACGGTGATTGGAGATCATGTCTAAAAAGAGCACTTAATTAAAAGTCTCATTAAAAAGTATTTTTTAGTCTACGATGAAAACTCGTCAAATAAAATTCAGTACTTTATTTTTTTATAGACTCGCTGATTACACTCGGTTAGTATTTTCATCGACGATGAAATTACTGTGCGAAAGGGCGCGGGAAAATGGTCTTTTTTTGTTTGAAAATAGTTCAGTGGCAATTAAAAGTTTCCATTTGAAAACCACGAAGACTATTTCCGCCTTGACCGCTGGCTGAAATCGACAATGGCTAAACTGCAAGAGCGCAGTTTGTAAAAGAGTAAATTGATTTTTCGTGGTAAGCCAATACATTGTGTTGAGTCGGCAATTTTCCGAAAGTATTACGTTTTCTATTATAGATTGTACAAATGAAAAAAGTGGAGGGTCTGTTTCATTTAAAAATCCTAGGAGAGATTATATATGTATATAAATATAAACTTCTGAAAACAATCAAGTTTATCATATTAATTAAAACACCTAAGCTATAATAAATTTTATGATAGAATAAGCTTATTACCACAAAGAACACAAACTGATTGATTGGGTGGCACGATATTCCACGAGTTGTCTCGCGTTTAGATATTATTTACTGAATCATTGCCATGACAACGTGGTTCAACTAAAAGGGCAAAGGGCGACGGTGAACCAAATAAAATCATTTTCCGCTGCAGTTAAGTACATAAATCACAATTTAATCGAGTGCGTTGGTTCCGTCGGAATAAATAAATCTCTGCCGATATTACTATCAATCCGATTTCGTTTCATTATGAATTATACTGAAATTGAGAGAACATAACATTAAAGCACAGTTAAAACCATTTCAATTAACATTATCATTCAAACTAAATTAACAGACTAAAGCTATTGAAATGTTTGGATATTTTTTAATTGTACAATGTATATCAAGCATAAATTGTATTGAAGTGTTATTAACATTAGGATAATTAGCATTATCACTTTTCAGCATTTATACACAAATGTTTAATCATGAAACCATATCTTTCATTAGATTATACATATTGCTGACTTTCCCGGGCGTTTAATTCGGTTTATCCAAGTTAAATCGCGATCGTTACTCTCGACATGGCAGTACCACGAATTAAGGATAACTGTCTGGGTTTCCCAATGCATGCCGGATGTTAAGATAGTCATGCATAACAAATAGTTAGCACAAGCCTTTGCTAATGGCACTACGCTGTTTTACAAACAAAATTATTTTCTTAAACTTGTACTTGTCTGACAACACTTCCCTAATTGATCAACCAATTAACTTCTCTAATTAATTCTTTCCCTAATATTACACAATTTTTAACAATAATATTTGAGAAAGAAACTAAATTACAATTTCACGGGATGTAGATCATTATCTGAACCTTTTTTCCGCAAATGCATTCTAGGGAGTTGCAGAGACTTCAAGGGCCGTTCTGGATTAAGTAATCCCCTTAGTTCCGCGGTTCACAAATTCTCCCTCGTGCTAGTCCAACCGTGAAACATAAGCTCGCTATCGCACAAATAATAATGCCACATATTACCTATATGACTACCGAAAGCAGTTGGTGAGAAAAGTTGCACTCGATGTCGTTTCTTGCCTCATATTCCATATAAATCAACTCAATTTTTTCCTGAATTTCTATACATACATGTATGTTATGACTTTTTTTTCTAAAATTGAAGCAATTAAACTTCAATTATTTAAAAAAAATCGTTTCCCGCTATTGGGACCATAATATACATCACTGATGAGTAATTAATTACATGACATAACATGACATAATTAATTATTAATAGATAATAATAAATGATGCGTATAGGCATTCGGCACATTTTTAAAAATGATTTCAAGGTGTAGAAAAATTAGAATCCTGTGAGAATATATCTTTCCCCGAGTGAATAAGAAAGCCTTCCTTTAAGAGTTTAGGAGCAGAGAATGGAAAGAGCTATTCCACGTATGAGTTACTCCGATCTTTCTCATCCGACGCGTTGAATCGTTGCGCCCTTTCGCGAGAGATCGTTTTTCTTGCGGGTGTGATGTTTTCAAGCGGAAAATAAGATAATAGCCACGCTATGGCGCGAACGACGCCTTGGGTGCTGCCACGAGGGGGAAGCGAGAAACGGCAAAAGACCGTGAGACTATAGGCACCTGTCGACCAAAGGGCGAATAAAGAAACAATGCAAGAGAGACCGAAAAAGGGGCAGGAGAAAAAATTGTTGCGAAAACGATAAAGATGGGGTAGTCTGGACATCGAATTTATATGCTTTTCACACTCCCATTATAACGTCTCAAGAAATTCAGGACCTCGAAAATATGTAGTTACCATTACGGAAATTGCATTTCTTACATCAACTTATTTTTCCACGAGATTTTCCGAAATGGATAGGAAAATTTTGTTATAAAAGAATAGCATTTTATTATCTCCTTCGAGTTTGATCAATCTGCGTCTTATATATCGATTATCACACGCTCGACCAGCGTTGTAAAGCAGGAAAGGACGAACGTTGGCTCTAATGGAGTTTCCAAATATTCGGGGAGCCCTCGCTCAATTTCAAACAATTTGCATTTAGGGTGAAGTGCAATTAATAGAAGCGGGATGTTGTCCCGCGCCGTTCCGTGCCTATTAACACTATATTCCGTAGAGTTTAGCATTTCAGAGTAGGGGTGGGAGATCGGAGGCGGAGGAACCAGAAGGTGATGGAAGGGGTTCAGCACGTGAAACGGGATGAAGTGGGAGAGGGTGGTAGAGGACAAGGGTGGCGATATTGAGTTACGCGACAGTAATTATAATACCTACTCATTAGTCGACGTAGCAAGAGTTACCAGTATGTATGTATATGTACTTTATATAAGTAGTCGCGGTTTGAGGAAGAGGCGTTCCTTATTCATTAAGGAGCTATTACAGGTGTGGTAGATCGTGATCCTTTGCTTGCCGAACATTGCACAAGAATCTAATCACAGTATATAAACTAACATTCATAATAGAATTTTGTTGTAAAAATATCAATTATGTTGTTATGTCAATGTAATACAAATTGAAGATTTGTTTAGCCAACCATGAATAAAATTGTAGATCTGACAACAATTTAAAATTGTTAAAAAATTAAAATTTTTAATTTTTAATTTTTAATTTAAGGATAATTTATAAGCATATGAATTTAAATCGTGCAAGTGCTCAAACTTTTCTAATTACTTTCTTTTATTTCTGCGAATGTGAAAAAATCTTTGAAGTAGTTCTTCGCTGTCAATCGAGAAGCTAAAAATAAGAAAAAGTGAACGAGAAACATGGCACTCGATTGGAAAGCGATTTTCTCGTGTAAAGAGAGAGTTGAATGGCAGAAAGTGTGGGAGAAAAAGAGACGCGAAAGGTTGTCCGAAAGATTGGCTGTCCGTCTGTTCTGAGGTCTGCGGCTCAATTAAGTACTCCGTTTAGCGCTTGACTAAAAAGGGTTGGGAAACCCTCTTCTCTCTTCCCCCTCGAGCATCAATCATGTCGGCAGCCCTTTCCCGAGGGCGGTTTTACTCTCTATTGAGACGAAGTGTTGTGCTCAAACACAAAAACACTTCATTTGGCAGATTAGCTGTTAAACACCAGGAGCAGGAGATTCACAGAAGGGAAAATAGAATTGGTACGAAAAATGGCAATTTAAACTTCCTTTTCACGGAAAGTAATGAGTTTTTCCTTTTTTTGAACAAATTGCCTTAGAATTTAATTGTCTAATCATCAGAGAGTAATAATCAATAGATCAAACAAGAGAGCGGTCCGGAAGTAATAATTTTAACAACGGGGAATCTGAAAGAGCCTGATAGGGCTAATTTTAATGGAGGTGGGTTTCTCACGAACATGAACTGAACGATGAAGGTTGATATAAACGTTCTTATTTGAGTCGGGTCGATGACGCAAACTTATATAGGAAATCCGTACATGAGCTCTCGTTTTAATAATATTCCTTATATATAATATATAGCGAAAGCTTTGTCGGCGCATGAGTTCGAGGGCAGCAATTAACAATTAGCTGGCGGTCCTTGTAATCGAATTACTGGGACCATTGTCGGGCTCAGGTACAAACGTATTCAATTCCATTAGGACCCCACCCCCCGCTCGATTTTCCATTCATTTTTTCGTCTCTCTCTTCGCCTCGGCAAACGCCGGGCTCTAAGATCAAATTTCGCGCCGTGCCGCTGCAGTTGCGTCGCCATGATAGATGCAAAATGCAACCCGCGAAGGGATCTCTTACAAAGGCAGGGCCGGTGAGCTCTGTATCGCTCGAGAAAGAGAGATGAATGTCACTTCGTGAAAATATATCCGTTTCAAAGTTTGAGATTTCTTAGGAGCGAAGGGCAGGTCCTGCTTCTATATATATATAGATATTATACGCGTCCTCTATACACCCTGTATCGCAAGGGATTAGTAACACTAAACTTTAGTTGATTCTCCGAGATTTATCAGTTGATATACACGAATATCTAGCAAGATGGAAACTCTCCAGCCTCCTGCTCAGCTTCTAAATCTCACGGGGATAGTCTGATGATCGAAGTGTAATTTACACGCTTGAGTTACTTTTTGTCAATGAAGGGTTGTTTATTCCATTTATTTATACTTTCTTATATTATATTATATTTATACTTTTTCAAGTATTACTGAAGTTTGGGTTAAAAATCAAGGATTTCAATTTAGTTTCACCCTCCTTGTTTACTAAGTTACTCAATTTTACTACTATTGAATTTTTGAAAAAATATATGAAATCACCCTTCAAAGTTTTCGAATAACTACTTCAGAAATATAATTTTCAGTAAAACATTTAAAAATCATTGTAAACTTTGCATACACTGAAATTATGTTATTAAATAGCAGTAAAATATTTATTTTTTAACCATCATCCCCTTAAACGGGGCTTAACTACTCTCAGAGGCTAAAATACACAAAAATTCCTGATTTTTATACAAGTTAAATTTTATTTTTGAGTGATTAAATGAAATAGTATAAAAATCAGGACCATTCAACTGCAACTTTGATGGGTAATTTCACCCCCTAAATATGAATTAAGCACGTATAAGAAAATACGTGTATCTTACAGAAAAGGGGTTGGTTCAAGTAAGCGTGTACTTGCTGTGTCGTGTCATTTAAAGAGTAGCCAGTGATGTCAGACACAGAAAACCGAGATATATCCTGCAGAACTGACTATTAATTTGGTTCCCAGGACAGCAGGGATGGTCCAGAGGAGAAACAGAGACAGAATGGGGGGCAGAGGGGGGAGGGTTGATAGCCTCCGGGGCAATGGATTACCTTCGGCTCTGTACGTCGTCGTACCGCGCGGGACGACCCTGCGAAGTTAATAATCATCAAAAGTCACAGTGTTTGCCGAGGGCGGACTCCTGCCCTTTATGCGCGTACGCGTGCTGCTGACACTAATATGACTCCACCGGGGTTTATTACGAGTTATTAGAGCCGTTACATATCGTTGAATTTTCACGACGAATCCGATCCACTATACGACGAATTGGTGGTGAACTCTAATCCGCTGTCAGCCCGAATTTCTTTCATAATAATTTGATACGTCCGACAAAATTCAACTAAGCAGAAATTATAATCCTCCCCTCTGTTTTTGACGAAAAAGGAGCAAATAATTTTGTATTAAACCCTTGTTCGAAAAAATACGCAATGTGGGAAGGTTCAATGTTCATTAGATTTTTTATGCAGAATAAACAGTGATCAAAGGTGTAATATTATAATATTCTAATTTTAGAGATAATAAGCTCTCTCCACATCATCAGGATCCAATTTCCGAGCGAACAGATTGGTGGTTTTCATCCATTAATGAGGAGTTATTAATCTCAGTTGCTGGGATTATGCATTATTATTACATGTATATAAAAAGTGTACTCGTATTCCTATAATATTAATATTATCTGAAATTTTCAAACGTAATTGTAATCCAGAATCACCAATTGGTAAAATGCAGTTATAAATTGTTGTAAGATGTGGATGCTTTGAATTTAATTTATACCGCCAAGATATAAAGGGCTAAAATTTTAATTGCGAATATTTGTGTGACTAGACTAGAATCAAAAGCCACGTGTTTTATTAATTGAGCTAGGAATGTACATTGTATAATCGCCCCCATCTGTTCTATTTTCATTATTTTTCAGTGTGACCTAGGACAAATTATGAAATAGGTTTCGTACGTTTTTGGACATATTGCCTCGTACCTGTATAGCTGCAGAGTATACAATGGGTGCATTCAGTGACGGGTATCGTGGAAGAATGGTGAAAAAAAACTTGCAAGACAATACCACACGGTGTCAAAATACGAAGGCCATAAGGCTAATTTGGCGAATTAGGCGGTTTCATTAGTTTCGAAGTCCCCTCATCAAAGAACCAAGACCCTTGTTTTGTATCGTCACCGTTTTATGAAGCATTCGTGCACGGCGTTTGAAGTTGTCTGATAATGAAGGGAAAAGGTTCAAACTGATAGTAGCTAAAATTTCTGTACGAAACTAATTAAAGTCTCATAAATTTTATACGCGTTATGAACCACTTTTCATATCATGAAAACATAATGAGTTTAAATTATATGAACTTTGTGAATTATGAAGAACAAACTAGGACGATAAGCATATAATAAGATCTCATAATAAAATCTACATTTCCCTCTTTTACTATTCTGCATAATTTATTTTAATAATTACGCTTTGAACACAAAAGTATGTACGTAACGAATTAAATAATTGTGTGGACATTTATTAGAGTAATTTAAAAAAAAAATTATTGTTTAGGTGGAAATGTTTTTAAAAACATTGATTTTATATTTAAACTTATACTTATTTTTATATTTAAATATCTGGATTTCTTTATTGTTGTAGCAGTGATCATAACACTGTAGATAAAAAGGGAAGAATATGTCGTTGGCTTTGTGACAAAAAAAAACTTACCCGATCATTCACCAGGACGAGTCTCTTTAGTCGTATTGTAAAAGTGAAATCGCTTCGTGTTTGAGATGTTATTTGTAGCACATTAGTATTGTATCGCAGTATGATGGGGTCAGAGCGGGCGTTGGAGTGTTTAAGGGTGATTACTCGCAACGACAGGGGTGGCTTTATAGGAGGAGGATCTCAGTGATTCACAACTTTCACGTTATACCTTAACAAACCTTTATACTATACTTATCAAAGAATTCATTTTGCAACACAATAAAATCTACAATTATAAAATAATGCATAACTTTTAAATACTACTATTATAGTAGTATAAAGCATAAAGTTTCCGCAGATATTTTATATTTTAAAAATGGGAATAAAAATAAGGTAATATAAAGATTGATGTCGAGGTATTCAGTTTATTGTAAAGATTGTGAAGATTCATCTCGAAATGTCAAAATCACTTTGCCCTCATTTCTGAATACATGATGTACCAAAGAGCTAACAAATTTCATTGTGGAAATGTAGTGAGGGTGCAGGACAATTGCTCTGAATGAGAACGACTGCAGTGGATTGAATTTGGCCGACAGTTTGACAGGGTTGGGTATAAAAAGAGCGGTGAATAATAGACTTCAACCCTCTCCAAACATCTCCCTTCTCTACGCATATTAGGAGCAGAGTTCCAGGATCGGGAATCTAGGCCTGCACACCCCTGCAGTATTAAGAACAACTATGTAATCGACTCGCGATGTACCTTCGGTTACCCCTAAAAACAACTTAATCCTCATTCATATGAGCAGTCAATGGACTCTTTATTGCCTTAATTACACCCTTTTTTTCTTAAAGACTTGAAAAATATCAAATTTTCCTTTGTTTGAGAATCAGGAAGAATTACTTTCTATTCCCAGAAAAGAGTTTTAATAGTTTAATACATTTAAGTTGTAATTTTTTTGTTATAATGCTCAATTATCTATAAACATTTTCAAATTCCTCAAGCTTAAATACAGATATTTACAATTGTATTATCCCTATCCTTCCCCTTTATCATTTTGGATCAATGCCAGTTAAAATGACCCATGAAGGGTTACCTACATCGACGCGAAGGATTTAAGAACCTATTATACTTAAAATAAAAAGAGAAGATTTGAGATTGACATGGAAGCGTGAGATTTGTCGCGACACTTTGCTCGCTCGTCACAATCGCGAGTCTTTTGAGAAACCGCCATGGACAATGCAAAATCTACTAATACACCAGGGCTTTGACAATGCGCGCGCTCTCGCGTGAACACTGGGTATACCTTTTACGGGCACTAATCCAAAATCGACAAGAGCCAGAATCCAGACATAATGCGATCATCGTCCCGGAACGATTGAAAAGAGCTCTGTGTATGCGAAAACTGATTTCTGTCGCGATATCCGCGCTCTTACTATTGTTGGTGAAGTGGTCGTCGCCTTATGTCGCGCTTATAGGGTCGGCATCACATAAAAAACAATATGGCTACTGTAACGATGTTAAAACTCAACTGACATTTTGTCTATCACCTAAGTGTGAAATCCATAAGAAAATTACTATATTTCCATTGTATTTCTTAACTTAAAACAGTTCTCGCTGAGATTTTAATCACGGCAAGTAATAACTCTGAAAGCTCCTAATTTCAAATAATCATCCTCGCAGAATTAAGTTTAAATTATGAATTAAGTTCCATATTCGAATCCTTGAATATCCGAGTG
>CAJFCP010000089.1:3311667-3349495 GCA_904066005.1 Synergus itoensis
GTGCGTATCTCGGAAACTATTAGAGATAAATGACTTTAAATATAGGTCTCTGAATATGTCTTGATTTCCTTTATATTTTAAGTTAATTTATGAAACTTTATTATCTTAAACTATGAACAACGATATGGAAAATACACGATATAAAACAAATACTCCGATTTGGTTAAAATTTATACGGTAATATTTTTTCACGATTTGGAACCGAAATATGAAGGTACACCTGAATTTTTTAAAAGTTGATGTTTTTTGGGCCACCCTACTCCTCAGTTGCAACAATCGGCAGCAAAAAAAAGTGATATGTTACCGTTGTTAAAAATTCCTGAAATTAGACAAAGAATCACAAGTTTTTATATTTCAAAGATTAAAAATACTGAATTATTTTGCATTCTGCATTATTTTCAATTCTTTTTATACTTGAAAGCAACATTCCTCTATTATCCATCATTACTGGAATTTTTTTCTGAAAATTTCTAGACGAGACTTTTTTCAGGCTGATCCAAATAATCTATATACTTATATATGTGCACGCGTACGCAGTGGAACAGAAGTTAAAACTACTAATTAGCAGTTAGCCGCTGCCAGAGATTTCACGGGATAGATACGTGTGAGAGGTATTAGGATAATGCGTGGTTGTCCTGTTTCAAAGTGCTGCCACATTAGCGGTACAAGATTATTAAGTCTGGTACATTGCGGCCAGCTATGTAGCGTCGACCTAAACTTTTTTTTTATAGTTACTGGATAATGTATGCACAACACATGAGCGTTATTCAATATGTAATTATCAAACCGCTACCTCATTTCAAAGATTGCCCTCAATTACAAACGTACATTTATCGTATTTCGCAAAAAACACTTCATCGATTCTGAAACGCTAATGGCTTTTTGCCTCTTTCTGGTGTTCTAGGTCTGGTTTCAAAATAGGAGAGCGAAATGGCGTAGACAGGAGAAAATGGAAGCCGCCAGGCTCGGCATCAGTGAATATCATCATGCGAGTATGAGGCAAGTATTTTATGAATTTAGCTCAGAGTTTTTGTATTCATCTATGCCAGAAATAACGTGAGTCAATATTTTAGAGTAAACTGATTTTTCTTTCACTCCGTATTAATATGTCAGCTTTTATGATTTTGAATGCAAGTAAATTCGTGGATGAAGAAAATATTTAATGTCCGTCGCATATACAACAGTAGAATTAAATTGGTTTACGTACAAAAATATAAAATAGGGAAAAATAATGGTTTTTCAATTAATCAAAGTTTGAATTATTGAAGAAAATGTTAGGAATCTTGTGGAGGAAGTTCTAGAAAATAAATTATAATATTTTGCATGTTTTACAGAAATATTGGTGGACCTGCTTTGGGTTTGCCAGGAGATCCTTGGATGCCACCACCAGGACTTCTTAGTGCCCTTCCTGGATTTTTAGCCGCCCCTCACACTGGTTATCCAAGTTATCTAACGTCCTCCAGAAGACTTCCGTCGCCACCAAACGTCAGTGCTGTTGCTGCCCTCCCTGGTGAGAACTAAATTTACAATCATAAATTCAATTAATCTAAAATTTATCTAACATTTATACAACTAACGTATAATAACAAAAAAAATAATAATCTGGAGAACACTATCGCAGGCTCACAAACACCAAACATTTCCTTCTATTTAAAATTATCTTCAAGGATTTGAATACTTTAATACAAAATACACTGGAACCTCATTAACAAATGCGGCTAGCGAAAACTCTAGGAACCCCATAAACTGGGATGGAGTTCGATTATCTGAGAAATTTTTGATTTTTGTGAGTCCAGTGTGTCATCCTCTATCAAAAAAAAAAATATCAAAATAAGTTATCCTTTCAAATTTTGCTTACGTACACTAACTTGCAATGAATCGTTCCTGCAGCAAATTTCATGTTCTGGAGTTCACCAAATCGACAATCACCAATATTTGAGCCATCTAATCGATGATGGAATCTTATAGAATATTAGAGAACAATTCATTGCAAGTAAGTGGGTTGAATTACCTTTCTATGTTAAATAAAAAAAAAATAATAAAAATTTGATATATTTTATATGAGATATAAAAATTGATTTTTTTTTATTTAGCTGCCATAGCAGCAGGAATACCTAGTCTAAGTGGAGGACCAGGACAGGCACCATCCAGTCCTCCAGGACACGATCCTCGAACCTCTAGTATCCAAGCCCTCAGGATGAAAGCCAAGGAGCACGTGGAAAGTATCACCAAAGGACTGCAAATGGTGTGAAATCAGATTCGGAAATCCCCTAAATTTAAATTCAAATTCTCAACTGCTTTCTAAGGATTCTAAGGATACAAGGAAGAAAGATCTCAAATATTTTATCATTCTTTGATTCGTAAGACACCCAGTGTGCAAATATATTGATTATAAAATGCGAATATTATCGCACTTTGTCGAAATTTGAAAAAATTCATAAATGGAAATTAAAGATATAAAAAGAAAAAACTGCCGGTGTAAAGAAATACGTTTTGATATTGTTCAAAAAACGCTATTACAATTAACATGCGTCTAACGCCTATAAATTGTAAAGGGATACTCAGGGTGGACAAAAGGGTAAAAAGTGACAATTGATTGTGATTCTTAAAAAGTTGACATTTATATGCGACGACCTTCTTATTTACAAATTTCAATATTTCGAATTACGTTTTTTTTAAACGCAATGTTATATGTTTGAATTAATATAATTATAGGTAGATTTCAATAAAAATTGCGAGGTATCCAGTTCAACTGCATTTCTATATTATGAGATTCATATCTTATAGAATTCGAACAATTATAAAAATAACATTAATCGGACATAGATCGTAAACTTCCACTTCAGTATGTGTAAATATAAGTCATGAAAAGATTATACGTAACTATATTTGTAAAAAGAACTGTGTAACATAGTATCGTCTACTATACTCTCGTGCTTTTATTTATTTTTCAGAAATCTTCTCCTGAATCTCTTGTTATAGTTTCTTTTAATAATAGATTTGTATTCACTATTTTTATAAATTTCATCTATAATCCTATCTCTCTGCCAGCGATGTAAAAACCTTTCTGTAATTTAGATAATACTAATATGGACTTCAATTTTTTGTATTAATGAACAAAAAAATTATACATGAGATCGTTTATGGAGACAAAAGGTGCAATATTCAGCAATGCTTTGAAAATAATTATTCCTAAATTTGATAATTGTGTACCAGTACTTTCGAAGTAACAAAATGTTATTCAAAAGATTTCTACAATTGTACTGCCATATGAAAGTAATTTCTTTATAAGAACAATAGTGATTGAATCTAAAATCCATTAGCATGCATTGCATAAATTAATTCAATTGATTACATGTATGACAATCATTATTTCAAGCAATCTATTTTGAAATCTATTTTTATTCTTCTGTTCTTATTCTGTTGGTGAGCCTAAATTTCTCTTATGGTCATGTTCTTAAAATTTATCAGTTCGGAAAATAATGTTTTACTTGCAGTTTACAAAAAATCTGTAAAGTGTACCGCAGTATTACTTTGATAGAATAGTCTAGGAAAAGGAGAAGCATCGTCTACTGAAACAATGTCATGCAGTATTAATACGTTAAGATGGAGATTTCGCATAATACTTGTACTTAATAGCAATAAGGACCCTCTTCAAAGAAGAGAAAATATAATGATGATTATCTGCTGATTTATTTGAGCTCATTATACTGAGTATTCGAGCGTGAGGTGAAGAATACGTGAAGCAACCTGTGTGCTCAAAATACAAAAGTTGAATGTGAAAGAAGTGTTAGCAACACTAGACAATTACCATTTGTATATAGCTACTCGTGATAAAATAAAATTTGATGTACATATTTAAACCAGTGAACTCCTTTTCTATTTATTTCCATGGCATGCAATTTATTGTAAATGGTTCTCAGAAATTTAGATAGACCTTTCATTTTATTACCATTATTTTTGATAATAAAGAAGATATTGTAATTTATTGTTAAACATTTTATGTATCGGAAAAAATCAGTTTTATTGCTTAAAAAAGGAGCTGAACAATTGATTACCGCGATCGGATTTTCAAATTCTTGTGAATTAAACGGCGCACATGTTTGTCCAGCTATTAGCATTTCAAAGAGACGCTTTAATTAAAGTTTAATTAATTTCGTGAAGCGTCAACTTGAGGCAGAGGTGGGAGCGGTCGATTATTGGGTTTTCTTTCGTCTTAATTAAAAGCCAGAATCCACCAAAATAAGGTCGGCTTATTAGGACTTTGGCACCACAAAGAGATTCATTGCGCTTTTCTGTTTAACGTCTAGAATTTGCATTTCTTAACGACAATAATATCTAATGAGCTTTATCCTCGATTTGCAAATTGAATTTTAAAGAAATTATCACTACTTTATACTAAAGTTTATAATTTCTCTTTCTTCATTTTTTCACTAATGAACTTATTTCTTACTCTGCTTTTTGAAATCTTTTGTTACAAGAAAATAGATTAGGTGTCGATTTTATCGAGGGTTCTTGATGAGAGCTAATGATCGAAACTTTGACCAAACTGACTCACATTGAGGAACAATAGATTTGGAATGGTACCGAAGGGTACGATTAGGTATTCCAATCCTGGCGTTAGGGGTTCGCAGAGAAGTGTCGAGTCGCATGAGGAGAAGGGGATTGGAGGGTTGCAGCCGTAAGAGGGCGCCAGAACTCACCCAATAAAATGGTAATTTCTGTTTGTTCAAGTTAACCATGCGAGCGAGCCTGGAAATTCGAGTCCATGCGTACTCCCTAACACCAAAGACCAATATACCAAACTAAAGTGCGCTACCGACAAGATTACGGTTGTTCAGTCGTAAAACTGGGAAACAGTCACACTTGGTATAAACTTGGACAAAGAAGTATAATTTTATAATATACCTATCTGCAATGACGAAATTATCAGTAATAGGAAACCAACTCAAAGTCAAGCATGAGATTAATAAACATGAAGAATAAACAATAAGAATAAATCGTTTTGATTTTCTTTAGCATTCAAGGAACTGAAAAAATAAGTTTGAAAAACACAGAAGAAACAGGGACTGAAAGTGTTTACAGTTTAAGTCAGTTTTTAGGTTGAATTTAAGTTTAAGTCAGTTTTTAGTCTTGTTTTAAGATTTCTTAGTCTTAAAACAAGACTAAAAACTGACTTAAACTGTAAACACTTTCAGTCCTTGTTTTTTATGTGAAATTCAATTTATTCCGTGTAATCATATACATACTTTTAATCTTAACGCACAAGTAGTAATGGACGAGCTGTGTCAGACGAAGCAGATTGGAAAACTTTGGGAAATATACTAAAACGTACATCACTTTCATTTACTGTTTTCCAGTCTAGATTATTTATCATATAAATGTCTGTGATATGATGACAATATAAAATTTTCAAAAAGATTTCTATTTTCCCATAAAATACAAATGTAATATTTATTAGATTGATTAATCGAGCAGCCGAGTGATGAAGTTCTTTATTAGCCAAGGGCTGATTAAGCGAACATAGAAATTGAAAACAGTCAGTCCCTCCGCCAAAGTCAACATGGAAATCGCGGATTTATTAAATTTGTTTAGTGTCAGGTTCAGTTGGAAGGGAGCAACGGGACTTCGTATAGAAGGAACGTAGTCCGTCCAATATTGCTGAATGCTTGCTCCGTCTAACCTTATTGCCTCAAAGAGCAAAGAGTAAAGATCCATGAGAGACTTCACTACTACAGCTCCTTCTTGACCAACAAGATCAACGAAATTGCTGCCTCTCAACAAATAAAAAACATGGGTTTAAATTCATTTAATTTTTCAGGCATAAAGAGTCATTTCTGATCAATATTTACAGGAGGAATTCAGACAAACATAAAATGAACTGAAATTAAAGTCAAATCTGATCAAATTTTTCATATCTGTTTTCATTATATCGATTTCATATTATAATATTTATATATTATAGGATTTCTCACTGCTGTATGAAAAATATCACAGGAATTTAAATATTTGTTTTACATCGAAATTATTAGCATGATGATAACATAATCGGGAAAACTTCAAATTGTCAGCTTATCATTGTCAAGTTGTCATTTAGTTGATAGTTAATTAACTCTACTCCCTTGCTCAAACTGTGAGTGGAGTTTTCACGACTCCCATCAATTATTAACCATTCATTAAATGCGAATATACAGTCACGAAACTAATGTTGGTAAAATTTCTTTTCCTCGCTGTTTACTTTATTATTTATTATATTTTCACTAATTTCTTCTCAAGATACTAAGAATTCAAGACAAAAAGTAGACTAATTGCTTAGCATTATTAATTAAAACTAAAGTTATAGTAAGTTTGGGAGTACATGAGGAAAAATAATATTTGTTTAAGCGTTCATTAGAGGAGTCAGTTTAGTGAGATGGTGGACAGAATTGAGAGAAAGAGCCAGAGTGAATTTTAGGGAAAAGCAGACGTTGGATAATGGACAAGGTAAGAGTCTCGTGGTTCAAAAAACAGAGCGAGAGAAAGATAGTTGACGCTACAAACGAGCCCGATTCTCATTAAAATAACCAAGCCTTTCCTTTTTACTTCAGGGTACGGGACTGCAGACTGCAAAAAAAAGTAAAGAAAACAAAATGAGAGTGCAGCTGGAAGTAACAGGGCTTAAACCACCGACCGTATAGTCGCATATACTTAGCTACAGAGTTAGTTTAGCCACCACTAGATAATTTAAATGAAGGTCGTGGTTACTCCTTCCAACGCTTAATAAGTTGAGAGAAAAATTAATTTTTTCGTTTATTAAAGAAATACCTATTAGCTAACATCATCCAGTTTATGCAAATTCCATTACGTAAAATGGACATCGAAAATGGCAATCGAAAATGGCTATCATTAGAAAAAAAGGAGAGAAGTAACTTTTTTTAGAGATGAGGTATTAAATCAGTGGTTATTTTACGTTGATTGCATGATAGTAAAACAATGGGGTCGTTTATAAAGGGTTAAGACGAGAAGGGATTGCCGAGAAATTGAAAGGTTCGATTAAAAGGGATGATTACATTGTTGCTGGCATCCGGGTCGCCGCACATCCAATATTTCGTTTCCTGCATGGGAAGACAGTATTTGATTTTACGCAGTACGCATCGGGACGAACGTTAATTATCACTGACCACCTACAGCCCCATTACATTCCAATTGAACCCTTAATCAATGAACGATTGGTGTGCTAATTGATTGCTATACTTCGTAATTATAACAGTGCACTAACTAGAACGATATCGCTGTTTGAAATTTTACTATAGTAATATAACAAATATCATACGATTTCAGTTTTTCGTAAAAAATGTTTCATAAAATATTTAAAATAACATTTCATTTATACAATTTAGCTGTTTAGAGAGTTTTCAAAATATACGAAAATTATTATGAAAAGGACAACAAAGTAGCTCAAAGGGTAAAAGTAATTTTAATATAATTGCTCTTTATAAGAGTGTTTTAATTTATTTCTCTTTTAATTAACAAAATTGTGTAGATATATATGAATAGTAAAATTCAAAACATATTCAACTTAGTTTATCAGAATATATATTGCACTTAATTGTTTAAATAATTCACATTCATTTTTCTGCGGAAAATGTTTAATGAAGTTAGCTTCAGTCGATGAAATAAGAAAAGATATCAACCCCGAATGAAGGTAATAAGTATTCACGTCTAAGAAGGACTGCTGGGGTAAGTGCTGCCCTGTAACGGAAGGGAATTCAAATTCTACCCCTGCTTGAACAAACCCTGTCGGTCAGAAATCGATGAAACTTTATCCACAGAGACATTGAAATTGCTGCCTTTTAAACCAAGAGGGTGCAGTCACTTCATCCCTGTTTCAAATTTTCCTGCAATAATTTTGTTGCATACAAATCAATTATTGACTTTAGGTAATAAATTTGTTATTATAAAAACAATATTTTTAACGCACGGCACAATATATTCTTCACTTTTTAAATTATTAACAACCATATTTAAACTTAAAGTAAACTCCCTGGATCAAAGATAAATATCTCCCTTATAATAATAACTTCTAGAAAAAATTCGTTTATAGCTTTCTGCACACTTCCAACTTTAAATAAGATCTCAGATTTTGTCAAAAATGACCTACTTACTCTGTAACTAGTAAAACCTATGAAATGTTATAAAAAATAGATATATCATAGTATCTAGACTAAATGGTTCACGCGATTTAATTTAAAACGAAGTTACCGTCAGCTTTTATATGTAAATAAGTAAATTGAAGCAAAACAAGCACGTCCTTGTTACAAAGTTCCTTTTTGCCTCATTTCGCCCATCCAATTTCATCACGTTGTTTATAATTGTCGTAGAAGAGAGGACAGGAAAAGCTCGGGGTTTACAAGCGTCGCTCTTTATAACGTTTATATGCTTGACGAGGCCCGATTCCCTCGCCATTCAAAGTTTTTAATGGGGGATTACATCGTTTTGGTACCAAAGAGGTCGCTATAATTCAATCGGGTCCTCTCTATCATCTATTGTACCAGCAAAATGTCTATGCATGCACCGCGGATAGGGAAGCGATGCATATTCAAAATTCAGCCGCGGGCAGCCGGCCGGGACGGTCGGTCCAGCGTGTCTCTTGACTCTCTTGTTTTTGAGCTCTCGCGAACACACGCGAGACCGTAAATTCAGTTACTTCATTTGAAATCATCTCCTCCCCCCTAAGCGAGCTAGGTTCCCCATAAACCACCCCCTACGTGAACCCACACCCGCGCACTTCACGTTTTAACCCCTCGGTGTATGTCCGAGGTTATGAATTTTAATAGCTTTACGCCGCCACATTGCCAAGAGGGAAAGGCCGACAGGCAAAAATGGCGTAGACGAGTTTTTCGCACGACAAATTGTCGATGGATTGAATTAGAGAGAAAAATTCCGCTGCTGCTTGATGTTCGACATTTTTTCAATCGGTGTGTCGCTTAACGCACGAGTAATACGGAAAAATGATCACCTTTCAGTCAAAATTTTATCTGCTTGACAAACTGAGTGACAGTAAATCCAGATTTTAAATTATAAGATTACGTTGTAACAATTCTTAGTAACAATTATCTGCAGATAAAATTATAGGTGCGTGCAATGAGAAACATGTAAATAATTACAGTAAATCCATACTCGGTGGTAACAATTTTCGTTAATTCGTTAAAGTTAAGCGGCGCTTAAGAGTTATTTGAAATCGTTATAGCACGATTCAAATTCGCTTCAAAAGTCCCTGGATAATACTTTTACAATAGTAGCGGTGGTCTCATCAAGTGAAATCATCACGACCGAAACTCACAGATGGCGAAGCTTTCTGTGTGAAGACTACCCCGCATTCAGTACGATAATCTACTTCCATTTTGACAGGGAATTTCGTTAGTGCGTTATGAAACTCATTAATCCGACAGATACTGCCAAACGATCCGGTGCCGTTACAAACTTCAATGCAGGAGCAATACTCGTCAACAAATTGAAAAAAAAAAGTATAATTGTGTTTTAATGGATACCAGTTCATATTTTTTATGAAAAATCTGCGTCTCTTTTTCCTAATTTAAACGAGTTTAACCATTTTTTAATTACCCTTCAATTTATTCAATGACATTTGTTCCAAAATCCATTTTCCTCTAAATGAAAATCGCTATATACAAATTGAAGTATTGAAGATTATCTTCTATTTGTGAAACAGATATTTTTTCTTCCTTTTTTTGAATTTTATTTGCATTTCAGTTTCATTTGCATTTTCTTGCTTCATAACACATAACTTTCCAAGTAACGCGTTATTTACAACCACTCATGGTTTCTCAATAAGGATAGTTCTCCCACTTCTTTTAAAAATGTTTCACGACACTTGTCGGTAAACTTCAACGGTCTTTACAGCGATTTCTCTCTGGAGAGGGTCTCGTTTCTTTTAAGCCGCGGACAATGCAGCAAATGAACCGAATTTGCGAAACGCAGCAAGGTCCTTTCGATGGCTTAGTGGCCAAGGCGGTGCCTATAGAGGCGTTAGAACTAACACCGTTCTAGGTGTCAAGAGAAAGAGGTTGTGGTCTGTAAGCAGGTACTTGAAAATCCGTCGAGAGTTCATTACAGAATACCTGCCTGAATTTACAGAAGATTCACCTCTCTGTTACTACCAAGAACTATTTTGTGCTCGGCAACTCCTATTTTTACCTAATTTTGGCCCATTTCTATTTTTAAAGAATCGTCCGAGCGTGCTAATGTGAAATGTGTTCATTCTGAAATCAATCGTTTGAATCTTATTTCGCTTTTTCTTCTTCAGGATCGGATAAGGATTTAAATTCCTTGTAAATTTTCTGGACAATATTAGAGGTAGCTGGAATTACCTAAAGCTGGTCCCAAGTATTTCTAATGTTGCTTTTAATGACAAAGATTTTGTTCACCTTATAGTGATATATATCCTTAATTTAAAGATTCATGCAAGATTCATTAATTTAAGGGAGTATGTGTTTAAAATTTCATAAGAATCGGTTCAGTAGTTTTTGAGATTTCGTTAACATGGGGTGTAAAAACGTTGTTTTGAGAAAAACGCGATTAAAGTTTTTTTAAAGGATTAGCTCGCTCAGAGATTGATACGTTCGAAGGATGGAAAAATACTTGAAATTTTAGTATGATATTCTTAAATACATATACTTTCGAAAAGTGTAAAAAAAATCGATTTTTTGAAAGTTCCGAAGTAGAATACCCCCTTAAAGATACATTCAAGATTCTTTGCATCATCAGCATTCGAATTGCTCACTTTTGCAGTTTGATGATAATCTGAATATCCTACTCAGTGTATATTTAATTTGAGCTCACCTTAATCCTGTATAATACGAATCGAGTGTATTGCAATAAGCTTCTTTCGTGAGCAAAGGTACAAAGTACAAACATTGGAACTAAATGCATAACAGTTAGGCAGTAATTTAATCAGGACTCTAGTATAAACTTGACCAAATAGAGAATTCAATACAACGGGAGACATATTAGATACGTTTCAATAGAGCTGTCTGCATTACATTATTCGGCTGGTAGATCTCTCGTACAAACACGACATCAACTTTTCCCATGCCTCGGTGACAGGGGTTCTCACAATTGATTCGAAACCCTCTATTCCACCAACACTAAGTAATACAGTTTACCTTACCACCAGTAGTAAATCACATTATCATAAACAGTCGACACTTAATTCCCAAACTGCTCATAAAACTTCATCACCTATTCGAAATCTAATTTATAGAACACTTTTACTAAAACGCAAATAAATTACGAACATTCTTTATAAATTTTCCCCATGTTTTAACAAAATGCTCACTTTTCCTTTATTTATTGAAGATTTTACAATTGTCATTTTTTCTCATTGTCATTTGTTCTATAAATGCGGGAAATAAAGTAAATAAGTAAACGTTATGTAATAAAAGACAGTCTTTATACAGAAAAACTAAGTAACGGTGTAACTAAGGTAACTAAGGCAATTAAATAATTTAAAGGTGGTAATTGCTTTTGCCTAGTATATTATGATGTTCCTAACTTGCATAATTTGATGATAAGTTTTATCGCATTTGTGAAAAATGGGAAAATTTGCCGAGGGAAATATATTTATATCGTAGAGTGAGACACAACGAAAATGGGAAGCGCTGAACTGGTATAAACAAGGGTCGCATGCAATATTAGGGGCATTAAGTCGCCATAAAGAGCGCATTAGGGGTGCGCCTGCCCTCGAGGGGTAGTTTAGCGTTTAATTGTCCCACCCTGTGTATCAAAGGTTTCGATTTCTGCTCGGCTACGCACGCTCTAAACCCACGTACGTACATACGTTCTTTCACACATACTTATCCATCACCTACCAGTCAGCGCTTCCTTTTTCTATCAGATAGCTTTTTCGTAACTGTTTCTGCAACATTTTTAGCAGCGAGGGAAAATATATTCAATTTACACCAGTATTTCTGCTAACGTAGATCCACCTTATTCCAAAGGTATCACAAAGCGGAAGTACCTCCCCTTCCCGATGTAAGGAACAATATTCTCTAAATCTGAATTAGTAAGAAGTTATACTAATGAAATAGTGCCAATTCGTTCACTAATTCACTTTAGTAAGCATTTAGTTGAAAACTACTAATTCACAGTAAAAAAATACTAATTCATTTAGTAAGGGTAACTAATTGATTTATTCACCGTTACTAAATGAATTAGTATTTTTTTACTGTGAATTAGTAGTTTTTAACTAATTGATAGTAAAAATGCTTACTAAAGTGAATTAGTAAACGAATCGGCACTATTGCATTAGTAACTTCTTACTAATTCAGATTTAGAGAGTAAGAAATTTGCCAGAAGCTGCGGTGAGGGGGTGTATGCAATGTTTTTGACATTCGAAAATATGAATTGGTGAAGATAAAGTTGCGAGCAGATCTCGGAGCAGATGCATGTCGCTAAAGTGGCTATATTTAAAAAAATCTTAGATGGAGAACGATTGTGTCAGATTGTGATTTCCCTTGCACGTACACGTGATGCACTTTGAAGAGTCTGGATGGCTCTCTATCCCCTTTCCTTGTCTATTTATCTCTCTCAGGCCCTCCTTCCCCTTCTCTCTAAGCGCCAAGTTCCATTCACGCATACACTAGCTCGCAAACAGATTTCCAGGTTGAGTCGAATATATTGAAATAATCTCAGCAAATACGACAAGTTCGGTTATGAAATTTGCCGAAGGGCTTGTGAGCTCTCTCTGTCCGTCTTTCTCTCTCTGTCCTTCTCAACCCCTTCCCCTTCCACTCTTTACTCCGTTGCACCCTCCGCTAACCCCGGCCTCTCACATCTCTTCCCGACCTGCTTCAAGTGATATTTGCTCGAAATCGGTTCAATAGCAACTTGGGTATTCCGCCTGTTCCTCTTATACGTTTCGGTACCACCACCGGTGCCCCATACGTTACTCGTCGAATCGTCATCGCCGCAATCCGCCCCTGGAGTTCTCGTACTTACTCCCCAATAATTGTTCACCATTCGTCAAACACCGCGATATAGGCGTGTAGACGTTATAGTCTCCTTCTTGGCGAGGGTGAGCATCCGAGGATTATTGGCGTTTATAAGGTCCCCATTGATCTTTAGAAACATTCCCGAGTGAGCAATGTACATATACAGACGTATATATCTGCATCCTTCTGTCCTCCCGGCCCTCTTCTTCACTGCCTGGACCGCATCGCCTTTTCTGTTTGCCCCATAGCGTTTGGATTGTCTTTCATTTTCCAGTAAAGCTTTTGAGCAAACTGAATACAAATATCTAATATGTTTCATTATTATTATTGACAAAGATACTTATAATACTGCTAAAGAGAAGTATCAGGAACAGGGAGACCATCTTAAGTCTTACTCGTGATCTTTCGAGCTGAATTACTTGAAAATGACCAATGAAATTTTCTGTTTATTGTAAAAGTTAATTAAAAGCTGGAGAGAAACTGAAGCATGAGATTCCAAAAGGAAATAGTTGTCTTGATTGAAATTGGCCCGATGACAGAGGCACTCAATCACTGCGGTCTTCACTGAACCAATATTAATGACAAATAATGAAGAAATTAGCCATGAGGCTCCTTCTGTACCGTTGAGCCTAATTAAATAAAAGGGGAAATTGGCGAAACGTACGTTCCAATGTTCCGCACGTGCCGACACGTGTGGAGCTACTCGCCACTGTCGACTGTCGCCAGTTTAACCTAATGTGGGTATTATTAATCCTGGTCTCGCGCTATATTAGATCCAAGATCCACTAGATTCCAAGATCAATTGACTAACAATACAGCTCGTTAATCCACCCGAGACACCCCAAACACATTTCTCAATATATTAATATTGTATATTAATATTACAGATAAATGGGCAAATGTGTACATAATTTGGAAACTGATTCGTAATTGCGACATTAATTTCTAGTACCGGCAATGTTTTATTTAAATTTACTACAGTAATTGTTTTTTCCCTATTTACATTTTTATTGATATTTATATTTACTAATGAAATGTTGAAAAGCAAATATTGCAATGCTATCTCTTTCTGCATTAAACGGAATAAATGCAAAAGTAATTATCTGAAAATAATGGGACAGAATTAATTAAATTCACTCTCAAATATCATCACAAATACATTATAGGCAGGTACATATACACGAGTTATAACACTCGCGTGACTCTCGATATGACATTTTCGATTGGGATCAAAATATAGAGTCAACGTCGGCTTAATTCATAAAATAGGACGAGATAAGATGTGCTGGCTTGTTCCTATCCGTGTTATTGATTTCATCTTAATCAGATCTCAATATCTCAATTACGTTTTGAGCTGGGCTCTCCCATTTGTTTGCTAGAGAGATTTTAAAGCCAGGTCCTATTGTCTGCACGCCACCCCTGAGCTCGAGCTCGGGCTTAACTTTTCATTCTCCTGTAAATTGCAGGTTCGGTATCGCAGACTAGTATGGAGCAGGGTGTAAATCGAATGAAACAATGGAGATTTACCTCTTTCTTGCTACTACTTCTCTTTTTTCTCTTTGCATCTCTACCGTACCGTATCGCTTATCCGTCTGACACGTTATTAGGTCTGGATTATCTTCGTAATTGCTCGCTTGATTCACAAATAATTTTATCAACATTCGTTCCGCGTGAAAAAGAATTTAATTATTGTCAGGTCTAGTCCAGATCTGGTCAGACAGATTGGATTCACCATCTTGAATTTCAGAATTTTCATTTTAAATTCGTAATCAGAAATCAGAAATCAGCAAGTTCAAAAACTCTCAAGAACAGCTTTTGAATCAAATCATGCTTCTTTTTATCATTTTTGACCGTTATATTGGATCCGCCATCTTGAACTTTGACATTTTGAATTCAGATTCAAAATCGGCATCACCAAAAACTCTACAATATTAATATATAGTTATCTAGGACACACTTTTCTTTCAAAAAATGTTGCTTCACAAAGTTATTCTAAATTTGTATGTATTGAAACATTAAAGATTATGATTACATTCCATTTGCGGAATGGAACCATATAACTTATTGTTATTCAATCGATTTTCATGCAAACGGACACCTTGACATTCACGACGATAATTTTAGAATCATTGAGGATATTTTGGTTTCCCCTAAATCCATATTAAAGCATATATTTCAGTCTTCATTTTCTTAAATTTCTTTGCTTTTTCCGAACAATCGCCACTCTCTAAAATTCAATCAGTGAAATTTCACTGATTCAAGTTTAGAGAGCATGACATTGAATGCTAAAACTGCGCTTGTCTCTCTTGTTGACAATCTTAATTTATCGACAGAATATCTGTCGCAACATACGAGTATGTCTTCAATAACACTGTATATGACAAAAAAACATTCAAATTTAAATTTGTTCACTTCTGTATCGAAAATTAAATGCCCCATTAATAAAAAACAACAAACCAGATTAGTATATCAACATTTCAGACTATCCAAACATTTCTTTGGAGTCTTTCGTGCCCTCCATGTTTCAATGGAGCAAAAACCGTGAATCCGAGCAAAGCAATGATTCCTCCGGCCTATTTGATACTGTATACACACATTATCGAGCCTGGAATCATTGAAAAACATATACAACCATTCAACTTGACAATATCGGTTCTCAAGTAGTCTTTGACAACTCTAACAAACTCGAAAGTCTACACCATAACGCTACCGCGTGTTTCCTTTCAAAAGACACTTCTGTGGCAAAACATGAAATGACAATGAACTCTTATTCATGAACACGTTACATACCGGGTGTCCGCATCTGCCGACACCGCGGGAGGTCCTGTATTCATGAATCGGCTAAAAACGCCCAGTGTACCCTAAACACTCGAAAAAGGATCCTCGTGGTCTGCTTGCGTCCACCATTCACCTCTGCTAGGCTCGTTATTCGGTTAGTTGATACCATTTACTCCCATTAGCAAAGGCGCCCAGGCCAATCGAGGCGCGGTTTCACGCACCCCGACCAATAAGGGCGCGATTTACTTTCCATGGGAAAAAAAGTGTAAAAATCCTGGAGCGCAGGATCGAAGGAACTAATCGTGTAATGTAACCGACACCCTTTGTTACCAAAGACTCAAAACGCTGGACCTTTAACGCGCGAATACACCAAGCGGTAACACTTACTTTTTTCGACATCGCGCTAATTACATCCCGAAAATCCCCTTAAACGACCATTAAAACCACCCTTAACGGGCCTTAAAGCATTTAGGTGCGACCAAGTAAATGGATACCTAAGTGAGGAGAATGAGAGTGAGAGAGAGAGGGTGAACAACGGGTTATATAGAATTTTGCGCCGGAAGAATTGCTAATAGCTTAGACTTTTCGAGAGGCTGTACATTGTACATTCTACATTTTTAGAGGCTTCAGATTTTACATTTTAAGAGACTACCTTTTCATATTCTTTTTGCAGGCTTTCTTTTCGAAATTATTGATATTCTTCTTTGGAGAAAAGATGTTTAAAGTAAATGAGAAGAGTAGAGCAGTGTTTAAATATTATCTCCTATAATCCTATAAATATGTTTATTTTAACAGGTTCTAATTTCTTATTAGTTCAATTTCCCATTATTTCAATTAATAACATCGAATTTTATTTAAGGATCATTATTCATTAACCCGGAGCAAATTTCTTTTCATTACCTTGATAAATTGAAAAGAAATTAGTTGTCCCAATTGACAAAAGGTGCACTGGGTGACGCGAAGGTGCGCTTGATCTTTGAGAACCTTTTGCGTTCACACGATGTGAAACTGAGTGTATAGTTATGCTTAAAAATTAGTATTATTATGATCTTGCGTTTAATTCCATATACTGAATAACGTACACACTTCATTTAGACCATTAGGAGGCATCTAGCCATTCAGTCAGCAACCCTCTGCTTAAGAACGTGTCTGTTCGCCCCACGAAAAGGGACAATACGACTCACTGATATGTGGATTTAACCAACGCTGGGTTTCATTTTCAGACTTTTTTTTCAATATAATTTTTTATTGATATACTGCTCGTCTACCTATGACTTTCTTCAATTATTATTTTCTCACAGTACATGTGCAATTATACAATTCAAAAATTAATACCTAATACTGTTAGAAATTAATATTGTGAAAAGAACATATTTTATAAATCAGTTTCCATTTTTAGAGGAGTGTATGACAAAATACTGAAAGTTGATTATTCATGTGGATATATAACTCTGAGATTCAGTAAAGAAAGTACAATTGTACGCACAATACAGAAAGGGAAAGATGAAGAAATTACTTTAGAGTAATGTGAATTCAAAGTACAGTTAAGTGTACAAAGAAGAAGTTAAGTGTTATATCGAGCGTGAGTAGTAATGATAAAAGAACTTTGATCTATTTTAGTATTCCGATATTGAAGCTAACCATGAGGGATTGCAAAAACAGAATTTCCGCCTTTTTGAATATGTCGTCGTTGAAAAAGGATCCAAGCTCCCGACGAATCGATGGGGCGCCATACAGTACCTTTTTCAGACGATCGATTTCCTCGAATAAAACTTTTTCATTTAATAAAAGGTGCAGTTAGGCATGCCGTACACACTACACAGTGCACTGTTGGAACTCATGTAAACCCTACATGCTCATTGAATTTAGGGGTTGACGGTCAACCGTACCCACAAAATGTTACTCGATCTGAATAAATTATCTATTATAAGAGAATATTTTATAACTTAAATTATTTCTCTAATAGAAAATACCTTCTTCATTGGCAAAGAATTCATTGATTAAGTAATAATATCAGCTTTAGTAATATCAATCTGTAAACAAAGATACCTAATCTGTTATGAAGCTTATCAAAATTAAATCGTATATCAATGATAATCAATTGAAAACAGGTAGATAATCAGTACACTGAAGAAGATAAATAGTACTCGAAACTGTTCGATAATAAATTTCGTTATTACGTAAATTATTATAGGTAATTCTATTTTATCAATTCTTCATCAAGATCAACAGTTTGAAATTCTCACGCTATATTAAAATCTCATTCAAGTGTATGCAAATTACTATATATTTTTTAAACATTTATTACTCATAACAAAACTAAAAAGGATATTTTGATTAAAAAAAAGTGGTTTCAAAAATGCACGAAAATGTTAGACAAATGAAAGTGCTTAGGAGAATTTGGCGCATTTAGATTTGGACACCCTGGGGACATCATTAGACAGCCTTACTCTATTTAGTATTTTTGAAAGGGATTAAAAATGAGACTACGCAAGTTCTGAAGAAGATTAGAAGAGAGATTTCTAAAGGATAAGATTGAGAGCCACTGTTCGAGATCGCGGCTGCTACGGAGGACAATTAGATTAAAAGCAGCGCCTCTCGCGGCGGCTTGAGATCCATTAGTGCCCATTGTACCACCCCATTTGTACCCCGTTACCACCCCCGTCTCGTTCCCGACCAGCCTCATCTCGAAGCCAGGTACTTATTCTCAATAGTAATATGCTCACTTCATACTTCCACCCAACCCACCTCACCTCTATCATCCTCTCTCTCTCTCTTGGTACCCGTTTTCCCTCATTCACCCCATCCCAAACCACCACCGTTTCTCTCACAAGCCACCTTACAGCTTACGCGCTCCTACCTGCCTATATGTCGCCTTCTCCCTCTAGCAACGCGGAAAGTCGCACCAAGTGGCGCGCGCTCTGAAAAGATTTCTCCCGGCTTGAAAATCACTGAGTTGATACGTTGATAGTACCACCGTTAATGATACCCTGAATGACTCCAATTAGACCATCTACGTCTCATCCTCGCCGGAAGTATACACCCTCTAAAGCTTCGGCCAATCTCGTCACATCACAGTATTATAAAAAGGACACTAAATCTGATGCGCGACGATTTATTATTATTTTATTCAAGGAAATTTAAATATTTCTCGTGTTAAATATTCCTTTTTAAATTAACTACCCGAGTAAAAGTTTGGCTGTGACCCCGATCGGGCCGAGATTGGGGAATCTGGCCCCGATCGGGGGATTTCAGACCGAGGATGAAACACACGGCCTGACCAGGCCTAGACCTGGCTAAACCTGTCCCGATCGGGCCGGGCGTTTCATCACCGATCTGGGCCGATTTCGTGACACCACTTTTTTAAGACATGATTCTTTACATCAGATAAATTAAAGAAGTCTTTTTCTCTCCTTTTTAATTTAATTCTTTTAATTAATTAATTTAAAATGTTTTCAACTGTATCAATGTTTTCAAATGTTTTACTTACACTGTTTCTTATATCTTGTAATTAAAATTTCCTTAATTATATGGCTGAAATTTGAATCGTTAATCTAATGATTTAATTGTCATCTGAAGAGTCACGTCACTAATTTAGTTGTAACAATTTCCTGAATTCAGATCCACCGGAAAAGGCTTTGGAAGAAATTCCCACGATCAGGTGCGTGTTAACACGTCGCCCTTTCCCAACAACATTGATCGAGAACGTGTATGCATTTATTATATTCGCCCGACTCAACGTTAATAATGGAGATAACACGCACAACAGCAATTACAATCCTACCGATTTATCAGAAATTTATCCAGCATAGGAAAAATTTTGACGAAGGGATGTTACTAATCGAACTAATCATAATTACTTCTGTAATTTATTGTCGTGTTTTAAACTGATAAGAGGGTCATTACCGTGCACACAATTTTCAAAATTCATATTTAATTAATTCATTGAAGAGCTGCATTATTTTTTATATTTTATTTAGGTCGAAGAAAGATATTCGCAGGGGTAGATATATCATGAAGATAAATAAAGAGACGAGAGCATTCCATTATATTAGTATTTACTGTCATATATTTTCCACTTATGATAGTATTGAGTTGTCTATTTATTTACACAAACTTATTACGTACAAGTGTAAATATATTTTACATATATTTTACAAAATCGAGTTTTCTCACTTTGACGGATTCCTGATCCCCTAAAAGCGATCATACGTTCTAAAATAGTTTACATCTTTATTTTTTTTTAAATATTTTTTTACCTAATGATCGGCGACTTTCAGTTGAATTAATTTGTATATATTTTAAAGTTTACCGAATTTTTCAAGAAAAAAATGTAAGACTAATCTATGAAAATGACAAAAATCGTTATACGAGAATAAAAATTATATTTTTGGTCTGTAAAACTTCCAGCATCCTTGGAAATCAATTCTAGTTGATGGTTTCTAAATATTTAGGCTTTAAAAATTCTGATAGTATTAACATTTTTAAAATAAGAAAACAGATCTTTAAGAACTACAAGTCTTAACAAAATTCATCAAACGCGATTGTGGCAATAGAAAAATTTGTAATGCATATTACCGAGTGTTTTATATTTTATTTACATATCAAATTTTTATTATAGGATTATAACATATATACAATATTATATTATAGATTTCACAATAAAATATTTTTCGTGTGTGTAAAAAAATTAAAGAAATGAGATCAACACTGAAGAATCAAAAACAACAATTTTTCCGGATGCAATAATTGCACGATACGCTTGGATTTCGGTGATACCTTATTCTCTTTTTTTAGGTTTAATAAAATATGTGGTAAAAGAGATTTAGATTCCAACCAAATCCACGCGTATGAAATGTTTACTACCCGTGGATTAAGTATTTTACAATTCCAAACAAATAAATAATAATTAATCTATTCTTTTACTAAAAGACATAATGCCCAGTTAGTAATATATCTGAAGGAGATACACAGGAACTTCAATTAAAAAATTTAGATGAAAGTTAAGTGTATATTTTTATTAAAAAAATATAGGAATGAATAATGTAAAATTTTATAGGATTTTTAAGATTTTTTTACCGTCTACTCTGAGAAACAAATAATATAAGTAATAATTTACCCTGAAAGTCTTTTGAGAAGAGTGCCTCAAAGTTATGCTTGGAAACGACGTCCGTATTTAATTTAAATTTGCATTAAATTAAATTCTCTTTCGAATCTCTCCGAATGGGAATATTGGGAGAAGGTCGGAATTCGGCTGTCCCGCGTGTGTCCTCCAGAAAAGCCTACTATCTGGGATATAAAAAACAAAGTAAATTATAAATAATTTTTCTTCTAAATTTCAAAAATTTTAAAAGATAAAAAAAATAAAGATTCTTTCATAAAGAATAAACATAAATTCCGACAAAATGTACAGAATTTCGACCTATTTTACATTAAAAACTAATTGTGAGAAGGCCTAATTAATTTTCAACCTTACGTAAAACTTCCTCGGCTTTGACTCTGAGTACCTCCGCGCTTTGCCTCCGAATTTCGTCATCCGATGATCCTGAATCCTCTTCCCTGTCATGCTTCGAGCTGAGATTTTGAGGAATAGTTTGAACGCCGAGATTTAGTGGAAGTGAGTGCAACTGGGCACTAAGAGGACGAGAGTCGATATTGTTGTGATTGAGAGAACCCGTGGGGTTAAGACCCATCACTGGGAGAACCGAGCTCAAGGAGGCAAGATTTTGTTGTAAGGGTAAACCGATATACTGTGAGAGTAAAGCATGAATTGGATATTTTGGCGTGCTGTTTGGCCAGGGGGGTGGAAACATGGTCTGCATAAACCATGGAAACGCTCCTGCTGGAGGTGCTGGTGGAGCTCCTGCTTGCACTGAATCGGATGAACACCATCCACCTGCAACACACACACAATATTTCCTGAAATTAATTCATTTTTAGACAAATGAGAATCTCTGCTTTAAAATAATTACAATAAAATAAAAATATCTACAACAGTTCTCGAGTTATGTATAATCTATCACTCGGGCAATTTTCGTCCCACACGCTACGGATTTTATTTAGCTATGTATAAACAATAATCTTTCTATCAGTTAGAAAATGAGGAAAAAATCTATCGAACTCGATATACACTTTAAGATTACATCTATCAATTTCACTTAATAATTGACTTGATTTCTCTGTTTTGACAGACAGCAAAAAATACTTCTCGAAATATCTAATTGATGTTTCGATAAAAACAATGAAAAAACAAGCAATTACTTTCATTTTCTTACTTTAATTCGTTGACACTAATCTGAATTTCGGTATCAGGGGTAATAAATAATCCATAATTTGGACGTGCCAAAAGTGTCATAATTCCCTGTAGAGCTTCGCGTTAAAAACATTAATGAAAAATGTATTTTAGCCACTTCCCTCATTGGCTATATATACTATAGACTATATCGTACATCAGATTCTCTGCGCGATGTTTGCAACGACAGTGAAATTAGACATAATTGTGGCAGATTGCATCTACCCTTCATAACCATTCTCGTATCCATATACCATATATATATAAACTTTCGCCGCAGGGCAAATGTAATGTCCCTACATTACACTTTAGCTTGTATGTTACTATATGATACGGGCTAGCTACTAATTGCTGCATGATCGTTAATTACTCACCACCTTGTTCCACATGCATGAAGTTGTTATCTCTACCAAGTGCTTTTTCTCTCTTGCGCCATTTCGCCCTTCGATTTTGGAACCACACCTGAAAACATTAAAAAAACACCTGTAATTAGATTAAGTTCCCCATATGCTTCTGATTTTTTTCTAATAATGTTAGGTTTTGTAATAAAAAGTAAAAAAAAAAATAAGATAAACAGAATTATCTTAGTAAAATAAATCTTTTCTCATGTATTCGAAAATGCGAAACAATTTTTATATAAAAGTCAATTAAATCAGCTAAATAGCTTCTTTAATTGATTTAACGTCCGTAAAATTCATCTTGATAGTCGTAAAAATATTCAATTTGCCTTAAAAACAACTCTGGAAATTGTTTACTATCAACATAAAACTTGCTAATTTTTAAACTAAAATATTCAAATATCTCTAGAAATAGCGATGTGTGTTTCAAAAATTAAATTTTGATAATCTCTACAGGAAATGATTTAAGTTAAAAGCGCTTTTCATCTGAATTTCCTGTGAGATGAAATAGATGATGGACTTGTTAGGCACACGTACGTAAGCGAAATCGAGGATAATGTTCAGGAGAGAATGCGAATCTCCCTTTTCTCTAGCGCTCCTATCAGAGCACCTAACAAAAGCTTGCTCTCGAGGCTGATTAAGCTAATTGTTAACAATTATCCTGATTTCCTCCGGACCCTGAGTGGCAGCAACCCCTGTGCAGCCTCCCCTGAACAACTCTCTGGCCCCGTTAGTGAATAAATGCTTTCGCTTTCCACCCGACTTGCTCTGGTTTTCGGGGCAATGGTCCCCACTTTTTACATTGGATCTATTGTCCAAGGCATCCACTGCCTTTCATCTGAACCACATTGACGAGGAGAGGGTGAAAACACCAAGTCAAAAGTACTACTCATAATTGATCTAACGTGCGAAAAGAAAGTGCACTTCCAAGATCCACTCTATTGTTGTATCTATTGTTATCAATAGAGAGGTGTTAAAGTTGAATTTGGTTTTCACCAGGAAAGTTTCAGAAACTCTGATTTGAGTTTGAGATTTAAAATACATAAGTTCGTGAATACAAATTAAGCGAGATTTATAGAATAATATTAACTTGATAAATATTTTGAATTTTCTCAAAGAGTACGAAGAGGACTGCGGCTCCTAGTGGCTCAAGGCACCGGTGAAATTTAATTGCCTAATTGCTTTTAATTATTTAATCGCTTTCCCTCTTGGTTGAGATCCCGTAAACCACCCTCGCAATTTTAACGAGTTCAACTGCATCAGAGTTTCAATCAAGCAGTTACTTCTAACTTCTGTAGCTCTCAGCAAAGCAGAGAATTTGACATAAAATCAAACAAACAATTCCATTAAATGTTTAATCAGGAAGTGTTTATACGTAATGAAAAATGAGAGATTACAGAAGTTTCGATTAAATTGACAGCGAGTAGAATAATTTGAATAATATATCATAAATTGATAGTGTCGGTAATAACGAAAGGGTGCTCTGTGACGATTTCCGAAACTTGAAAAACGACTGAGTGAAAAGAGGACGAGTCGTCCCGGAAAGCCGTCCATTAATACCACGTGCATACAACGGAGTGCGATCGATCGCGTACCGTTAATGTCGAAAAATGGCGTAATTTCACATCTGAAATTGGTAGGCAGGATTTCCTAGATTGAAATAAAGTGGCCGTGGCACCACTGCGCGGCGGATCGTTTAGCGGTTTTGTCGAGCGACGGCCAATTGCCGGCATTGTCGCTTGGCTGTACCACAATGGGCCAATCGGAATCCTCTGTCTCTTTTCAACCACTGCTCACCCCTTGGGCACCCTTCTGGTCCCTATGGTGCCGAGTATAGGTTATTTCCCGCTTCATCCCTCGCCCCCACAACCTACTGTCGCTTACTACCTCACGCAAGGGTGTTAGATAGTTACGCTAATCGAGTAACCAATTTTCGAACGATGAAAAAGTCATTCTATTTCGTTCTGATACACATTCATTTCAATTCTTAGTATGTTTTTTCATTATTGTTATAGTAATCAAAGTTTCAAGAACACAATGCTTTTTTTTCATCTTTTGGGGTTTTTGTTATTAGTGAATTGCAATTTTTCTTACTTTTAATCATTATTTATAAAATAATCCTATCTTGAAAGTCTTTGAATTCTAGGATAAAATTTAAAGTCCCTTTACATTGTTAAAAATTCATTAAAACTATTAGAAATCTCATTAAATTCCACAAAATCTTTAAAGAATCATAAAAATCTTTGGAAATCACTTAATATTTCTCGAAATTTCACGAAAACATTAGAAATATCTTCAAATTTCATGAATTCCGTTCAAATTTCGCGAAATATCCTGAAATACTTTAAAATTCCACGAAATCTTTTAAAAATCCTAAAAATCTGTAGAATTTCGTAAAAATCACTTGAAAATTGTCAAAGTCCATTAAAATTCCTAGAAACCTTTTGAAGTTATCTAAAAAAAGATGATGTAACGAAATGTTTCTAAAATCTCGCATAAATTTTATTATTGTTTCAAATCTGCTCTCTAAATTTGAATCAGCGAAATTTTATTGGTTTTTGAATAACTTGAAGTTGTAAGAAGGAAAATAAATAATCGTGCGCGTAGCGCACGTGTTGGTTTGCTAGTGTTATTAAATTAAGACGAGTTTTATATACATAATACAAAAAACTAGAAATTATTTAATAAGAAAAGTGATTGTTAAAGCGTCGTCAACATAATAATTCCTCCGGCTTGTTCTTTTTTAAAATTACGAACCTCGAAAGGGGAAAGAACGGATTTCAGCACAATGGTCTGTAATTAGTCGAGTGGCTAGCGAGATTCAGTAGTATACTCAAGCACTGCTACCAAAAAGAATTATTGCGTCATCCACAACAAAAGTGCATCAGAAACACATGTTCTTTTCTGTTTTGTTGTACACGTGAGATAAAAATAAAATCTTAAAAAAATACACCAAAATGAGTTATTTACTTTAGATGTTTAAATTAGCATTAAAATCTACCTGGACTCTAGCTTCGGAAAGGTCTAAACTCATAGCCAATTCCTCCCTCGTGAAGACGTCAGGATATTGAGTCTTTTCAAACGCCCGTTCCAACTGATGAAGCTGATAAGTAGTAAACGTAGTTCGTGACCGGCGAACTTTTCTAGGCCTATCGGATTCCAAATCCAGAGAGTCGTTCAGAGAATCGTTTATCTGGTGATCACTTAAGTGACCGAGTTCTGTTTCTCCACCGTCTCTAACAGCATCTGATGAAGTTGCATGATCTGCAAAAAAAAAGCATAAGACACGATGAATTATTTATTCTAAATATTTACTTAGACCAGAAAATCTAAAACAATAACAGAATATGATCAATAACTAATTATAGATACATACTTGGTTTGTTAATTGCTTTTTAATATTACAACGACAAAAAAATGAAACATAAGAAAAATGAAATATAAGAAAAATGAAAATGAAATTACATTTATGTTCTAATTAGCAACTCAATTAACTTGATTGTTTAAATCCCGACAAACAACTCAAGATCCTCGAGAGTAACCCACTAGTTCCTAAACGAACTTTCTTCACCGCATTCGGGAAAGGAAATAAACGAGGAATTAACGTGAAAACAGAGCAGGAATTCGACAGATTCGCGCCAAGTGTACTCAAAAACAAAATTGACGTTTCAACGATACGCGCTATGGGCAATTTTAAATATTTTTTTTTAAGCCGCGACGCATCTCTCGATACTTGTCGATTCGATGCTCATCGATGACGTCTGATCGACGGATTGGCGACTTTTTAAGCCGCTGACATTTTATACACCCAACCTCTGTATATAATTCAGGAAATGTACGTTTTTTTTATTTATTATTTTCGTATTTTTTCGGCGTTCAGTGGCGCCGATTAAAAACAGCGTTCGAGTATTTGCAAGTGCTTAAAATACTGGTATTGTTAGCAACTACGAAATAGCTAGATAATCTAGATAGATTTACAAAAGTCGCTTTCAGGTACATTTCTGGTGCGAATCATTCTATTCTGTCCTTTTTCCCTCAACCCACTCACCCATTTCAACAACCCTTCTACCTATACGAGACTTTTAACCCTTCGAATCGTGCCCTCTCAATCCTTTTTATCGACTGTCAAAGAAGAGTCTTTTAAAGAAAACTACACGTGTATTTTATTATTTTTTTTTTAAACGATAATATGAATTTTTTAATAAAGTTATAAATTCCTTTGGTTAAGTAAAAAGCCCAACATTTTTACCCATTGATTGATAATCATTTTTTATCATTGATACTAGATTAGTTTCATACATGTAAAAGTTTAAAAACTCAAACAGATATTGCTTTAATTGAAAATCATATTAATCTTTTCATTGCGAAACGCGATTCATAAACGAAGGGCGAGATTTTCTTTACAGACTTATAAGAAAAAATCCTCTTTCCGTAAGAAGAGAATTGAGCGTAGGTAATTAGAAGATAAAAAAAACGCTTAGCCTCCCAAGTAAATTCAGTAGAAAATACTCAAAAGAGGATTACAAGTAAAATAAAAATTGTTTTTTTAATACATCCTTTGATTACTTCTGCAAATATGTATTTTAATCGACAGATATTCGACATGCCTATTGATAAAAATAATTTCATATACCTGCATACAAAGATAATAAATACTTGTATAAAGAAGAAACCCAAACTTAAATAACTCGTGAAAGTTCAGAGTTCTACCTTCTCAAGTAAATATTTTCCCCTTTGCATCTTCTATAATTTAACGGGATTTAAATTGTGATTTTACTAACCGATTGGATTTTGAGATTATAAAAAATATCCCCATCTTGGCGTTACTCAGATGTAACGTCAGTGTGGATTTAATGTAATATGTGGTTTTGACGGAGTGGCATCTCGTTAAAAGCGCTTTATGCGATTTACCAAAGCCCTAAAAGCTATAATATATCCAGTTCCAGTTCGGACATGTACGCTTAAACTATATAATTAGACAGATAATGCTAATTCCGCTTTTAAACTAGTATCATCACCCAGCAGTTGCGAAGGCTTACCTCCTATATTCACCAATCTGTACAAACTCAAACAAATATCTATATATAAGTCTACATATCCGCATATAATGTGCAGATAATTATATGCCCGTCTACAAATACACGCAATCACTTTTCATTTTTATTCTTTATTTAAATTTAAAAAATGTATGATAAAAACCTAATTTTATAATCATATGATTAAAGAAACTTAATAAGGATCTATAGAATCAATTTGTGTATACTTTTTTATGTATACTTATAATCACACATACAGGCACACATACAACATTCGACAGCTAATCCAAGCTGAATGGAGAGATTTTAATGTTTTTATGCCGAGGCACAATGGGGTGCACACTCGATGCCAACCTTCCCCTTGCTTTTTATTGAGTGCACAAGAAGCCAGGGATGATGCTGCTCGAAATGAAAAATTTATTTACCGTAGAGAATCACTGGCGCATGCGTTACGTTCATGTACTCACTAACACCTGCTTCTAGTATCAACTCTATTGGCCCTCATGGCTTAAATAGCACAATAAAACTGTTTAATTTTCAATATTTAATCGCCTTTTATATTCGTAAATTACCCATTTTTATATGTTGCGGAAAATTTCTACTGTGATTATGAAGAACAAATATAGATTATAAAAAAATAATGAAAATTTTCTTTTGTGTTTTTACAATGAGAATGATAATGTGTGGACAAAAAAATATTTACCAATTGAAATTGACCTGTACAAGTCGTTTTTTTAATTTGTTAATCATATGAATAATAAATTATCATAAATTTTCTGTAATTTTAGATGAAAAATGGATTTGATATTCAATAAAATAAATTGCGTAAATATTATAGTAATGATGCTAGTTTAATGAATGAAATAAAACAACTGCACCTGTAAAGTTGTTCTGCACTTGACCACTCATAAATTATGAGCTTGACCATTGTGGCATGTTACAAAGCCAAAGTAAACAGACGATAATGATTATCCTAGGTAGGAGTTACACTCACAGTTTACAATGGCCCACGCGTTTGGAATTTCCCAAATCTTATACATTGGCGCCAAGGAGACTATACAGTCCGTTCGAAGGATTAAAATTTATTTCAAACCGAAATCGTAACCATAAGCTTACTTCTACTGTCACATTAAGTTTGATTAGATTAAAATGTACACCTGCAGTTTTTTTATATATTTAAGACATGGAAATATTATAGGACAATATGTTAATAAACAAAGTTGCATACAAAAATTCAAATTATTTTAGAGGAAGGAGAATACCAGTTCATTTGAGTTTTGAACATGCGATTTTAATTTAATATTAAATTAGATAAAATATCTATTAATAAATTGCAATTTAGAACTGAACAGTAAACATGAAACAGGAGGAAATCAGTTTCTGCATGCAGGTATTGAAATATTATCTGGAATACTGATAACGAATAATTAAACATAATCGACCACACTTACAAGCTAGTAATCGATATTGACAACAGAAAAAATCAACACGCGTCAAACGGGGTTTTAATTTTCCGTTACACGACACAAACATAGCTTCCTTTACATAGTTGCTAGTCACAGATTTGTCACCGACCTATATTTTCATGACCCGATTACTACTCATTACAAGATTTATGTGTTGAACATCTTTTAATGGATAGATATTGCAAATCCATGTAATTTTCGATCCATTAATGCACACCCTTTCATAATTGTTGTAAAAAATATTTATGTATTATGTTACAGGTTTTACAATCTATACATTGATTTTCATGACCCAATTACTACTCAATACAAAAGATTTATGAGCTTAACATTTTTTAATGGATAGACATTGCAAATCATAGTGGAATTTTCGATCCATTAATGTACACAGATCTTAGAATTGTTGCAAAAAATATCTACGAATTATATGTTACAGATTTTAAAATGTATACATTGATTTTTTTCTACGTACAAATCAATGTCTTTCTTCTAGGACAGATGTTTGAATTCGAATTAAGAAATACTGTTTAAATATTCCATGAAATAAAATTTGTTATTTTTCAGAAACCTTTATATGGAACTAATTATTGACTCATTTAAAATGTAAAAATTATACTGTGAGCATGATGAGAAGAAGGTTTGGTTCGGACAACAAAATTTTAACTCTTGGCTCAAAATAAATAAGGCACGTTGAAAATTGACTTTCTAAATCCAATGCAACAAAATTCACGTCAATATTTTTCTGTGAATCTATAATATTACACATTTTTCCATAAAAATAATGACAGCGTCTATTCATACGAAAAACATCAGCTATTTATATACAGAAATTTTGATATAAATAGACGATTCCTTTTTCATCTAGATAAATACCGAAAAAATCCATCTCACTGATGAAACATTTAGAATCGGGTCACCGAAAATTTGAGGAAAAATTTCACTGACAATCAGTACAATTTTTCCTGTTTTACCAACTGACAAATTCCATCTCGAATTCTAATGGCAATCAGTGAAATATCACCGACAATCAATGGCATTTCACTGTTTACGAGTGAATTTTGTTCACTGAATGTTTCAGTAAACCTTTTCTAACTCAAAGTAGATAAAACCCTTCCACGTGGAAATTACTGAGAATTTAGATTCAATTTTTCCAGCACAAAAAACATGTCAAGAATAAATCAACTCGATACATACCTTCACTTTTACCATGCCCCAAAATTTGGTCAATGCTGTAGACATTTCGTTTTTGATTATATGTTTGTGCCATTTTGAAGGGCCCAGGAATAAAAATCAAACCCTCTTTCGTTTTCCTTCTTCCAACTGAATGTTTCCGCTCAACAGAACCAAACAAAAGCACTACTTTGTCATTGAAAATCACATTTAAAAAAACAGTGCACTGAACGTTTCCGGTTGGAATTTCATATAAAAATATAATTTATAAAATCTTGGTAATTGGTTATAACAAAATATAATTTGTCTTGAAAAAAATTAAATTTGGCGCCTTATTTAACGGCAACCGAGACTCAGAGGACAGATTTTTGCGAGTATCAAGTGTACCCGGGTGGAATGCGTCAATCAACGGCGCAACACGAACTACCCGACGGACATAAAACCAACCCTAAGTATCGTATACACTCCCTCCACCTATCTACCCCTGACACCGCCATATTAGCCCTACAGCCAATGAGCTGTCGAGCTTTTCACGCAAGCCTCCGCGAACACCAGGATTGAATGAGGTCTGGGCGGGGAGTATTTTGCCCTTCCGCGTAAATCCGGGTGTCCCTTGTTCTTTCCTCCTTTCATTCTCTCCTACCCCAGTATCTACTACCCTCTCTCTTCTCATCTCAACCACTTAACTCAAGTTAAGGGGATAAAGTGCTGATAATTTCGATAGAGACGCTCATACTGTTGATTTTCAGTTTCTAACATCAGGATCAAAAAAAATCTGTACTTCAAACCTGGCCAACTTATTATTTTTTTCATAAAAGTGGATTACTTTAATAAAGTTTCATATACGGGTAATTAACAGCATATTCAATGAATTCACGAATGACAAATACACTATTCTGTACAATTTCATACTGAACTGAGGGATGGTCCTTAAAAACACAATTTTAGAATTTTTTTGAAAGATTTTCAATTAATTTTAGTCAAAAAAATAGAAGAAAACCTCTCATTAATCAATTTAAAATAAAAAAGAGATTATAATCGTGAGATTTATTGCCATACTGACGCTTGTCTTTCTAATAAAAATTACAAAGTATATAGGAGCTAAAAGTAGTACTGCCCGTGTAATTTCTTTCTCTTCTTCATATATAAAAATGTAATACGTGAAATGAAATAATAAAATCTAGTGAAATTAAATTTCCTGGAAATGAATAATTTATTCTTCTGAGGATAATGAGTATGTTTATGTAGAAGCATAGTGAAATATGAATTTTTTACTTCAAATTTCAGTGAATTTTTCGAATTCACAGAAAGGATTAACTTATAATGTCGAAAGCAGAAGACTCAAAATATTTCTAGTATTATAAACAATCTCTTTCAAATGACATTTATTAATTTAATACATTTTCATCAGAGAAGGTATTAGATTTATATAAAATTGACCCCATTCTCAGAGTTTTTATTATACTAACCCGTGTAGAAATTTCCAAACCTGGCCCAGATCGGTGATGAAACGTCCGGCCCGATCGGGCCAGGTTTGGCCAGATCGGGGCCACAGCAAAATTTCTACTCCGGAGCAAACCAACAGAGGATTTTAAAGAGAAACTATGAAAAGTAAAATAAAAATATTCTTGACAAAATATATTATATGGATTTATAACTTTTGTAAAAAAATACTTTGGGTTTCCAAATAAAGTGTAAGTTTTTATGAAAATTAATTCTTTTGCTCAATTTGAAAGCGGCCCAATTAGATAAATCAGCAAAATCTTCTGTATTTACTAATATATAATAGCAGCCGATGCTTCTTAGGCACGTACAGTCTCGTCTGCTGATAAAAATCTGAACCCTGCAGTTTTCAAAATAATTGCGAAAAAATCAGGGCATTTTGTCTGACAATTGTCCCATGAGAAAGAACCTACAAATATGCTTACGATTATCCTTCTTATTCTAAGACAACACTTTTTCTTCAGAAGCTTAAATGTCTACGAGTAAATCACCCTGAGTTTCCTACTGCGAAAAACGAAAACACAGACGGTGCCACCTGATTCCTTCTAGATGATAAACATTTCAAATTTTAAATCAAACACTTCAGTATTAATCTTATTACAAATTTTTTGAAATTCATCAATAGGTGCAAATATATTCATTTTTTGTATTTATTTCTTCAATATAGATAATAAGAATTGTAAAATAAAAGTAATATATTTGACTAATGAAAATAAAATGAGATATAAAATAAAGCATTTTTTAATGTAAATATATAATACTAAATTCGTTAGAACAAAATTTTATAAACCTTTTAAGTAATTAAAAATCTTCGAGATGATTAAATTTCTTAAAAAAAAAAGAATTGCAAAATCTTCACTTAAATTGTACACATGTTATCTTGAAAAAAGAAAATCGACCTTGCAATAAAATAACGAGCTTACAATAAAACTTGATTCTTCTGAAAAGTGAAAGGTAAATAGATCTTTATCGAGTAGACTTATTAAAGAGCCTTTAACCCAATCCCTTAATCCAAATCTTCTATGAATGCTGGAATTTTCGGTTTTGTCTAAATTTTATTAAGATGCTACAGTGTACTACCAATCTCGCAATCGAAACTTACTACGATGCTATCAGCTGGGGAATTCCAGTCTCTGACTGGATATATACGACCTAAGCCGCACAGGTAATGGAGACCATTCGGATTTTCATCAGCACCAAAGACATTTCAGCACTTGTAAAATTTAACTTAAGACTTAGCTCATTTCTAGAGTATTAAACATTTACTTAAACAAAGGATTTCTCCTGCAATTTGCAAACAGATTTCCGAGAAAAAATCAGCATTCACCAATTGTTGGGATTTACAAGTATCTTCTGTCCTGTCTAAAATAGATAAATATAGAATATATAGAAATCAATATATTTAAACTATTGCAAACAATTTGCTACACGTGTACCTTCTTTTTAATAGACCAGTACGAATTTCGAGAAAAATCTTCCTTTGACACAAAAGGAGTGACAGAACATGAAAAAGGGAGTGATAACGTGGGTGTAATTGTCATATCGTGAACCGGGAGACGGGAAGTATAGTGAGAAAGGCATGCACGTCGCCGTCTACAATAGGCGACATTAAATCTGCAAAAGAGGAGGATACGCGATGGGAAGGTAACCGGAATGAGGCGTAAAGGAAGCAGATACAATTCACAATGAACTCGGCGAACCGATTTCAAGATCAAACGAATATCCCGGTGAACATTCGTCGTTCCACAACCACCGTGGCTATTTTGAGTGTCAAAAGTTAGACTTTCGTTATATCGAATCTCTCATATATTTCGCGAACGCGAATAAATCGTGTTAAATTATTCTGCTTGACGAAAGCATGATCTTTATGAAAGCACCAAAGGGAGAGTTGAAGATTAATTGAAAATGTTATATGAAAATCAGTAAATTTTGTCGGCGCATACCTCTGGGTAAATTTTAATGAGTAATGCCAATAGATCAACTGATATTGGCACTGATAACATTATTTTTCCGTGAATGGCGAAACTTCTTTCTTTTTAGAAGAATCAAAGCTAACTCTTGGATGATCGGATCCACTAGAATGATTCGTGAGGAGGTGAAAAAGAAAAAGTGGATAAAATGAGGTGGAGGCAGGGGTACGATGGTATTAGGGCGTTGTTATTGGCCCCTGAGGCCACACGCCATTGTTATGGCTGCGTGTGCCAGTTAAAGTGAAGCCGAAGAACCGCTGACTTTTATGGTATAAACGGGGTAAAGACTATCAGAACGAACGAATTGCTGCTACGCCTGTGCTAAATAAACCTGCCTGGGGCGGCGCGCCGCACTGCTGGGATTTTATTAACTTCTGTACAAGGCTGGTGCCGCGCCACACCGCGCCATACTAGACGACCGTCCAGCAAACAGCCAAATAAAGAGATAGTAATTATTGTGTTTGTGCCCACTGCGGTTTATTTCTTCATTTATACCAGCGCAACTCTGAACTCCAATCGTTATCCAGACTCTCTTCGGACGCGCAGTCTAAAGGTATTTTTCAACCTGAGTATAATACGCTCAGGGCTTTAAATCTTTTAATCCCAATTGAAAGGTTGCAGGAAATAATAACCTGCTGTTCGTCAGTGGATTTGTTCAGATTGTGGTTTGATGATAAGCAGCCGGATTTTCTTGTGGTACCACCTTCTGGGTAGATGGGTGATGATAATACCACAAATTCTGGTCTTAGTATATTGTAATGAGGAAAACTTAAAGTCGATGAAGTTCCAGGAAGGTTAATTATATTATCATAAGATAGCAAGATTACAGTTTGTGCTTTCCAAAAGGACACTTCATTAGTTCACTTCATTTTCTCTACTTTGGGATTTCCATCACTTGCAAGCATATCATACTAACTGACTTTGCAGCATATTTCTAACAAACTCCATATATAACTTTGTATAGCATCAGATTATATAATACCAAGCACGTATATCCTGCATATGTTTTTGAGCGTGTTATAAACATCTTTAGTAACTGATTAATGCAGACATTTTTTAATCAAAGTTTTTGACATCCTCTATTAAAACAAACAACAAGCATCAGACAATGAATTCAAGAATAACAGAAAATTAAGTAACATTTATTTTCATTCTTTTTCATTGTAGAATTCGAGAGGAAAGTCTACATCAAGCAGGAAAATACAAAAACTTCTTTTATCTACCCTTCACTAAAATAAAATTTTCGCCCATTAGATGAATGATACTGCTCTTTTTTCATGCATCCAGAATCAATATTATAATTGCAATAAATTGAGGTTCAACGATCTTCTGCCATCTCCTCTGAGGCGTGACTTCTGATTCGCTTTGTATAACAGGAACGAATCGGAAGTCCGCTCGTAGTCATTATAGCTTTGATCCGTTGCGTAGGTAGCCGTACAGCACGTGGCTAAATGCAGCAGTTCGTTTCAATCCACGTCGCTCTATTCAGCAAGGGAATCCCAAATGATCGCGAAATAACCGCTCACTTATATCAATTCACAAGCTACTCTTTATAAAGGCGCATTCACGCGTGTGATGAAGATCCCCACACGCGACTCAGCTTCCCTCTACCTCACTCTCTTTCTCTCTTACACTCTTAAAACCTGTATAATCCTGCAAATAGGTTGCTATACTTTCTTCATCTTCCCATCCCATTTAGGTTCTCTTTTCATCCCTCATACCTCTCGTCTTTTTTCCACCCACTGAAAATGGCAAAGTGGTTAAATTAACTGGACGTCAGTTAACAAGTGGGGGACGAAAAGTGCGCCTGCTTTGTCAGAATGAATCTAAGAAGCCATCTCTCTAAATCTGAATTAGTATTCTCAGTACAAAAAATTCTCACCTATGACACGTTTCCCTAAACTTAAATTTCTCTCCGTGTATGTATATAATTGTATGGAAGCATTCAATTTGAACTCGAGGAACTAATATTCTTCTTCATCTTTTAATTGAGAAAAATTTAATATTTCAATTCTCCTCCACGAAATTGTCATCCATCCTTGAAGTTAATACGTGGACTTAGAAGAGGGAAAGAAGACGATCGAAGCAGTCAATGCAGAACGACAAAGAGAGGCAGAGGGAAATGTAATTGACCGATTTAAGACGAGGCGACGGAGGAGACTGAAGAGCTCCGCGATAAAGTATAATTATTTTTCGATAGAGTGGAAATTATTCGCGAACGAGCCAGGAGTTATAGGCGATATTCATATTTTATTAAATGACTGTGGCCACCTCTCTCTCTGATTTTTCTGAGTCCCCACCCTCGCTTCTGTTTTTCTCCTTTCAATTCGTCTTTTTCTTTTATTTCCTTTGTAGACAGCTTTATTGTTAAATATAAAATCGCCACTTGGATAAAATTGAACCCTTTAGCTGAACGATTACTAAATATGAACAAAAAGTTAACAATGGAAAAAATGTGTAACTCATGCTTTTTGTAATTATACGAAAGGGAGGTTTTAACTATATTCATGTTTTCATTAATTTGCAGTCAGAAGCAGTCGTGAAATCGTCATGCACACAATTACACAGGGAAATTGAAATTATTATTATATAAGGAAGAATAATTTTTTTAAATCTACACGTTTTATAGAAGTAATAAATAAAACTCAGCAAGAAATATTACTGCAAAAATGAGAGGACGAAACTCCCTCTGCAGATGACACTTTGATAATGATACTCTGTAGCTATTCAAAAGCGCGAGTAACATTGTTAACTTCACGATAAATTGGAGGAAAAAGAGAACATAGATGAACAGAAATGAGATGAGAGATACATAGATGAAAAGATGAGATTTTAAGTTGGAAAGGAGAAAGCAGAAATGCGAACAGAGATCGGTGGTTTTCGCCCGTTCAAGTTGGAGAACGTGATGGTAATAGGTTGACATCTGCACTCAACAACAGAGACATAAATTACGGGATTTCGTTCTCGAAGAAACTAGAACGGAAATCCAATATATAATAACGAATTAAATTACTTTCCATCCTACAAAATACACAAAACTAATAAAAGATCCATAACGTATAAAATATATAAAATATACTTAGGAATAATTGTTCAGACCTTCAGATCACAATAATTAATCAGAATTTGAAACTGTCATCCATAAAATTAGTATTATTTTACATGCGTCATAAAAAATGTTATGTTATTTAGCACAAACAATTATTTCCTAAAACGTCTGTAATATTGTTACATTATTTGTCATTTCCTAATCTAAAGTTTTCTGTGGGGTCTGTGATAAAGGTTATTTACAAGCTTTAGCGCCCAAAGCTTTATAATGAAGGATAACAGGTAGAAAATTTGCATTATTGCGGTAGCCCTCTATTCTTTAGCTTGTCAGTAAACTGTCACAATCAGGTTACCACCCGTAGAGAATCCTAATTGCCATCGAAGAAAGCGAGTATCGATAGCACCCCCCGTTTACATCTCTGCAATATATATATATATATACAGTATATACAACAATATATAGTTGTATCTCCTACAATTTGAATTTGTCTGTAAATTATATAAAGCCTTTCATTATAATAAGAATTGCACTCTGCATTTTTTTGTAAGCCCAAAATTTCTTTAAAATTCGTCACAGGCTTTTAGTTTTTTATAGCAATTTATCAAAACTATAAATTTCCTTGTAAAAATAATACTTCATTTGTGAAACTGTTTAGGGAAAAAAACAACTTAAGGAGTTTAAGTAGTACAAGTCGTGCTAAGTCAGGCATAATGTGTTCCAAGTAGTAAACGCCAGTTCGAGACAGACAATTCTTGTTTCTTCGTGTAAAAGTAAATTATATATAAAGGCCTTTCGTTATAAAAAGATTTGCAATCTGCACTTTTTCGTAATCCCAAAATTTCTTTAAAATTCGTCAAAGGCTCTTAGTTTTTTATAACAATTTATCAAATCTATAAATTTCCTTGTAAAAATAATACTTCATTTGTGAAACTGCGAAAAACTTAGGGAAAAAAACAACTTAAGGAATTTAAGTAGTACAAGTCGTGCTAAGTCAGACATAATGTGTTGCAAGTAGTAAACGCCAGTTCGAATAAAGGCCTTTCGTTATAAAAAGATTTGCAATCTGCACTTTTTTGTAATCCCAAAATTTCTTTAAAATTCGTCAAAGGCTCTTAATTTTTTATAACAATTTATCAAAACTATAAATTTCCTTGTAAAAATAATACTTCATTTGTGA
>CAJFCP010000089.1:3349505-3370528 GCA_904066005.1 Synergus itoensis
TACTGCGAAAAACTTAGGGAAAAAAAACAACTTAAGGAATTTAAGTAGTACAAGTCGTGCAAAGTCAGACATAATGTGTTGCAAGTAGTAAACGCCAGTTCGAGACAGCCAATTCTTGTTTCTTCGTTTAAAAGTAAATTATTATTAGTCTAATACTGTGAAAAATATATAAGTTCAAACTATATGGCAAATTTTTTTTTAACATAAATTGAGATATTAAAGTTTGAAAATAAACTTATAATATCGTCAATTTGAGTGAACACGTCGTAATTTGGACTGTAAAAGTCACTTACACAGAGCGATAAATTGCTTACTTCGAATGCACCATAAATAGAAAATGGATTAGGCGCATCGCAGTACAGTTTCGAAGCTTGAGTCGCAGGTATTATCAGTAATAGCGCAATTATGATAATAGCGGGTAATTCTGCACAAAATTCAGAGGACGCGAAGAGAAGAGTAAAGGGAGGACGGCGATGGAGATAGAAATGCGCGAAAGAGAGAGATGGATAGATTGCCTGGCAACTGAGACTGTTAATGAAGGAAACAGTTAGATTCAAACGGCCTCCAATAATTATGCCGCCTGCCATCCATATTACTGTCTTAACAATGCGCGAAATTGTTCACACTTCCTTTGACAGCGCCTGTACTTTGCCTTACATTTTCAGGCGTCGCTACTCAATTTCAGCAAGTGAAATAATTTCTTACAATTTCTATACACGCATCTTCAGATGTTGCATATAATTACAAGTGCATCTTCAACTTCAATTTCACCTCCATTTTAATTGTGCTTATGTATAATAACATATACTTTCACGTGAATGGTAAATTAAAAAAAAAAGTGAGTCCATCATTTGTTAAACAATATTTTCGATCTATTTCTGTACTGTTTAACGCTTAATCTATCAGTGAAAAAATTCTCTAATCCGAGCGGATCACTTCACGAGCGTTTAAACAGATTTATATATTCACATTATTCGATAAACGTAATACTTCATATTTGCACAGACACTCGAGAGTGGTTTGCAGTAAAAAAATCGTCAGCGAGGAAGTTAGAAAAATAGTGAATGTTTTGTGGAAGGAAGTCAATATTTTCCCTCACAGTGCACAAAGAAAGGGGGAATAATACGATAGAATATAGTTTCGGCACACTGATTGAGCTTTCTTCGTGATTGCCATCGAGCATTTTCAATTCTGATTCAATTCCATGATATGCGAATTTAATAATTCTTCAACTTTCGCTTAGAGGGAGAGTCGAAGCTTCTTTGATGTCGAGGAATATAAATGAGATAATATAAAGCATATTTCTAGGGAAAAACTCTGAGATATAATTATTCAATAACGCTTATATGGAGACTTCAATGTTCGCTCATATTTCTTTCATTTTTCATTTTTTTTTCAGTCAATACTCAAATAGTATTGTACTTACATTATTGAAGAATCCAGGTCATCAAGAACCAATTTGTTAAAAATTGTTTAGTTGAGTCTTTTAATGATCTGTTACCTATAAATGGAAAGAAAATTTTGTTTGTTTATACGAAAGATTTTATGCAATTATTTTATTTATTAATATAAAAATGGATAGGATTTTTATATTCACAAAATTGATTACATAATCTTCATTTTCGAATATAATGATTGTTATCGTTTTATCGTTTATAGCAATATATGAGACTGGGATAGGATGAAGAGATAGAAGAGTGAATATGAAGGTGGAATCAGTGGAAACATCGGCCCTGATTCGCGTCCGTCTGAAAACCTTGCTCTTTTACGCAATTTTAGCGCTTATTAAAGTTTGCTCGCAAATGAAACGAAGCCCATATAACCTACCTAATTTAGCGAGTAGCATTTTCGAGTGGGGACCACTCCAGGAGAGGAGGCAGGGTTCTATTGACAGCGGTTATTGCCTAACTGCGTACCTCCACCTAATATGCCCGCTTTGCATACAGGGCCGCTCGAACGAAACCCACAAATACATCCGCGAATCTTTAATCCCTCGGTTAGTCAGCCCTCAGCTTTCACTCAAATCCGAATATTTTTATGAACAATTTTTCACCCGAAAAGAAAGACAACTCCATTTTTCTTATGGGGAAAGCTGGATATTAAATCGTAATATATTCAGAATTATATTTTCAATTTTAAACAACAATGATTGCAACTATATTTACTATCTGGATAAAAATAGACTGAAAATAATTAATAAAAAATGTTTCTAGAAAAGGAAGTAACTATTTCTTCAAGTCATTCATTTTTATGATTTTTTGTTGAGAGTTTTGGGAAGTGAAATTGTTTATTTTTATAGTGTGATTTGTATGATCACGTTTTCTACTGTTAGTCGAATATCTGTTGTTAAGTATGATTGCAATTTTTTTTATTTAATAATTTAAAGGTGATTGATTCGAATTGCACCTGTATTTTAAACGGTAAGCAAACGACGGCCCTGGTTGCATTTGAAACTCTGTTAACTCTCCGAATATTAGCTCGTCGAGCGAGATTAACCCCATTGTGCCCTGTTGAAAATGATGACATCACTATTAAACTCCTGTCGGCTTCCGGAAATTGATTAAACTATCAAATTAGCTCTACTAATATCAACACATCAACGTCAAAACTGCCTAGATTCGAGGTTTGCTTCAAATAATATGAAACTTGTAAAGTCTGATCCGGATTTCTAATAGACTATTAAAGTATTTAAAGAAAATTTTAAAATAAGAAGTCGAAAGAAGAATTAAAATTTTTTAAGATATATACATATATAAAGTGCTAATCTCTAAAAATATCAAATTAATATACACAATTTTTTTAAATAATGTCTACCATAGCTGTTTTAAAAATCGTTGTTTCTACCATTATAAGATTCTATAATTTCATTATAAATATACACCAATAATATTCCTTAAATTATCACAGCATTATTATTTATTAGACATTGTTTCTTAAACATTGAACTATTTTATTTGTCAATGTCTTTAATTTTAATGGTACCTATCTAATTTTAAATTGCTTCATTTTTAACTTCTTAAATTTCAAAACATTTAGATTTTATTATAAGCTTAAAAGTGTTAGTTACAGCTTTTTTCAAAAGTATCTTTCTTCAACATTGCAAAAAAATGTTTAAAAACGTGATTTATGATGTATTATTTTAATTAAAGATGTTAAAAATTTTTAATCATTTGGTTAATACATTTTAAACTGCATATTAATATTTATTAGAACACATATAATTTTTAAATTTAAATGTTGGCGCCAATTTTTCAATTTAAATTACGCTATCTGGTGGCAATTTCTGAAAGTTTCGAAATATAGGTTAGGTTTCTCGTGGTTTAGATTTTTTGACGTTTTGTTGATATTGTTTACGATTGCCAGAAGACAACTTAAAAGTCACACTTAAAAATTTTAAAGCAATAATATAATAAATTTAAATATCGTAATATCAAATAACATAAGAAATATAAAATGAGCTTGGTTGCTTATGGCAGTAGTGATGAAAGTAGTGATGAAGAGGTTACCTCGAACCATGAAATTTCGGAAAAACCTATTAAAGAAACTTTAGAAATTAAGATAAATAACAAATCTTCTAACAAGTTAGACGTCAAAGCATTACAGATTGTAGAAGTTCCAGAAACTACTGAAGTTCTAACTGGAAAGCCCAGGGTTCCTATTAGTTTACCAACTCCGAAAACTAACCAGCAACAAAAAGTTTCGGATGAAAATGACAGCCTGTCTCCTTCAAGTAATAATTCTCAAGCAAACGTACTAAATTTGAACGCCTTGCCGGAACCAAAGCGAATAGAAATTATAAAGAATATTACTAAAGATGATGACATTCCTCCCACAACAATCGCAAAAATACAATTTGAAAAACTTCCAAAAAAGAAGAATGGACCTGTCCAAATATCGATACCATCCCTCTCTGAAGTAAGTATTAAAAAACTTAATTATACTTTTTAAATTAGACACCGAATTATTCAAAGAATTATTTATAATACTTATATTTTTATAGTTTAAGGATCTTGATGAGGAGACAGAAAAATCTCGGAACAGAATTAAACCATCGCAAGTAAGTTTTCCTTCTTGTTATTATTCACTATTTTACAATGAAAGGTGAAGTTTGCTTCAAAATTAAAGGAACATTATTATCTAATTTAATTTTTTATATACTTTTGTGTATATGTAAGCTAAACAGTCTATTTTTCTCTCCTGGTATTTAGAAAGGAACTGGACTTCTTGGTCTTCTTCCTCCTGCAAGTACAGGGGTGATTCAAGACCAATCAAAACCAATGGTTCCTCGCGTTCTTCAGAAGACACATCCAGATCCCAAAATACCTCCCAAATCTCAACAACAGAAATTCAACGAGTCCAAGAAGATGCGAGAAATGAGTCTACAGAATAAAGAAGTTAAAAAGTCAGCAATTGAGTCGAATTACGATTCCGGTCCCGAAGATGAAGAAATTGGCCAAACACCTACAATAGATTACTTTTCATTAACATCGTCCGAAGAAATTCCCACACCTGCAATTCCAATAACAGATATCATTTGTGAGACTTCACAATATTCCAAGTCGCAGTTTACTGATCTACAGATTTCAAATCCAATACAACCGGCCGCAAACGAAGAGCAGCAATCCGAAACAGGCATTTGTGACAAAATGTTAGTGAGTAATGTTATGAATTTACCAAGAAACGAAATAATTCAAAAAAATAAGGCTGAGGTTGGACCCAAACTACCTGTCCCTGAACAAGAATATTATGTGGATTCGACTGGTAATCTTGCTGTTGATGAAAAAGCAATAGAATACCTTTGTGGAAAGAGGGGAGTGAAACGTAAAAATAAGGAATTTGAAAACATCGAATTTATAGAGATAGATGGCGAGCAGAACAAACCAGATGAAAGGGAATGGCTAGTAAAAGCTTTGACAGAGCCAGAAGTAAGACCTGTTTCATTGCAGGGAGCTGGTCCAAGTGGTCAGTCTAAAAAGAAACATCAAATCACCTACTTGGCTCATCAAGCCAAAGCCATGGAGGTCGAACTCAAAAACAAATGGGCACAAAATAAAATGACTCGACAACAAACTCAATCTAAATATGGATTTTAGATAATAAAAGTGTAAAAAAAGTTATGTCCTTCTCCCTTGTGTATTTAATAATATATTACTAAAGAGTGAAGAGTAATTTCTTAGAGATTTGTTTAATTCTAAAAAGTAAAGTATGGAGAATTTGTGTTCAAAATTAAAATGGATTCAAATTTTAAAAAAATAAATATTTTGCAAATAAAATCTTGGTGACTTTTTAAATCAATTTTTTAATTAAATTTAGGTTCCGAATCAGATTATTTTATAAATTTAAACAATTTTTTATTAGAAGGGCTTACAACTAAGTGCTCTTATGTTGAAGTCTGCGATATTCAGCGTTGAATAATTTAAAGAGCTAACTAATTAATTATAATTTAGCGTATAAAATTAAAAAATTTACAATGACCAACATTCACAACAGTCGTACCTTAACATGAAAGTCTTTCCATAACCATGCGATCAAGTTTTTCCAATTCTTTCTTCTTACTTTCTAACACTGCTTTGGCTTGTAATAAATTTGGAGGTAAATCACCGTACTGACTTAAATATTTATTTAATTCAGTCTGCTCTGCTAATTTCTCCATGCAAATCGTCGATTTCTTTAATATTACATCTGGATGTAAATCTCCGACTTCCAGATCCTCTAATTGTTTTTCCAATTTGATAACCTTGTCCTTATATGTATTTAGCTTTGTAAGAGTTAGTAAACGTTCAGACTCTTCATGTTTGTAACATTCATTCATGGTCTGTATTTTGTTCTCTAGTAAATCAACAGAGTTTTTAACAGAATTGAGTTTCTCTTGCATACGAGAGTACTTTTTAAAAGAAGCCTCGTAATTCATTTTGAATTCTGCTTCGGCACGCATTTTCTTTTTCGCTTCTATTTCCTTATGTTGCATGTGGATTTCTAGAGTTGCTGGATTAGTATCAGTGAGTCCTTCAGCATTTAAAATATGACAAACTTTATCCAAGCCTTCTTTAATGTCATTTGGAAGAGATTTAGGATCAAGACCAAGTTCCTTTAAAAAAGCAACCATTTCATTTTCATATGCTGCAGATTCTGCTAGACTTTCATCTATTCCATCTGATAGTATCTTTAACTTTTCTTGCATTTCTGGTAATATATCAGCTTCAGTTTGTTTTGAATCTATGGAAATTGAAGTACTGCTCGTGAAACTCAAAGTTGATTGTCGATCTGCCTGAAAATTAAATAATAAATATGAATTTCAGATTCAGAATTGACACTTTTCAAGAATTGAAATTATAATCAGAATATTCTTTCTACAAATTCTTATGCACACAAGCTAAATATAGAATACAAAATTACTAAAAAGTGTAAGTAATTTTTGTTTACATTTCCTATTTTACTGTCAAACTCAAACATTTTATATTAAAAAAGATCGACTTACCAGACTCACTTCTTTTGTGAAATCCATAGTTGAAATATTAACTTTCGCTTCTCGAAACGATTATATAACTGACACAAGCTATTTCTGTAACTTTTCACTGTTTTTCAACCAAGAAGCTCAGAAATTGACAAAATATAGGTATTCTAACCGTTCTAACTCGCTCAATGGTATAGGAGAGTTGTCAGTTGACTGTTGAGAGACACCTAATCGATCTCATTGGTAGTTGGTACTTACTACAAAAATATTTTTTATTTTTCATTTCGAGGAGGGAGCCCCTTTATGCCCCCCAGGCTACTTTATCGACGGCCCTGAGACTGCTCACTGACTTTCCGTTCAAGAAATTCTGTCATTGGCTGAAATTTGAATCGCGCGCCAAATTTTGACCAATAGTAGCACACATTGGCTTTTCGCTAGAGAAATACTGCCATTGGTCAAAATTTGGCGCGCGATTCAAATTTCAGCCAATGATAGAATTTCTTGAACGGAAAGTCAGTGAGCAGTCTCAGGGCCGTCGATAAAGTAGCCTGGGGGGCATAAAGGGGCTCCACTCTCGAAATGCACCATCTCGGTCATCACGACGTTCCTGACAACACAAGTCACGACCGTCACAACCGCCTTTCGAGTTTCGAACTCTAATCACAGCTAACAACGGCTAACAACGCTAACAACTCCAAAAGCAACTGATCAAGAATAAATCAGTGCTGTACACTTTTTCGTGGATTTTATAAAGTCCTATCTCAAAATGAGTGAAGAGCAAATCAAGGAACCGACACAAGCTGTCGAGGTAAGCAAAGAAGTTGTTTCATCCAATAATTAGAATGAATAATTAATTTCGTTCTGATAATCAAATAAACACCGAAAATTATACTTGTCATTGTTTGAAAAGAAGGTTCATTTGTTATTCTGTATAGAGACTATTGTTATAATTCCTTTATTGCAGTCATTATTATACTCCAAATCCTCCAAATTTTAAATGAAGAATTTTCGATTAACCTTAACCTATACTTTACGTTTTTTACCTCACAGATGTCCTCGAATGATATTGAGAAGCTGGAGGAAGCTAAATTAAAAGCGAAATTTTCCAATACCATGAATAGGCCCATCAGTGGTCACTCTGCTTTCCTCCAGAAAAGATTAGCCAAAGGGGTAAGTTTTTTTGATTTTTTTCTTTTAACTTTATGTCTGTCATTTACTTTTATTTACTTCAAAATATCAATTTAAAACCTTCAAAGATTAGAAATTAAAAATTACTAAGCAAATAATGTTTTCCGTTCTCAAACTCGTTTCTACACACCTCAAAATTCATTTATATTTAAACTTTTAGCAAAAGTATTTCGACTCTGGAGATTATCAAATGGCGAAACAGAAATCAGCAGCCAAGCCAAAACCAACAGGAGTTTTGCCAACGGGTGATGCTATCCCAACCCCTGAATCAGTACCTCAGCGAAAAACTTCTATTATACAGCAAAAATTCAACTCGTCGACATCTTAAAACAATTTCTTTTCTATTAATTTATTATATTAAAACCTATTGCGTTATGAATAGATGAAGTTTGGATGGTGCAACGAGATCATCGCTTGATTTTATGGCACAAGGATTATGTTTACACAAAACTTACAATGTGCTTAATAGTCTGTCGCAGAATATTGCTTTACTTTACATTATAAGATTTTGTTATTACTTTTTGATTCCAAATTAATTTTAGCTGCTTTAATGAATTTGAATCCCGAGTCTTATTTCATATGCGATGATAATCTTGAGAGTGCATGAAAGTTTACTTATTCTCTTTGTAACTGTAATATAATTATTAATTATCAATATGAATTTATTCTGTCGTATGCAATTCTCAGTACTAGTAACTATAGAACAATACAACGTCCGCGTAAATTCTAGGACAAGACATTACATTTGCTGCCATTTTACAAGATGCACTAGCCTTCAATTTAAAGATACGAATTTAAATTTTTGAAAAAAATGTAGACTTTATTGGTTATACCTTTGGTTAATCTGATTGTGACGAGATGGCATTTTTAGAAATATCATGTACTACTTTTGTTATGTAGAGTTTTGAATCACCAATTAAGTTTAGACACTTTCTCAATCCATAAAAGAATGCGAGAGCACATAAGTTTTGTCTTTAATAAATGGTACAATTGTACTTGTAAATTCAATAGAGAATTAACGAAAGTACCAAGACTTCACAGATCTGCATTTTCAAAGTTGCTGTGATGTGCGTAGTGAAACTATTTTTTATAAAAATTAGAGCATCGAAAAAATTCATATGTTGTTCGACGGAGCAAGTAATTCAATTATTGTAGTATGAAATTACAATTATTGTAAAGTAAAATACAAATGTCTCTTTAACCTATGAAAATTGCATTCAAAAATGATTCAAGAAACCTCTTTTTAAAGATTTTTTTTCAGGGTGTCTTGTCTACTGATCGGAGAAACCGGGAGTTAGTCAAGAATTAAAATAAAACCGGGAATCAAATTTAATGTTTTCGAAAATATGATTTGTTTCATTAATCGTGATAAAAAGACAAATAAATTTGAATGTTTATTGTTTACAATCTTATAAATGGATGGTGAAATTCAAAAGTCGCGTGAAAAAAACGTTTCTTAATACAAAGTATCTTGATTTAAGGGGTAAGTCTGGTAACTTACACTTTTTTTAAGGCTTTTATTGAAAAGCTGATTGGAAAGCATAACAGTGTAACACTAAAAATTCAAAATACATAGAACGCAAAATATTATCAAGAAAATTTAATTTCATGAATGTTACATATGTACATTCTTATATTTGCGATGGAGCACAAAGCTTTTCTATTAATGTAGCTAGCGAGAATACATTTTGATTGGCTTGTACACATTTATTGTCATTTACACTTCTGATTACGAGTTGAATAGAATTTTTATCAGGATTAATTTAAGCTTTTTAGCGAGCAAAAATTAAAGTTTGGAGTTTGTACAATTTTTTAATCACTCCGTAAAATAAAAGTACATTTGCCGACTATTTTCACCTTTTCTTTGAGATTTAAGGTGTATGTATAAGGAGAGTAATGATTCTTAAATTTCATGTTCATCGCTTTCAATAAATCTATTTTACAATGTGCTTAAGCTTATTAACTAATGCATTCTCCACTGTGATATGTGATCGACTGAATTCAATTATTGACAATATTAACTGCTGCTTGGACCCTGATTGTATCTCCAATTTTCAATTTGGCCTTTAGTATCCGTAATCTACAAAAGTGTAGAACTGAACACTTAAGTATAAACGCAGAAATATTGAAAACATCAAATTTTGAAGTGTTTGTCGATCACAGTTTTCATTTGAAAGAATGTTGGATTAAACCCTCAACCTATAGATCAAATATACACTGTAATTAATTCAATATATTCGAATCTTGGAAAATTTTGACGTTATTTTATTAGCGTCAGTGAAACTGATCATAGTAAAGAGAAAAGTTTTCTCTTAGCAAAAAGGCACTTTTGTAGGATGAATCATTGGATTATCATTACACTGGACATTTTTCAAAGATGTCATATCTGATTTAATCGACGGTTCAGCAAAAACCTTGTTTCTGAAAAATCGTTTGCGAAACGCAGACAATTGTTTAAAAATTATATACAACGTTCTAACAAGGTTTTTCCTTATGTGTTATATGTTACACTATATTATACAGAGTACTGGCCATCCTGAGCATTAGAAAAAATTTGAATTGAACAGGTTCACGATAATCAAACTAACCATCAAGTATTGTACAAAACAAACTGATATCTCTCATACTAAATTACATATTTTTAAATCAGATTGACACTGCAAAAAATTACGCATTATAACAAAACAAAATATTTTTCGTCGACGCCTACAAAATAAGAAGTAAGTATTGCCTGAATTACTACCGAATCTACAAAACCTTATCCATATATTCGCGCACCGGTGCGACTTATCATACAAAATTTCTTCTATTTGAAAACCTTGACTAGCCTCGTTTAAAAAAAGACGAGAAGTTTAATTTTTTTACATGCAATTTTTGCCAATTCGCATTAGTTCGCTTCGAGCTGCACAGGAATAATGAAAAATTGTCCTTTTAGTTTTAAATAATCTAAAAAGACGTTTTCAGTATCTTTTAAGGATACACTGATATATTAATCCTATCCTTTACGTTTCAACATACTCGATAGCTTTTCTTTCATACCTAGAAAATATTTACTTATACATTTCTTCTATCAAATCCGAATACATCCTTTGAACTACGTTTCGTCTCACTTTCAACGTCGGACCCAATTCACCAGTTGGGACGGAAAAGTCGTGCGGGAGGAGTTGGAATTTTTGCACTCTCTGGGCATTGTTTATTGCTTTCTCATTCGCTCTGCTTATGGCCTCTTCTATTTGTTTAAATACCTACAAACAAAATCAAACAACTCAATTTATCTTGAAAAAAAAAACAGAATAGAGATCTGAACATATATTACATTCATAAAGAGAGTCTAAACCGTCTTTCTAAAGATTAAAAATTACTCACTAGAGGATCGCGGCTTTCTATTATCTCAGAGAGCTTCGTCGCCTTACATCCGATAGATTTAAGCCAAGCCTGAGTATCAGACAAGAATGTGTCTAATGGCTCTCCTGTATCAACATTCATTTCAGTCTGAAAAGGAGACAAATGTCTTACATTTCTCGAGAAGGTTCAAAATAACTTTAGTACATTACTCTTATAATAATCATCTTCCGACAATACCTTCAATGTTACTAGGATCGTCAGGTATTTTCTTCTGTCGCCAATCAGCATGGCATTGCTCAAGGCTGGCAATTCAGATAGCACCAAATGCTCAATGTGAATCGGTGGAATATTTTCTCCACCTGCTGTGATTATGAGCTCCTTTATCCTTCCCGTAATATACAAAAATCCTTTACCATCTAGTCTTCCCATATCACCACTATGCAACCATCCATTACTGTCCTTAGCTTCCTTAGTCTTCTCTGGGTCATTTAAGTATCCCATAAACACATGACGACCACCCATGCATATTTCTCCTTCTCCTGTATTATCTAGATTATCCAATTTTGTACCAAAGCTTTTAAGAGTTGGACCAAGACTACCCAGTCTAAAAAAAATGGTTAATTAAATGTTATGCTGATCGTCAAGTCATTCGAAATTAACATTTTCAAACATTAATCGAATTACCTGTAATTTTCATTCGTGCTTAAGGCATGAGCACCACCACATTCAGACATTCCATAAGCTTCCATAATCGGCATGTCTAAACTCATGAAGTACTTTTTGACGTCGTTGCCTAATGGTGCCGCGGCAGTGACAAAAATTCTGCATCTATCTAAACCTAATGCTGCCTTCACTTTATTGAAAACAAGCCACTTTGCAATTAAGTACCCCCAATGTTTATAATCAACACCGTTCATTTTATTCATGTTATAGAAAAGTCCTTGCGCTTTAGCCCACGTAGCGATCCATGTTTTGATGGGGCCGTTGTTACGAGCAACCAGTTGCATCTTCTCATAAATTTTTTCCCATACTCTTGGAACTCCCAAGAAAGCTGTAGGCCTAGCCACTACTAAAGTTTCTACTAAACTACCCTTCAGTGCATTCTTATCAGCGAAATACACCATGGCTCCCACACTCATACTTGTAAATATATCTACCACCTGTTGACAGAAAAAAAAATAAAGGATAGAGTAATGAGACCTTAATTGTGCAGTCAAAAATAGTTTTGAGTTCTCTTTACAATATTTTCTGAGACTGATAATATTCGTAATGTTCACATCTAATTTTATCTTATTTTAATTTCCAAAATGCGGTGAATAACATCAGGAATTTTTTAAGATAATAATTTACCTGAGCAGCAACGTGGGATAGAGGCAAAAAGCTCACTATTATTTCAGAGCCACCTTTGAACTCAATTGCATTAACAACCGCACGTGAGTTGTGTAAAAGATTGTCATGGCTCAACATCACTGCCTTCGGATTTCCAACCGTTCCGGACTGTGAAACAAATGAAAAATGATCCAATATGAAAGATATGAATTTAATTATAGTGCTATTATTGAATAATGTGATCTTTATTTACCGTGTAAACCAAAGTGCAACATTCGTTCGCTCCCATGGTCTTAAGTATCGATTCCAATTTATCGTCTGATTCCTTTCTTCCAATCTCGAGTACATCGTCCCACTTCAAGATAAATAATTAAATTAAATACTATTCAAGATTTAAGACATATTCCGCTCAATTTAAAATTTTTATTTAAAAATTACTTACACTGAGAACGTCCTTTTCTTTGACTATTCCTTCGTACTGGATAATTACTTTTAGCTTTGGAAGGTTCTTCTTAATTTGTAATATCTTCTCCAACTGCTTGGCATCTTCGACAACTATTATATTTGCACGACTACTTTCAGCACAATATTGACAAGCTTCAGGAGAATTTGTTGTGTAATTTCCTGCAGCGAAACCTCTGAAAAAAAATTTTAAAATAGGTTTTTTTACAAGTTTATTTTATAAAAGAACTACAAATTTTCACATTCAAGTCAGAACAGCTACACAAGACATAAAATTTAACAATTATTTATAACAAAATTAATTTAATTCTTACCCTGCGTATATGGCAGCAATATCTGATATAAACCATTGTGGACTATTAAATCCCAAAATGCAAACGCTGTGATGTCGTTCAAGACCCAACTTTAAAAATGCCTTTGCCACAGTTCTCACTTGGCGCTCATATTCTCTGTTTAAACAAAAATTAAAGATTGTTCAAAATACAATTCGAGATATTAAAATTGTTAGTAAATAAATTCAATATTAAAGATCTAAACGCACCTATATGTAAAAGTTGTTCTTTTACCATCTGGTCCGGCTCTCGTTACAAGAGCAACATGATTAGGATAAGTTTTGGCTGTCCTCGATAAAAGTCCAGGAACGGAAATAGGCTCGTCAGAATTTGGACCCTCGCTATCCAATTTGATTCTGACTCTACCATCGGCATCTGATGTGGTGTCTACGTCCGAGTATAATACCTGATCCGGACCTGTAATCAATATTTATTATTGAATATTTTGTCAGAAGTGATTTGTGCAAAAATTCGCTTTTAATAATTAAAATAAAATCTTACCATCACGACCAGTTTCACTGGACCGGGCGTATTGAAAGCCATTCTCAGTAATCATCTGCAATTAAATTATTCAATTGAAATAAGTCAATTAAAAAAATAAATACAAACCTAATATTTTTAATTAGATAAAAGATTGCAATATTAAACTGTTACAATGTTTACAACTTGCAAAGGTTCGTTAACTCTTCGATACAAAAATGAATTTGAAATAAAAAAAATAATCAGAAGTCGTATAAATAATTGAGAAGAGAGTGTTACTTTTTCATTTTTTGAGATGCCTTTGATGAGCCCATTGGTGAATGGCTGCACCGCAGACATATTATCTAAAAAAAAGAAACAATCTGATAAGATTCATTTTAGAAGTTAATTTCGAAGGAATATAATCTGAATGTGGATAATAAAAAGTTATTTGTGCACATAATAAGGTGCAACTAGAATAAAGAATTCTTCAGAGATATTCCATTCAATATTTCTGTAACATTTATTATGTTTCTTACTAATCTTAAAATTAATTGTTAAATTAAATTTCTTAATACCCATAGGATTTCTACATACAATATTTCTATATTTCATATATTCTAAAAAAACGTGTTCGAGTTCGTGAGCAACTGTAAAATTAATAATTACGTGTAATGATGGGAAAATTAAAATTATAAAACATTTAATCCAATTGTGTAATAAAATAGAAAGCCCAATAATCCTTACCCTGTATTAACTTACATAACTTTTAATTAATTTTGGCCTTTCATTTCAAAAATTCTGAATTTTAGATGAAAAAAATTTATAAAAGAAATGAATTTCAAAAGTTACAAGTGAACCTTTTATGTGAAAAAAAAAATGTTAAGAGTATAAAAATGATAAACCACTCATAAGTCACTAATTTATCGTAATACTCGAATAGCATACTGTATATATATAGCAAATTTTTTATAAGCGAAATTAATCAATTTAGCTTTGTACTTTTTTTGAGAAAAATAGCGTGAATCAAAAGCAATATTCAAATTTACATGTTGCATAATTAACGATTGGTTTTTATATTGTGAATTTAAAATTACAAAAACCAATACCTTCCGCGTTGCTGTAATTGCCTTCACGACAATTTATCTTTGAAGTTTGAAGCTAAGAATCTTCTGCTGTATTATTATGCATGCACGAACTACAAATTACTATATTAATATATCCATTTAAATTGCCACAAAAGATGTAGAAGACTTCGTATATCCCACTGATAAATTACATGCTATCTTGTATTCGCATTGCGAGTCATCTAACTTTATATACCAGAAATCGCTAGAAAACTCGATCCTGAGAAAACAGAAAATTCTACACTGTAAACTAAAATCGTATTGAATAGTTAATAAAGGAACTGAGGTTTATTAAGGTATTTCTCATATAGGATTATAAGAACAGAAGACAGATCAAAAAATATCATTGTTTATGAAACAAAAACATGTAGATTTTACTTTTAATTTTAGTTCAGCACTTTTTCTCTCTGAGCTCGAAACAGAAGGTGCTGGGTTATTATTTTCGTAAGCATATAATTATGTCTCAACACTTATAGTCATCTAGCTTTCTAGTACCACTTCAGAATTTCCTTTTTGCTTTTCCTACAATTTTTTTTGCTCTGTAATGACAGAAATAAAACCCGATTCAATTGTTGTTAAATTCCAAATGTCTTCATTGTTCTTGTAAAATATCATAATAATAAATATGTATATTTATAATATCACTGTGTGTATAATATCACTTATATCTCTTTCTCTTTCTCTCTGAGAAAATCAAGATCGTCATGTTTCAAAATTTCTACGAATTAACTATTCAAAAGAAATTGCAAAAATGCTTCTTGAGAGAGATTATGTGACAATCAATATTTATTCATTGATTGTTGAAGATTAAGCGAATTGTGCATGAAGCGGGTCAAGAGACGATTTTGGTGCAAGGGATGATTCTACATCAGTCATAAAATGCAAAGTATGCTTTGGATTTTACGTAAAACTTATTTTAATAAGAAAAAACCTGTTTGCGTCAAACTTAAGATTAACATCCTATGTGAATAGATAATGTCTGAATTAATTATAAGAAATAAAAATTGTGTATGATCGAAACTGAATTGCAACGCTTTGCTGCATCAGCGAAATCGCATAGAATGTATAAAGAATGTTTCTCGAAAGTGTTATATCGAGTTGCAGTTTATTTTTTTTTTCTTAGTATCTTTTTTACCTCAATTCTCAATATCATGACCATAAATTGCGGGAACTTTCGAATATTTCGATATTTTATGAAATTTCTTGATTCATCGTTTATACGCATTATGAATTATTTGCAAACTTAAAAAATTTCAATGACATTAACAAGTTTTTCCATCATTGCATTCATGCACGCGATTACTATATGCATCAGGCCATATGCGGTCAAAGTACGAGCTAAGATAGAGAAACGTTTAGTACAAATTATGCAAACGTAATGATCGAGACAAAATCAAAACACGTGATTTGTACCTGGTTATTATAAAACTTCGGAAGCTGTCTTTTCTTTATAATTACATGATATGAAAAATATTTCCTTCGGTTTCATTGCCCAGAAAAAAACAACAAACCATTTAATTTCATTATTTTTCTTGAAATATTACGGTATTTTTTTTAAACGCCCTATAACTTAAAGCCAGATGAATAAAATATTTTAAAACCTAATATCTATTGAAAAATTTAATAAAATGTACACTTTCCAATTTAACTTTTCGTAGGAATACCTCTACCACAGAAAGTACTTTACTCCTTTTTTTTAAAAAAAGTAAATATGAAATAATCATGACGCCAAGAGTTTTTGAGAAATAAATATTTTGATTTCAATATGTATGCTAAATAAGTGCGTCACTCTTAGGTGCGTACTTGAAGATTCCGAATTCAAGAAGTTTTTTAAGATTTATTTTTATAGCATCTGAAATACGCTAATACATGAAATACATCGCATGAACACAAATATCGAAAGCACCTTGTGATAAAAGTAGCTTAGTTATTTGTTGCGTCAATATGATAAGGAAACAATCTTATTGAAAAAATCATAAATTTTTAAGACATTAATTCAGATATGGGAGAGAATTCGTAAAAAGCGAGCACTGATAAGATAATTACGGTACAATCATGCTATCAGTTTATCAGAATTCCCTTCTCTCTTTTGTCATGCTATTTTCTTTGATTTTACCCTAATTGATGCTATATTAATTATTTAAATATCGTTTCTAGCGGCACTCCTATGACTTCAATGCCACGATCGAAAACTCGAAATTTTCTGGAAGTATTGCGTTTTACGGAAAATTTGTTTTTTTAAGAAAGTGAGAGCGGATTAATGATTTGTTGATTAAGGGATTTTTCTTATCCGAAAGCTAGATAAATACCTTTATAAATTAGAATAACCATCTCGCGGCCGTTTGCGAATTCGTTGCGTGGTGAACTGCTTTCAGTGTAACTGGTGCCAAGCCACAGAAATCAATAATATCAAAGCATCACCCCACATGCTGGCGGTAAATTTAAGTCCCACACCTGGACATGACCCACCCTTATTTTCCCTCTCTTTTTTTATAAACGTCAAAAATCATTTAATGTGAAGGATTTTTTCATTCCATTTCTATTTTAACTTAAAAAATCCTTAAATACTAGTATAAAATCGTCTGAAATTGTTTGGAATTCAATGATAATTTTTTAATCTTATGAACGCCGTCTGCTGATTTCATTTAACAGTTTCACAGATTTCTCGAAAATTCTGTATGAATCAATCAAGTAATTTTTATTTGTTGTAACGATATCTTATCATTTATTATTTTTCATGAAAGTTCTTTCAAGTTGCATAATAATATTCAGTTGCATTCTCACGATTTCCGCGATTAATGAAACGTCAAAACACGAAAACACATCAAAACATTATCTATTTAGTGACTCTCACTTATTCAGAAAAAATATGCATGCAATTATTTGTTCATAGATTGCATAATAAGGATGGCTCAGTGTACAATTATATGCAAACTGCAAAGCTTGAAATATAATTTCAATGAATGAAACTTGAAAACGAAAATTATACTGCGACCGTGCAAAGCTGAAAATTATCAGTTATCTGATATCACGATATATAGTGTTCTTCCGATTTAGTGAATGAGAACAATAATAACGTGGAATAAAGAGGTCTTTAAAGTTTCCCGACAATTATTTAAAATAACAAAAAAATCTCTTGAAGAAATATTCTATTCTTTCCTTTAAAAACATAAATAAGTTTCCTTATTTTGATTCACGACCTTCATACTATTTTCCTTTTATAGATATTTATGCAATACAAGACGGGAATAAAATTTCCATACTGACCAATGACTTCTATATTAAATTCATCGAAATACATGAAAGATTAACTAATTAAACTTAGCCAAATTTACATTGAAAAAAAAGAATAAACAATACCGCATTGTAGTGACTGAATATTATTGTTTGTATGAGTATATGTAGTATTAATCGACTAATCGTTCCAGGGTAAATAAAGAATGTATGAATAAGTATAATCTATATAGAAACATCTTACTTAAGACAAATATTGAATGAAAATATTAAAACAAATATAAACAGATGATTTTTTTAACTCAAAGGAAAACTCCTCAGCGTTTGCTGATAATCATATATAATTACATCAGTACGGCTTAATAATTAAAATTAATTTTTTAATTTATAGTTTTTGGGAAATCAATATTTTAAAACTCGCTTTGCATTTGCTTAAAAAACTTTAGTTCTCTCAAATTTTCTGTCAACCAGTTTTTAATATTTCTTTGCAAGAAATTTAATAGTACAATAAAAAAGCACGATACACTTTAATCAAAATATAGTATATTTCGATACTAGTGCGCGAATGTGATTTTAGCCTTGTGTGAATGTTTACGCACGAACGAAATGAGTGTGAAAAGATCACACAAGGCCAAAACGCTTTTTTTGAGTGTCAAGAAGATCTTATTATACCAGAATGAAAAAAAAAACTTTCCCGATTAAAACATTGAATTTACACGGAGAAAACTGGATAGTCAAACACTGATCATCTGGAGTGTAAATTATAAGACAGCCTTCTAAGACAGTTAATCTGAATATCTGGATATACAATTTGAACATAGAGATAATCGACTTTACTATCCCAGATATTCAGGTTGACTATCTTAGAAGGCTGTCCTAAATTTGACCCTCCAGATGATCAGTTTTACTATCCAGTTTTCTCCCTGTATAGCTAAGAATAAATAATTTTTAAATTATAATTTACTCTATCTCTACGAATCATTTCTTTTTTAATCGTGATTTAGATGAACATTCCAATTTTGAACAATAATTATTTAGAATTCTGCACTTCAAATTTTAAATTCACTATACATTTCTAACGGTTCTTTATATGGTCATGCCATGTCTTCGATGCGTCATGAGAAGATCGTAAAATGAACTTTCATCCCTGAATGAAATTGAATTAAACATTTCATTAAAATTTAAGTTAATTTCTATGAATAGATTAAGGGCACGTATTATTTACGATGAGTAAATTCAGATTAGCCGGATTTTTTTCTACAATTTTTTCTATTTAAAAAAAATAATAAAAAAAAAAAAAACAAATAAAGCACAGACGTAGCGTGCACACTGCATACGGACGTCTGTGTGAACTATTTTTTTAAAAGTAAAAATTGCAGAAAAAAACCTGGATAATCTAAATTTGCTCAAATAGTAAACTCATGCCCTTAATCACCCTTAATCAAAATGAATTAAAAGTAGATTAAGGTAGGTTAAGAGCAACCACATGGCGAGCAGCGTTTACCTTTTCTTGATGAGGAATTCGCTGTACACAATTGAAATTTCAAGACACCCGCTTCACGACTTTATTAATAGTACGACTTTTCTGTACCGGCATAAATCCACGAGTAAATTCGTTTATAAATTCAAAAAAAACGTCCTTGAACTAGTCTTGAACTGTTTTGTATATTTTCTATTTTCGTTTGCAAGTGAGCTGATCACGGTGAGCACCATCCACCATTGACTAACGGAACTTACAGTTATCTTAGTTGCAGACTGCACCGGGTAAACGTTTCCTGGATACTAAGCTATGTAAGCCATACTAAGACATCAGAAAAGCGTGGGGAACAGTGAACAGTCACCGGCCCGGTCACGCCATACGATCGTCAGTCTCGGGGTTTCAAGTCTACGCACGACAGTCTCCCACGATTCATCGAAGATATACCACGTGGCGAAGATATATGTGCCAGTGCCACTGGCAGTGGCAGTGAACAAAATCATTCGGTCATTCACGGTGTGATTATTGCCTCCCATATTATACTCGACTACTCGGCCGCACGCTTTCTCATTATTGCAAATTATCCGAGAGTCATTCTTTCAATTTTAGAATTTTTCGAACAGTAATATTAGATTCGTTATTTAATTTGAAATAAAGGAGAAAGTATTCCTCTACTGAAAATCCCTACGGACCCTACGAGAGGACCTATACCTATAGTTCACTAGTTGTGAACTCACATGGTTCCCTATATAATATATCGAAACCTAAATAATAATAATTGTGTCCTGGTGGATATAAAGATAAATCATATGAGATTCAACATAAAGGCAGACAGATCTATAGATAAAGATTTCATTTTCACTAGAAGAGAATAATCCTCTACGTAGGTCTGACTATGTGAGAGTATTTTTGGTATAGAGACCTGAAATGACTCAAGTTGTAATTTTGACATACAACTGAATTGAAGTGAATTTCTCTGAATTGAATTACCTACACTGACTTGATTCTTCTTAATTTGAGTGAATTCTTCTGATTTCAAGTGGATACATGAAAACTCCATTGCATTTGAGTGAACTCCACTGTATTCAAAGTAATTCCGATGAATTCCTCAAAATTGTATATCCCTAAAAGCAGAAAACTTTTAAATTCCAAAAATTTAAAGTATTACGTAAATTTCATACATTATCTAGATGATTTAAATGTTGGAAACTTTTAATGCAGACTTTTGAATAATGAATATGCGTATTTGAATTTACGGCTTTGAAATTACGAATTTTATAACTTACTTTATGAATGATTTTAAATTGTATTGTTCTGCAATGTATTTTTCATTTGAAAAAATTAATATTATATTAAGGGCATTGGACTCAAGTGTTAAGCTCAAAATTCCATTCTCCATTTTACTCAACGAAAATTATAGATAAATATTTTTTCGTTCTGTAACACTAATCTCTTTTTTCAAATATAAGACTGCGTATAGAGCGAAACAATATTTAATTTCGATAGTTTTTGCCCAAAACGAAGAATTCAAAATCTAACTTCAAAATTCAATATTTTCATTTCACTTAAAAAAATATTTGAACTAAATATTTTCTCGCTCTGTACGCATAATTCTA
>CAJFCP010000089.1:3370928-3411430 GCA_904066005.1 Synergus itoensis
CTAATATTTGTTGAGTAAAATGAAGAAATCGAATTTTTAGATTAGAAATAAATTTTCAACAGAAGCTCATTGGAAAAAATTTTTTTTAATTTCCTTCTTAATTACGTAAATGAAAACGTTATTTGATTTTGTTAAAAAGTTCAACTTAAAAAAGAACTTAAGAAAAAAAGAAACTTTTTTTGTTAAATAACAATTGATACGATTATAACGAATACAAACGAATGATAACGAAAAACTGATAAAGTAGGTCAAATACTTTTTATCAACTCTACTCTATAAATACTTTCTCTACAGAAAAAGAGGATCTATCGAAATAAATGTTGAACGCAGACAATATAAAAAATCTTATGTTTAAGATAATAATAAATTTAAATTTTACCTTTAGCCATATTACTCATGCGCACATGCTACTATAACGTTTGAGAGGTTATTGTTCAAGGTTCCCTCAAGAGTTTGAGGTTTGATTTATTTCTTTTTGCATTCCTCTCAAGAACAAGTGCTGTTGAATCTTTTACACTTATCGCGATTAAGAGAATATCAAATTTCAAAATGCCTGGCACTCCGATGGATCCTGAAAACAGTAAGCTAAATAAATTGCAAAAGGACAACGAACAGCAGAACGCCGAGGCTGAAAACGATGAACCTATTGTTCATGAACGGACACAAACAGATATTTTGAATAAGCGATTGTTGATGTCGTTCTTGGAAAGAATCAACAACAAATCTGAAGAATACAGTGACCCCGAGGAGAAGAAAACAGAAAACGAAGAAAAGGATCAAGTTGACAGTGACTTCTAGAATTCTATTATTCTATATTGAAAACATTGAAAATAAAGGTAATTTACATGAACAAAACCTTCATTATTCAATTGTTTTACTGGTTTTACTTCACACTCGTGGTTTAAGAAATCTAATTTAAAAAGATATTAAACAACAGAGATTACATTGTTAGTTGTTGAATAACGATATTAAACATTTTTTAAGAATCGCTACAAGCGGATAAAACGTAAAATTATATTCACGAGAAAGTGAGGTTATTCTCTGCCTAAAGAATTGGAGGGAAATCTTGCAAACGGTGCAAACTTTGTTTATAGAGTTCCACAAAACTAAATTAAGACGAATAGAGCTGGAAATATCATATTAAAAAATATTGTCTTGATTTTTTCAGTTATAAATCAGTAAGCAGAAAGATCAGACCTTTAATATAAAGATGTCTTCCCGTGGAGAACGATCCGACGAAGATGACATTTTAGAATTGATTGGTGACAACGAAATCGAAATCCAAGGTAGTAATCATGGAAGCGGAGATGAGTTTCAGGACGATCAAGATGAAGAGTTGCAGCCCCAGAACTTCGACGACAACGAAGTTGAAAATGCAGCACAAAAGGTGACTCCAAAAGGTCCCAAACGTGCGAAAAGTACAGTGCCAAGATTGACAACCGAGCTTTTGAAAGGACCAAAAGGAGTCCACACACTTGAAAATTACTTCGAAGGTTTCAAATATCACGGAAAGGGCCATGAGAAAGATGACCTTGATCGAGTTATGAAACGTATTGAACACTGGTCCCACAGATTGTTTCCAAAACTGAACTTCGACGACTGCCTCGCCAAAATTGAACATTTGGGTAACAAAAAGGACCTTCAAGTATTTTTAAAAAAATACAGAACCGACATGATTACAGCGGATGAGGATTTAATAAGACCTGATCTCATTGACGATGACGAGAATGATCAGCCAGAGGATTCCGCACCTCAGGAAGAATTTGACTTGTTGCTTGCGGAACAAATAGAAAAACAGAGACAAAAGAACACAACTGTTGCGGACTCGAGTGCTTTTGATAATCTACTGGCTTCTGCAAATTCGCAAAAACAACCTCAAAATACAACCCCAAAGAAAGATCGTACATCTCGGTTGAGTGATGAAGTTAAGGAAAGAATCGAGAGAAACAGAAGGCTTGCTATGGAAAGAAAACTTGCGACGATGAAGAGATTGCAAGAATTAAAAATGATTAACACTAAAGATAATAATCAAAACGCGTCTACAAATGATCAATCAAAAGATAGTTCAACTGAAAAGCCTTCTGGTGGAGAACCAGTTATTGATAAAAAAAATAGTCCAGAAAGAATGGAGGAGGATGATGAGCCAGTTATGTCTGATAATGTTGATAAAAATAAAAATTTAGTATCTCAAAGTGGTTCTACTGAAAAGGTTGATAGCGAATCAACCGAAATGATTTCTTCTAACCAACATTCTGAAAGAATTGAAGAAGATATTCCAATGTCTTTTAAAAATTTCATCGAAGATCAGGATCCTCCTTTACAAAATATAAATAAGGACCGCGAAACTGAGAAGCTGATGGACCAAGCTGTTCCAACTTTGACAAGTGGATAGACAGCAAATAACTTTTACAAAAATACCTTATTGATGATTTAAAAAATGAGTTCATATTTAGAAGTGTATAGAACAAACTTGATTACCTAGATTACTAAAATCTCAGAAATTAATCTTGTTAATATTATTATGAAGATTGTTAACATTTAAGCAGAATATAGGACTTTTACAAAACAGCAGAGTTACAAATTTTTCCTTGTATTTTAAAAGAAAAACTTACATTGTAATTTTAAATTATAAAATAAAAAAGCATTGGAGGAAAATTATGTTCTACGTTTCTGCGTACTGATATATAAGACATTATTGCCCCTAATAAAAGCATCTCCGTATTTGTCTTTCAACTGGCCATTGACGTATTCTTCTGTTTGCTCAAGAGCAATGTTCATGTAACCATCCAGACAAGCCAGGACACCTGCAAAGATATTTTTTGTTTATTTATTTTTTCTATTAATATTGAAACCTTAAAAATTAAACATTTATATATGTGTTTCAATATTTTATTCTTCTTTTTGTTTCTTTCAATTTGTCAGACAAATAAAAACATGACAAGGAATAAGACAACTTTTTGATATGTAAATCGATGTAAATTTTATTATAATTACCTCTGTAATCCACACCACTGTTAAGTTTGACTACTACTGGGCGACCGTGAATTTGTTGAATAAACTGTGTTAATGCTTCTTTGCGACTCATCTGAAAAATTAATAAATATTTTACAAAAATTAGGCAAAGCTCTCAGATTATCTTTTGATATAACCGACTATATAATTGAGAATAATGCACTTGTTTCAGAAATAATTAAATACTACAACAGTAAATAAATGACTATACCTTCGTAGACAAGTATTTTCTAACTATAATCGGAAAAAGATATTGTTTTATTTGTTAATTGTTGTGCCGAATGCGGTTGACAAACAAAAGTTAAGCAGTCTGTTCAGTGGCCCCAACTGGAGCCCCGTACTCTACTGCGCATCCGTTGCACTCGGTGTCTGATTGGTTGCTATTCGCGCGTAATTTGAAATGTATAATATTTTTTATCATTTCAAATTGCGCGCGAATAGCAACTAATCAGGTATCGAGTGCGACGCATGCGCAGTAAAGTACATACGATAGGTCCAATACATCCGTATCCGTGTGGACTCGACATAAAGGACATAAAGTGATAATTGCGCGTGCGCATACTGAATGGCTCCCCAATTTTCAAAATTCAAATTAAAAGTACAAAAAGAATTCAAAGCTTCAAACTTAGCGAGAATTGAATACTTTAAATGTAAAAAGGGAAAAGGTAAAAAGAGAACTACATTAACATAAATTAAATTCATCAAATTTTTAGGTTGCACAATTGCTTTATTGACCATTCTTATCTTCATTTTAATAATAAACATGAAATTATTATCCTATCTAAATCAGAGATAAATTATGTATTTTAACAGTAAACTTTTCCTAATAATTATACTGCAGTTGACAACAATTTTATTTCAACTAAATGAGAACATTCAAGAAATCTCTTTTAATGCAGTTATAATATCTAAACTGAATGTAAACCCATTCATAGATACCGTCCTGACTTTAATAATCTACAGTATCTCTTCACACAGGATTAGCTCAACTCTTATTAAAAAATGAATGGGTTAAAATTCAGATTTCTTGCAACGATAGCGTTATTGAGAATTGATAATATCACATATATTTGGCCTAAATTAAGTCAAATCTTGTCTTTTTTAATACACCCAATTGACCTTGAGCTTAGGGTTATATATTTATACTAAGAACAAAAATAATAACAAGAATAAATTTAAACAAAAATTATACTCCTGTTGGATAGCGACACCAGCAACAGTAATTCGGGACTATTAGGTAGCAATTTGAGATTTTAGTACATACAGTAATAAACAAAGAACTGCTGATCATATTTAAACAATTGATAGAATCAAGTTGTCGACCATGCTTTCAAAGTCAAGTGGCGTCCTAAGACTAGTTCTAAATATTTTATCTACGCTGCTAAGGCGCAAAAATATTCCTAAAATATTTCTCTTTCATATTTTAAAGAAAGCTTTATCGTGAAAGACACGGATCAGAGTTTTTTGTGTCATAAGGCTTACTATATTGACCATTAGCAAAATATAAATATTTAAAGCAGTCACATATCTACATTTAAAAATTTGAGAATGAAACTTTAATAACATTTATTTTCAGCTTATAGTCTGCCCAAGCAATTGTATCTAGATTTTTCAGTCATTTTTCATTAACAATATTATTTCATCAAGCTCATTTGCAACTTGAATTATATTTCATCTTTTTAAAATATTCATTTTAGAAACAGTAAAATGATTGAAAGTTTTATCAAATTTATCACATGATCTTGCGATTGTTATTGGATATTAAGTTGGATTTTTTTTTGACCAAAGTAAAAAAAGTCATGTTATTTATTTTTCGTTTATAAATAATCGTACGAATTCATTTTTAACAATACCAAAGTGATATTCATTCAGTTATTTAAGCAAGTTAAGTTACAGTTATGAAATAATATAGTTGATAAAATACACTAGGATATAAATGTACCCTGTAAGAAACGTAAAATTCAAAAGTATTGTTTCGCATTCACGATTTGTTTCCGTGAATTCTGTTATGTGTCAGTTTCGCATTGGAGGTTGACCGAAATCGTTTAAATGCGATATTTCTCATATAAAATTTAATTCTTGAATGCGTTTGAATACGAAGGATAAAAATTTTTGCACGCAATGCTTTTTAATGCGATTCTTCACATTCGTTTCAATGCTTTCTAATGCGACTGAATGAGAAAAAAGTTTTGCGCGAAATGAAAACTTTTTAAATCGAAAGTTCGCATTGCTTTGAATACTTTTGAAAGCGAAAGAATGAGATGCAACACAAAACAGAATTGAATCGTATTAAATCTGATCAAATCGCATTCAAAATGTTAATACTTTTCAATATTTTTTAATCCGACGTTTTTTACAGGGTAAAAGATGATATTTGAATGATTAGAAATAATCTTTACGGATATTTAAAAACTATTTCAAAAAGCGTAAAAATGACCTTGTATTAAAGCTTACTTACTTTTTTTTTTAGAAAAGGAATTAAAGTCATATAATATTTGATCTAATAAAAATAATTTATCTAACGAAATATGCAGTCGTACTATTTTGCATTTTACCTAAATTCAGATGAGCATCAGGAACTAAACTCGTTGTCCAAAGAAGAAGATATCTTAAAGTACAAAAATAGTTTTCAACTATTAAAATAAATTAAGAAATTTTCTTGCCCTTTTCCGATTAGTCTCAAGTTCATTTTTTTGATTCGATTCTTTTCAAGCATATTTTAATATATTATTCTAGCTTCTTGTATCTTCAATTGTTCTGGCTCTTATTAACCCAAGATACAAATTTTCTGAAAGGAAAATAAAAATTATTAAAAACTTGGAAGAAAAAGCAATATACATACATATTTATTGATTGCTTAATTTCGAAAACGAAATAAACTTACTCTATTATCTCTGGTAATTCCTTATACCGACATATATATTTATGCCCAAGTCCATACGAAGCGTTGATTCGAACCATCTGAACTTGTTCTGTATCATTTCCATGATATTTTAAAGCCGTTTCGTAGAGCTATGAATAAAATTTAGTACATTTAATTAAATTTGTTTAATATATTTGAATATTTGTAATATTTTAATATTTAATACTAGGGTTGGAAATAGTATTCAATATTTATATCATAAAATACCTTTTCGCCTAAAGAGAATGGCACAACGTGGTCATCTTCTGCATGCAGGATCATAACAGGACACTGGACTTTTGTGATGTGTTTATCAGATTCGAATCTTAAATAATTATTGTAAAATGGCTCAACGATAACCCATTGAAACCAGGGTAAATGCTTAAATATCTGGAAAAAATTTTTTTTTAATTTACAAATTTTAATGATTTTCCGATTAGAATACTGGATTATTTTTGTGTGATTTTCTCACCTGTGCCAGAGGATGTTCGCTCAACTCCGAAGCTATATTGTTAAAAGGAGATTCGAGAAATAAACCTGCTGGTTGATTTTCATTAGCTGCTAGTAAAGCAAGTGCGTGCGTTGATACCCTATAATTAATTTAGACTCGATTATACTTAACACTACCACGAAACACTACACTTATTATTTCTTTAAAAATCAAAATTTAATTTTTAATTTACAAAAACTCTTACCCTGTTCCCAATGAATGACCCCAGACAAAAACTGGAGCTGATCCATTTACAATTTTGAGCAACCACTCAACTACAAATTTACTATCTGTGACCACACCAATCTCTGAAAGATCAGCATTTTCACTATCACCGTAACCTGAAAAGAAACAAAACATAAGTATAAAATTCAATGTCTATTTTTATGGCAATTTTAAAAATTTTCCTTCGAGACCAGATGGCGAAATAAAATACTTACTTCGATAATCAAAGCACACTAAATGATAATCCAGCTCTTGAAATAATTTATACAATTCAACCCTATGACTACTCGCTCTATTTCCACTGTTTCCATGCATGTATAAAATAACTGGTCTAGAAGTATTTTTCAAAACCGATTCGTAAGCTTCATCAGTGGTGCTGATATTTTGTTCCAAAAGTGATCTAGGTAAAAGTTGCCTGAAAGAAAATTCAAATTTTAATACTTTTAAAAATCTAATGAATTAAAAACTAAGAAATTATAGCACCAAACATTTTACATGACTTTGAAAGATGATTTTTCTATTAAATATTTACCAAGCTCCTATTTTTACGCCATCATCAGTCGTTAAATAAAAGTTTCTGGCTCCTTCCACACCAACACTCTCAGGTTTTCCAAAATCTATGTTGAGCGGCCAATGCACTGAAAAAATTTGATTAATAATATTAAATAAACTTTCAATAGTAAATTTACAGACATAACGTAATAACCACTAGTTTTTATATTCGTAAATACTCACCAAAGTTTAAGAAAAGTATTTTGCGTTGGATGGTGTATGAATAATGGAATATCACAGGGAGAAGACCGAACAATATTACGTAAACAATTATTGAAGTTTGCACGGTCCATAGTAAAAGTCTGTAATGGAAATAAATTTCTGATATAAATTCAATCAAAATCTACGTTAATAAAAATTAAGTGGTTTAATCAGCTGTGCATAAATATCAAAGTGCAAAGGCTGAAAAATCTTAAGAAACAAGCAACTAAACATTTTAAGTACATTTATTACAATAAATATGAGAATATTAAAAAAATATTTAAAATGAAATTTTATAAATGAAAAACAAAAAAAAAAGAATTATGGAATACTTATTTAATAACTTTCTCCTTGTGAAACACTTTTCTTATTGATTTATTCATTAAAACCTAATCTTAGAGTAATCTTTAGAACTGGAAAAAAAAATAATAGAGTCAATTTATCGTACCAGCAATGATAATTATAAATACAATTTACTAGTGTTTCATGGAGCTTTTATACTAATCATACAAATATTCTTCAAAGACCATAGGCAAAAGCAATAAACTTTAGGTCTAAAATATAAATAAAAATATTATAAGCACGTGTAACAATGTGCTTACGTTTTTTTTAACAGTTCTTTCTTCACTTTCCTTTTCTTCTTATTGTTAGACACTTCGCTTAATTTGGTACTCAATTTTGTAGCACGCATGTTATTTTCAACAATGTTATGATACTGTTTCTTCTTCTTTTTCGACATTGTCAGTATTTAAGATTTTTTGAGTAAATAATCAAAAATTTCAAAAGACAGAGGCTACATCGATACCTTGCAAAAAAGCCAACGCAACCGGCTAACCAAATGTTATATGCGCGAGACAGTCTCGGAGACAGTGCGCAAATGTAAATCGATTTTACAGGTGTTGTATATAATACTCAACAGTATTTTTACAGAAACTGATAGATGTCTTTCACTCAACATTCAAACGACTGGGGCACATTCTGTTTAAAGTAATAATAATTAATAATAATTATTCATTTCACTATACTCAAATCTTTTAAGAGAATTAAACTGTTTTTATATTAAAAAAAAAACAGTTGAATATTTACATTTTTTAGTTATGTACTAATATTTTACTTGGAACAAAAAATTGATTTTTGGACTTGAGATAAAAGCAAGCTTAAGATAAGAGAGAAAATTGTGATAAAAAATGCCAATGAGCGATAGTAGATTAGAAATTTACAGGAAGAAGTTTACACTAGGAAAAACTTACATAAAAAACTAAATCCCATTAATCTTATAAATCTATAGGATTTATTTAAAAACAAATCCTATAAAGCACTTGTAACGGTAAACGAAAGTTGATGATCAAAATAAACAGAAAACACTGACCTAATTATAAAAAAGTAGATCAAAAATGTATAAAATATAGCAAGAACTATTAAATACTGCTGAATACTAATAAACTATTAATTCTAACTATAATATTATATGGTAACAATAAAATTAGTTCAAAAGAAAATAATATGTACAAGTTTGGGTAGGGATTCTGATAAGTTAGCTTCACGCTATATAGCGGACCTCTCTTTGTATCTGGTGAATTAACAAAAGAGTTCCTACCCTGCTATGCAATTTAATATTTTTAATTTTGCACTAAATAAAATATAAAATAACTATCTGGAATTATAGTAAAAATATTTAACTTCAACCAGCTTCCACGAAGATATAGCAGGTTCCTATTCCACTGGTTAGTCAAGACGTGTAACTACTGGGAAAAAAGTAGAGTTCGTATTTTTGTGAAGTTTATTATTTTTATGAGAAATTATTTATATACCTATTGAATTTTATACCAGGTTTTTAAAGGAAAATTTGAATAACTCATTATGCACCAAACTATTCATGGATATCTTTATATGTATAATTAGTTTTCCTGATTGCAGGTTTCATAAATAAACAATTTTATGTTTGAGTAATAATTTTAGTTGTAATTTTTTTAATTTAGCCATTAGATATGTAAAACATTAATAAAGCCTAAAATGAACGGAAGTGCATAATCAGTAACAGGATAGAAACAAATTGTGTACACTTAGGAATGAAATACGAAGAATAGCACCATTGTTAATTACAACCAACATGTGATACATCAGTTCTGGAAATTAACATGAAAAGCAACATTCACATTTTTTAATGAAATAGTAAAGCATTGTATCAAAGAGGCATTGACTTTGAAGGTATGGACTTCTATATTTATTCTGTAAAATTCATTCAATTTCTTACATTTAAAATTTTAATTACCGCCAATATTAAATAATACAAACTTTAACAATTATAAATTCAAATGAGTCTCAAGAAAAAAATTGGTTAGTTTTTATGTACTTTTGTACAGGGATTTAACAAGGGTTTAATAATTCTGCGATATTTTTTTCAAAGTCAATGTTTGAAGCAGACATCAGGAAAGACGTGTAGTACAGAAAGCAAGACTTACATTCCATGATGCCAAATATCAGCAACGACGAGAGGTACCATAAGAATTAAAAGTAGATGACCAGCCCGCATTTTTGTTAGTACAAAGAACTAAATGTATTGAAGATTATTAGTCTTAATCACTCGAACTGTTCTCGTCAAATTGAGTATTTTAGCGTCGTGTTTCGTAAAAGCTGTAAAACCAAATCTGTAATCTATTTGGGAGTTACAGCTTTTCACTGTCAGCAAAAAATTCTGTCCTATCAACGGCAAAAAGGCATGTAAAGGGATGACTCAACTGTATCTTTGTTTTGTATTGTGGATGAATCATTGCAAACCGTGTTATTTTTTTACTCTCAAAACTAATTTATATGAATCAAACCTTACATTGTTATTAAAAAATAATATTCTCAGTATGCGTGAACTTTAATTAATAATTTTAAAAGCCAAAAATCATACTTTTTATATGAAAAAATTGCATACCTTTTCGGCTTGATATTCATATTCTGTAGCAGCAAAATTCAAAATTAAACTTCGACCACAGAAAGTGCAAATACTTCTGTAGAAATGAGCTAGTTTTCTCTTATTATATAATACATGGTGAATGTCAAGGTTGAGATTCATAATCATTATTAACTTTTATCTATAATGTAATTCGTAATTAAGATTTGCGTAATTATAAGTATCATAATACGCAAGCATAATGAATTGAACTATGAACCAAAACAAATCAGACAAAATTCATTTATAGATTTAAAAAACGTGATATTTTCAAATATAGATTTCTTTTTATTAGTCTAAACTTGGAATTTATAAGTTTTTGAATTGTGCTATATTTAAATATTCACTCCTACAAAACAAAGATATGAAAATAATTTTTTTATGTGATTATATAATGGGTAAACTATTAATTAGTATTTTTAGGAATCCAATCAAAATTTATGCAAAATCATGAACATAAAGCGAAGTGAGTAGGTGGTACCTTTTTATGAAACGCTTCTTCAGTAGGATCCTGTATACCATAATAAATAACAGATAATTGAATTGAAGTGAATATAAACGACACAAACAAAATGTGTGGAAATACTTTGAATGATAAATTAAAAATGATCGTGATTGATATAACTACACTGGAAAATAATTTCTTAGTATAAAGAAATGTTAACTAACAAAAACAATTCATTGGATGCTCCAAAATTTTCTTATTCCATTTTGTTAGCGTTCACTGTTGTTCACTGTCAAATTTTGTCACTGGAAATCCATCAAACGGGGAAAGATAAATTAGTATTTCCTTTGTCTTTTTAATTCAAATACTTCGAAATGTCAATATAGATTTTTATTTATAAATAGAGGAATTGTTTTATAACAATATACCAGTTCATGAAACACAAACCCACGAACAAAGTAACAAACACATTAAATAGAGATCATCTCCCTCCTATTAATTCTTTTCACTATAATGCTCATTCATATGCATTTATGTATGAACCATATGCATAGATTCCCGGGAGTTTCAAATAGTTCACCGAACTTAACTACTTTTCAAATTTTAAATACCATTATTTAATATAAGTATTTAATAACTGTAAATAAATATTGTTTAAAATATAAATAAAGTGAATTATGTAATCAATAACAATTTTTTATTTTCACGAAAATTACACAATGTGAACTAGCCTTAATATTCCATAATTAAGGCAAAGCGAAGAAGCTCTATAGAAATATTCATATTCACAGACCGAAGACGTTATACAGCAAAATAAGTAAAAATGGCGTCCGCTGTGGATTCTGTAAGAGAAAAAGCTCTTCAAGATTATAGAAAAAAACTTCTAGAACATAAAGAAGTAGAGTCTCGCCTCAAAGAGAGTAAGTTTTATTTATATTATACAACTTTATATGTTAATTTCGCTTTATTCAAGTGACGCCCGAACATAACCAATGATGTCACCATTGTCCCCTTGTCCCCTTTTAAAAACAACAATTTTTAGCTATGTATTACGTTATTATTGATTTTTAAGCAGTATATTTTTATGCTTTTGATATATAAAAAAATGTCTAACTAAATATATCTTTTTTAGTGCGAGAGCATCTCAAAGATCTTACAAAGCAGTATGACAAGTCAGAAAATGATCTCAAAGCATTACAAAGCGTTGGCCAGGTATGTGAATATTTTGATTAGTTTAATGCAGAAATTAAAGTATTGAAGCACAAATTTACTTCTTTTTTTCTTTTAGATTGTGGGAGAAGTTTTGAAACAACTGACAGAAGAAAAGTGTATGTATTTGAATAAAGTCCTAATTCCTTTTTATAATTTTAAAATTTATTAAATATATGCTAGAAATATTTGCAATATTTTATGTGTAATCGTAAAATATAAATTCAAATTGCAGTTATTGTAAAAGCTACGAATGGACCTCGTTACGTTGTGGGATGCAGGCGTCAATTGGATAAAAATAAATTGAAATCTGGAACTCGTGTCGCTTTAGATATGACTACACTCACAATTATGAGATATCTACCACGTGAGGTAAGTTATAAACTTACAAAATACTCGCGTGAATTATGTTGTTTACAAGTTTTTTAACGCAAAACTATTTCTCAGGTGGATCCTCTTGTTTACAACATGTCCCACGAAGATCCAGGAGATGTCACCTATTCAGCAATCGGTGGCTTGAGCCAGCAAATTCGTGAATTAAGGGAAGTGATCGAATTGCCTCTTCTAAATCCAGAACTTTTCCAACGAGTTGGAATCACACCTCCAAAGGGTTGTTTACTGTACGGCCCCCCAGGAACGGGGAAAACATTACTCGCAAGGGCTGTGGCGAGTCAACTCGACGCAAATTTCTTAAAAGTAGTATCCAGTGCAATCGTTGATAAATATATTGGCGAGTCTGCCAGACTAATTAGGGAAATGTTTAACTATGCTCGTGATCATCAGCCCTGCATCATATTTATGGACGAAATTGATGCTATAGGTAAATTTTAATTTTTAATCATTAAAGATTATTTCAGTGTATTAAAAACAAATGCATTGTCTATAAACAATTTTGGGAAAATAAAATTGTTTTTTTCCAGGTGGTCGCAGATTTTCAGAAGGTACAAGTGCCGATCGTGAAATTCAGAGAACCTTGATGGAGTTACTGAATCAAATGGACGGTTTCGATTCTCTGGGACAAGTAAAAATGATTATGGCGACAAACAGACCAGATACTCTAGATCCCGCTCTTTTGCGACCTGGAAGACTTGACCGAAAGATAGAAATTCCACTGCCAAACGAGCAAGCTAGGCTCGAAATTTTGAAAATCCACGCTGGTCCTATTGCTAAACACGGGGAAATAGGTGAGTTGCTTTCTTTTAAAATTCGAGAATTTTTTTTTTATGAAATAGAACTATAAATAAAAATTTTTTTCAGACTACGAAGCTGTTGTGAAGCTTTCAGATGGTTTCAACGGTGCCGATTTAAGAAACGTTTGCACAGAAGCTGGTCTCTTCGCAATCCGCCTTGAAAGGGAATATGTAATACAGGAAGACTTCATGAAGGCAGTAAGGAAAGTTTCTGATAACAAGAAGCTAGAATCTAAGTTGGACTACAAACCAGTATAAAATACTCAAGACGCCACTCTATCTTCAATGAATACAATTTTTTTGTATTTAAATAAATGTTTAAAATCCAATCTACAATAATTTTAAAAATAATACGAATGTAAGTAATAACAAGGCTTATACAATATACAACTTAGTTTCTACACAGTCTTCACTCATTCGACTTTCTTGTCGATCAAGCGAGATTTTTTCCTCTCCCGATATTCCTGTACATTGTCAAATTTTCTTTTATACAAAATGGGAAATAATGTTCTATCAGAAGCATTACTCCGGAGCTTTTTCCACGATTCGTTTAACTTTTGAAGCTTCAGCGTCATTTCCACATCCTTGGAGAAACTATTGTCGATTAATTCATATACTTGGAGATTTTCGTTGGTTAAGATCCACAAACGATTTTCTTTTAGAAGACACTCCAATGGTTCTTCATTGATGAGAATGGATTGAAGATATTTTACTTCTAAATTGCTATCTTTTCTTCCTGTAACACTGTAGATAAATACTTGCTTGCAGCAAAATAAACTGATTGAAATGATTGAAGTCAAGTCGTTAAGTTTAGATATCTGCATTTGCTTCACAGGCAGAGCAATCACAGATTCCTCTATATTACTATCTTCGAGCAGTCGTTGCAGCTTTTCAATGTCTGTATCTTGAAATCCTTCTTTAAAAGGGAAAGTGTAAATTTCCTTTCCAGTTTTGTATTCCCAAAATATAAAAACACTATCACCACCGCAAGATACCAACATTTCCTGATCGTGTGGAACTTGGGCTACATTGTTTACAAACTTTTTGTGTCCTAAACAATAAGAGGCTATATTATAACTGTTGGGAAATTTAGAAACTCGAATTTTCTCATCTCGATCAGCAGTGATGATGTATTTTTCATCAGATGTTACCAAAATGTCCAGCAACATGGAAAGATGTCCTAAAAAACGATGAAAAATTGGAATTAAATATATTTCCAGTATTGAGTTAAGCTTTACATTTGAAAGTTAAAATTTTAATTGTTAAACTTTATCAATTAGGTTTATAGCGTTTGTAAAAAAAAATTAGAAACTTTACACACGTACCTAGAAGAATAGTCCCATTTTCGAGCGGTTTCGACGTGTAAAATAAATAAGCATCACCAGATTTGTCAGCAACAACGATATCATTGCTTCTCGAAAAGCTCACTTTACTTGCAGCCCTTATTAAAGTTCTGTTAGACACAATTTCTAAGTTTTTCCTTTTATATAAACACAGTTGTTTTCGATTAGTACAAATCGAAAGATATTCTCCATCATTAGAAAACTTTACACTAGTTAAAGCGTGAAAGGTTTCAATATCCTCATTATTGTGAGTATTGTTTTCTTGGACGTTCGTCAATTTTGGCAAAGTAACAACAGTTTCTTTGTTGTCCTGAATATTGTATATAACAACATTTTCACCACTGCACAAAGCAATATCAAAATCGAAGATGGAAAAACTCATGTTGACACCTAGTTTTATTCAATTATTTTGATGTATTAATTATATTTAATCCAGACTAATTACACATATAACCTCAAAAATGATCAAGCGTGCAGTTCTTCTTCTTCTTCTTTGGGGATTTTATTAGCACTAGGTCCATAGGGATTTCCGAGTTGCCGCTGTGGACATCCCTTGCTTGGTAAAAGCGAGACCTATCAGGCCATAGCTAAAGGCGTTGTAACTAGAGTTGCGTGTTCATCAGGGTTGTGCACGTAATATAACAACCCTGGTGTTCATTGTGTAGTTGATGATAAGTAGATGCAATATGTTGAATTGCAGATGGAGTTAGTAGTAACTTGTATGTTGGGCGGGAAATTCAATATTTAAATATAGTTGGTGATTGCAGATCAGTGGGGTTCTCAGGCCGTTTAAAGCGAGAATTTCAAAGCATGAAGAGTAAATAAATAGATAAAAAATGAATGAGTTATAGAGATAGATTACAAGTATTTAGAAACTTTATAATTAATTGAGAAGCATAGCTATTCGGATCAGAGAGATAAGCCTCCACGCTGAAAGGTGGAAACTTTTTGGATTTGATTAAAGATCTTTCTAAAGTTTTTCGTTGATCAAGAAAACGAGGACAAGCCCAAACAACATGGTTAATGTCCTCCGTGTCATGTCCACATGGACATGAAAAGGAGTCAGTGAAATTTTTCCTTGCCAGGCTTTCGGCCAGGGCAGAATGATTGCTTCTAATTCGAGATAGGCTCACTATGTCTCTTCTTTTTAAAGTAGTATGAAAAAACCACGGTTTGGGTGTTTCAGAGAAATAGTTAGCAAAATAGTGAAGACCTACTTTCCTTTTTTCACTTTCTTTTTTTAAGTATAAATTGGTGGTTTTGTTAAGTTGAGAGGAGATAATTTGATATATGTCTGTGTGTGGAATTCTGTCTTCCATTGTTGATTGGTTTTTATGAGCTAATTTAGCAAGTTTATCGGCAATTTCATTCCCAAAGATCCCTCTATGCGCAGGTATCCAGTAAATATGAACGTTAATATTTTGGGCTTGAGCCAGATGTAAAAGATTTCTAATTTTAAATATATAGAAGGAATTTGATGATAGGTAATTAAAATTTAGACAGGCATGAAGAACACTACGAGAGTCAGAGCAAATAACAGCAGGAGACAACTGGTCTTTTAAGATGATATCTAGAGCTTCGCAAATCGCAATCGCTTCTGCTGTAAAAATAGATGCTAAGTGACATATTTTGTGCTTATTGAAGATTTGAATGGAAGGGCATGCGATACCAATTCCAGTATTTTGGGAGTCAGTTAGTTTGGATCCGTCCGTAAAGAAAAGGAAGTCGTTACCGTGATGTGCCTCCATATAGCTTCTGAAATCCAAGTTAGGGGATGGGCTATTTTGTAGCTTCTCTCCCATTTGAAAATTAATGTTAGGTTTTTCGAATTGAATATTATAGTCGAGAAGATAATTTATAGGAGTTGAGGAATTTATAATATAATGAATGTATTTGTTGAGAAAAATGTAGGCATTGAGGAGAGGAAAGGTTGCTCTTAAGTTGAGTGTATCTTTTATCTGTGTAAGTTCATCAAGAATGCATAAAGGGTGGAATAAGGAGTTATTTTCTATGGAAAAAATTTTTAGGATGTATTTTCTGTTGAGGAATTTCATTCGAAAGGATAGAGGAGGTTCTTTTAGTTCTGCAAACATTACTGGGATGGGAGTAGAAATTCTGTAGCCTAGGATTAGTCTTAAGACTCTATTTTGGAATTTTTGAATCTTGTCATACATATTTGTATGTTTAATTGATAAGGCTTGGCAACCGTATTCGATAACACTTCTTATTAAAGAGTGATATAGCATTAATAGATGTCTAGGGCTAGAGCCCCACCAAGTTCCTCTCAGGAATTTAATAATATTTACGGTTTTTTCTAGCCTTTCTAGAAGGGCTTGGAAGTGGGGTTCCCAAGTTAGATGAGAGTCAAAAAGAATACCCAAGAATTTGGCCTCAGACACTGGGTAGATAGTCTGGTCATCGAGAGAAATTTGGATGTTATTAGGGATTGATTTATTTTGAGTGAAAATAACTAGTTTGGATTTATCTATAGAAATATTTAGACCTTTAGATTTAAGAAACTCTTCGAGACCATTTAAACTTTTTTGTAAAATCGAGACACACTCATTTAGGTCATTAGAAGAAAAGTATATGACTATATCATCTGCGTATAGTAAAATTTTGCATTGTGGGTGAAGGTATTTGTGTAAGTTTAGAGTATAGATATTATAAAGAACTGGGCTTGAGACACTTCCCTGAGGGAGGCCTCTTTTGAATTTATAAGGACCTGCATTTTTATTGTTTACTCTAAAGAATACCTCTCTTTCGGTGGTTAAATTTTTGAAAAATTTGCAGTATTTCCAAGGAACACCCAATTTAACTAGATCGTTTATCAACACATCAGGGACAACTCTATCATAAGCCGCTTGAACATCTAAGAATAAGGCTGCTGTGTATGATTTATTGACAAAGGCAGTATGAACCTCAGTAGAGAAAATTGCAAGACAGTCAGCAGTAGACCTCTTTTTACGGAATCCATATTGGTATGGAGGGAGAATTAGAGAGTTCTCCAGCCACCAATTTAATCTATTAGTAATTAGTCTCTCCATAAGTTTTAAGAAACAGGATGCTAGAGCGATAGGACGAAATTTATAAGAATTTGGTTTTGGAATTAGAAAAACCAAAAACTTATTCCAATGGGTAGGGAAAGAACCCTCATCCATGATTAAATTATAAATGTTTAATAAGTGGTTTAATATATTATTTGGAAGGTTTTGGATGACTTCGTAATTGATTTTATCCAGTCCAGGGGAGGACTTGCTGTTAGACTTGGAGATGGCAAGACGTAACTCTTGAAGGTTGAAAGGTTCACTTGGAAATTTAGAAGAATTAGGATTTTCATGAGTAGGCAAAGAATTTGGAAAGGGTGGAATAGGGTGTAAATTTGTAGGGGGTAAGCTAAATTCGTTAAATAACTCTATGAATGTTTCCATTTTTTTTGTTGTTTCTGAATTAGTTGGAGAGGTCCCAGGAGAAGGGTTTGTCAAAAGTCTATGTCTAAAACCACGAATTTTATTCCAAATGTCTGAAACACGAGAAGTAGGAGTTATGGATTCACAGAATGATCTCCAACCTAAGATTTTTGATTTTTTGAAGATTTTTATAGAATTAGCTTCAAATTTTTGGAGATCTAAGTAGTTTTCAAAATTACATTTGTGTCTAAATCTACCCAATTTGGCCTTCCTCAATCTTTCCAATTTAGAGCATTCCTCATTCCACCATGGAGGAGAGTATGGATAGTCACGTTTTGGGATGTTTTCAATTTTAGGACCGGCTATATGAAGAGCATGATCTATTAAGTCAAATAATTCATAATATTTTTGGAGTGTTGTGGTGGGGTTACTATTATTTTTATCAAAATTTAGTTCAGATTTTGAAAGGGTTTCATGAAAAACATTCCAGGAGACTTTTTTTAAGTTGTATTTGTGAGAAAAGAATTCATGGTATGAACAGGAAATTCCAATGATTGTGGATATGGGGAAGTGGTCACTATTCATTTTGTCATTTATTGTTTTCCAAGAGCACAAGGGGGAGAGATTGCCAGAAATTAAAGAGAGATCAATGGCAGACTTAGATTGATTAGGACGTGAAAAGAGGGTGGGAGAGCCATCATTTAAAATGATAAGATCAGAATTTTGAATTGAAGTGTTAAGTCTAGCTCCAGACGGACAGGCTCTATCGCATCCCCAGGACTGGTGGTGACAATTAAAATCACCGCCTATGAATATAGATGAGAAATCAAACCGAAAGGAATCAAAGAAAGTATTCCAATTTATGTCATTGACAAGAGCTCTAGGGTTTCTATAAACGTTTATTATTAATAATTCTCCCCAATTAGAAGGGATAGAAATCGCAAGAGTATCTAATAAATTAGGGATTTCTAAAATTTTTACTTCAGAGAAAACGATATCATTTCTGATGGCAATAATCAAACCACCACCAACACCAGAGGAGCGGTCTTTCCTAAAAATATTGAACTTCCTTAGAGAGAATCGATTTTTATTTTTTAACCAAGTTTCATTTAGTAGAATAATGTCGTAGTCGTGAATGATTCTCTCCAAAGAACCTTTTTTACTGCTTATTCCGCGACAATTCCATTGTAGAATTCTTAGCTTTTCCAATACACCCATAATGAAAAATATAAAGAATAAAGGAAAATAAAAGGTTACCAATTGAAGGTATTAAGAGTTGAATAATGCATATCATTGAGTATTTAAGAGTCCGCCGCTAAGAAGGGATAGTAGAGGGGCAAAACGTTGAAGGAGCAATATAAGAGATGAAATCATCTGTCTGAGATCATTTTCGTTAGGTTGATTTTCTATAGAAAATAGAGGAGGTGTAGAAGGTTGAGAAGGTTGAGAAGGATGAGGTACAGAGCTTTCAGTACGGTTTTGAAGACATACACCATTACCAAATGAACTAGAGGGTCGTGTGTATAGATGAGAGAAGGATTGAGAGCTAGAACTAGAGTGAGCAGTTCTAGTTTGGGATTGAGTTTGAGGTTTTTTATGATATGAAGAGGAGGGAGGAGGGGAATGGGTTTTAGGATGAGAGGGGGATTTGTTTACGGCTTGGCTGAATTTTTGTAGATATTCTGAACCAGCGAGAATTGAGTCACAATCAATGTCACCTAGTGATGGGAAGTTCGCAAAACTAAAAGGAGGAGAGGGAGAGTTAGAAGTTCTAAGGTTAGATGCAATGGCAGAGTCAATATTCTGCAGTCCTTGGGGTGACGTTTTTTCTTTTTTATAGAGGTAGGCAGCTTTCTTGACACTGATGTCAAACTGAGCTGAGATTCTACGAATTTCTTTTTCTTCTAGATATAGAGGGCATTGTTTATCAACTGCCCAGTGTGGGCCTTTACAGTTTATGCAAAAAGGAGAGCATGATCTATTAGGACAATCATGACCCTCATGTGGTTTTTCTCCACAGAAAAGACATCTAGGGTTCTTACACTGCGCTTTCACATGGCCATGTCTGGCGCATCCGTAGCACAATTTAGGAGGAAGAATGTAAGGAGAAACTCGATATAGGGTGTAATAAAATCTAATGTCTTGGGGTAAGATTTGTCCATCAAATGTAATAAGCACTGTCTTTAAAGGGATTAAATTACCCTGGTCATCTCTCTTAGATAAGCGGGAGACTTCAAGAATGGGGACATTAGAGATAGCGTTAGCTTTGATTTCTTCTGAAGAGAGATCTGTGGGAATACCTTTAATGACGCCAATGCGAGAGACTCTATGGTTTGGAATGAACCCATTTAGTTTCGGACAGATTGTATTGAGGTTGTTAACAATACGATTAGCACCCTCTCCAGAGTTGCATTGTACAGTGAATCTACTTCTGCCTTTCTTCTTGATATCGCTCACTACATTGTTGAAGGACTTATGAAGGATTTTTCCTATATTGCAAGGGTCCATGGGATTGTCTTCACCACTGTCAATTTCAACAAAGTAAGGACCTTTGTTGGATTGGGAATATCGATTTTGGATTCTAGGGGTTCTGGAAGGGTTAGCGTTTTTATTTGTTTCAGTATGTCTGGTCTTGTGGGTGTTGTTAGAGTCGTTACGATTGTTGTTACTGTCAGGTTGTTTTCTCTTTCGTCTAGAGTCTTCTTTTTTATCCTGTTCCTGATTCAAAGGGGTCTCAGATAAGTCCATTCTTTCTTGATCAAGGGAGTCAATTCGACTATTAGTCACCCCCTGCGAGGAGAACTCATCTCTCAAACCGTCAAGACTCTTATGGAGTACTTCATAATTCAAGTTTTCGTTTTCTGGATTACCGTTCGTAGCCCAGTTTCCATCGAACGTTAAATCCGCGTCGGACTCCATGCTCCGAAAAGCGCGCAGGCCACGAGGGCCGGCACAACAGCGGAACTCCCACCTAGTTCTCACGCGTTTTGTGTATAAACTTGCACTAAACCAGACACTATCAGAGTAAATGAAGTCTTCTTCTTTTAATAGAGATCAGCAAAAGGATCAAAAGGCACCGAACACACTCCAGTTGTCGAAATCACCAAGAGGCGAAAATAATGCAACCTATCTGGTCGGCCATCTTCGAAAGCTCAAGCGTGCAGTTGTGTTGTCCAAAGCACGTGGCATGTCGGCACTGTTGCCAAAAGAAAAGGCTATACACAATTACACACATATATACATACATATATGTATTGTATGAATCAAAAAACATCAGATGCCGTTGAAAATATTTGGTACAATTTTCAAGAGTTGAAAACAAAAGCTGCATCGAAATTAATTAAAAATACATATTTATATTTGAAAATTCAAACGCTATTCATTTTTAAAGATTTCAAAACAGGAACAGTCCAGTGTTGCCAAGTGATTATTATTTTGTTGCACATGCCCACCAGATGTCGCTGTTGAGCTGTCAACCAGTGGCCCCAACTCGTGCTCTGTACTCTACAGCGCATGCGTCGCCCTCGGCATCTGATTGGTTGCTATTCGCGCGCAATTTGAAATGCTAAAAAATATTATGCATTTCAAATTACGCGCGAATAACAACCAATCAGATACCGAGTGCAACGCATGCGCTGTAGAGTACAGAGCACGAGTTGTGGCCACTGCTGTCAACAGCTGTCAACTGCCAAGAAAAGTGTCGTTTGGCAGTCAAAAGTAAAATGGACGCATCGAGGTGTTAACTGCTTCAATGCGAGTAATTTTAGGGTTGAAAGTAAACTTAATTCGACGTTTTTTTATCCACTCCACTAAATTTGCATGTTAGGTTTGCAATAATGTGATGCGTGGAGGTTAGGGAGGTCAGTATAGTTTGCGCGAATTCCTCGCTGCGAGTTATTCGGAAATTCAAGTTTCCGTTTGCAAAAAAGTGTCATAATGTAAGTGATTACTTCTTCTTGTTGTGAAATAAAGCAGATTTGTTAGTGTATTATGACTACCACGTTACCTATAAACGGTTACATGGATACAGCAAACGCCCCTGTCCCCATAGGTGAGTTTAATTTCCTACCCAGATGTTTTATTCTCGTAATTATTTTTTATCACCATGTCTAGCTTTCACGCCTATCCTTTCAATGAGAACTCGAAATTATTCAAAACATTTTTCGTTATTTATTTATTAATTTTCTTTGGTAATATTATAAAAAAAAATTCTAATTCAATAGCGAAAATTTGAATAGTTGGTCTGCATGACGTTATTTGTATAAAAATTGTTAATCACTCGACAATTTCATCAAATAAATTATACCCTTTTTGATTTTATGATTTTAAAAGAATTTTATTTTATGTCTATTTAACAGTTGGGCAGCAAAATGGGGCAGTTACTACTGGAAGTACAGATAAGGGCACAGAATGGCAAATGGAGTTATTAATGGAAAAATTGCGTTCCAAGGCGACTACTTTCAAGTCACTTGTTGAAACTGCCAAAAGTTTGAGAAGTACTATACTGGTGTGTTGTTAAAATCATTTAAATTGTTACATGTCCAATTTAAAACCCCTCGATTTAATTCATGTATAACACCTACAATTTATTCCATATATAAATGTAAATCTTTTACAGGAAAAAAGATTTGCCATTGATAGTGTTGAGAAAATACAGCTTCAGAAATGTTTAGATACTTTGCAACATTCCATAAAAGTAACTTCTCTCCAATCTATGATTGAACGTTTGGAAAGTCTCACGAGGCAATTGGGGTAAGATAACTTTAGCTTTCTTGTTCGATGTTATGTTTAATACAGAGAATTTAAGTAATCCGCTTAAATTCAACTTAATTATTGTTTACAGTTTAAAATTCATGATGCCTGGGCAGCAGAACACTGAGTTATTCATATCTTCAGATATGTTTTACTTAGAAGTTATACTGGAGCCTAGTGGAGCTGTTAAAAATGTAAAAATTCATCACGAAGGAAAAAATGAGACACAGGTTTGTAATTTAGTTAATTCTTTTACCAGAAATGATTAAACTTAATAAATATTTGTTAATTGCATATAGAATATATCAATATAATGTAATTGATCACTTCTAGAATTGTGAAGAACTCGTCTCCTGTTTGTCTAGAGGGGACTTTGTCGACTTCACAACGCAGTTAGAAGGTCTTGCTTCAATCTATCAATTAAATGCTGATAAGAAAGTTAAATGTAAAGCATTTAGCGCATTACAATCGCTTGAAGCAGATTTGGGTGTTCTTGCTCAGTTACAAACTTTTATGAAGGAGCCTTTCAATCTTGTACACAAAAGTCCTGTTGGTCAGTTACTATTATTATAAAATATTTAGTTTCTTGTGAATATTTTTTTTTTAATTAAATACAAATTGTTTGTGATTAATTTAGGTATTCTGGAAAGAAGAAGAGGAGGTCACGCCATGAAACTTACGTATTTCGTGTCGCCTTATGATTTAATTGACCAGAAAAATCGTAGTTGTGAAACGTTAAGCTTAGATGCAGTCATTTCTAGAAAAATTGGTCATTCTGTAACCGTTTGTTTGGAAGGGTCCACGACTCATAAGCTACCAACTTCAAACATCATCACCGTTAGCCGAAGTTCCAGTGGAAAAAGGTATGTTTTACACGTATATTTTGAGTCCAATAGAATTAAAATTAATAAATATTTTATTATTTACAGTACACCTTCGTATGCTGTTCTAACTAATACAAATTCATCGTTACTGCCAGCTTGCTTCGTTCTTAAGTTGGCTAAAAAGATGCCAATGTGTTTAGCATTGCTACAGAAAATTCAAAAAGTGACGGAACTTGAATGCGGAGACGTTTCGGCTCCTCATCCTCTTTTAAGCATGATTGTTCAGCACACGAGTAACCGACAATTGGATTGCCAAAACAACCGTGGTTTATACGTCGTAAGTAGTCTTTTAATAATAAAATTTGAAGTTACTTTAGTTAAGTCACTGTTACTCATACATTTTTTTAATTTCAGTCCTTACCGGACCAACACCACTGTTACTTCATGACTGAGAATAAAGACATGGAAGGCGTTTTAGTTGGAAGCATCCCATTTACTCATCCAGCTCATGTACCACAAATCCTGGTATATCTTCGACAACAGGCGCTGTTCAACACTCTTATTTCGAGTTGCGTAAGGTCTATAGCCCGTCAGGATCCAGAACATACTACCATATTCGAAGTAAGCGCACTATCGTGGCAATCTGTATCCGTGAGTTTAGAGCATCCTTTTGAAGAAACTATGGCAACCGCGTTATTAGATTTAACGGATATATCGGCTCTGAAGTGTAAACTTTACGGAGTTAGTATCGAAAACACTGAGCAAATTTCAGAAGTTGCTGGGAGAGTTTTACAACGATGCCTCAGCATTCCGCTGACAATGAGAACTCTAATTAAAATTTGGGAAGGTAGAAGTTCTATAGGTACCAACATAACTGGAGGTGGTAACGGGAATTATAATATAAACCTTGGAACAGAAAGAGATCAAAATGGTCACAATGGACCTGGTATACCCGACTTTGGGAGTGAGGATGTGCAAATTAAACAAGAACCTGGAACGATTAACGGTTCTGGACAATCAATTGGGAGACAACAGATGTCCCAGCAACAACAACAGCAATCACAAAATCAACAGCAGCAGTCTTTTTTAGATGCCGGAACGGAGAGTAGTATCGGTTTTCCGTCTTTTTCCGGCCAATCCGATACAAGCACTACTGCAATGTTGAACCCTTTACAGTTGGGAGCACTTCTTGGTCAAGCAAAGATGTCTTCTAGTACCTCTAATCTCACTAGTGAAAGATCAAAAAAATCTCGTAAGAGGAAAGCAGCTGATGGATCCTGGAGAAGTCCTAAAAGGAAAACCGAGGATTCTGGGGAGATATTGCTTGAAAGTTCTAGTTCAGATTCCACACCACTTGGTACACCAACGGGTAGTAGAGATAACACTAATGAGGCAAGAACTCCTACACCAACTTCTGCTATTAACTTAGGAAGTGGAATTGAGCTTTCGAACATTGATACCTCTGATATCCTAGGTACCGACAAGAGCTCTGATTACGACATGGAAACCGAGAGCGAGGTTATGGAGGTTCACGAGGTACAAAACGTTGAAGAGCTCTTGAAGAAAGATCGAAAATCAAAAAAGCGGGAAGAGAAAAAGAGTCCGACTAGTTCCTTCGAAGAGAGTAAAAATTTAGTACCTCCATCTGTTAGCATTACTCCAATTTCTAGTAGTGGAATGGGAACGAGTACTAATTACAGCTCCGTACTCACAGGAATGGGACTCGAGCGAAGGCCTGGTATTGAGATTATACCCATAACATCTACACCGCAAACGAGTCTTCCGAGTTCGATTACGATTACACCAATCGTAGGTCCAGCATCCAAAGCTGCGATGGACGAGCGGAGAGAAAGAAAGAGTTCAAAAAACCGGTCAGGTACCGACGATGGGAAAAGTAAGCTGGAGAAAAAGAAAAAAAGAAAGCGAGAAGAGAGTCCGATGGGTCCACCTGACAAGTACCCACCGAAACAACAACAAGACGCTCTCTCGAAGCCCGTCTCGGTAAGCATCAAACCAACAGAATCCCCGCCCGGTTCACTTAGTTCATCTAGACCATCTTCTCCAGCTACTACTTTGAGAAAATTTAGTCCTTCCCCCACGCACACCAGCCCTTTAGCCCTCGTTGGGAAATCTAGCCCGACTTTAAAGCAAACTTCGAGTAAACCGGTTCAAAGTCCGAAGCATTCACCAGTTTATAGTAGTCCAAAACATATGTCAGTAATGCCAGCAAGTGTAAGTCCTAAGCACGGAACATCTTCGCCGAAACACGGAAGCTCGGGAAGTGCCGGAAAACCAAGCATGTCGGCTTTAAAATCAGCAGCCAGTTCACCATCGAGTGGGAAAGGTGATGGGGGCACTCCGTCAAAGTGTAAATCTTCATCTTCCTCTTCTAGCAAAGACTCTTCTCGCGAGAAAGACAGAAAAGCTTCCTTAGCCTTTAGCAGCTCTTCTGGCCATCAAAGTCCGAAATCGAAATCCTGCGGGAAACCAAAGCAACTAGAGTCGCTTTCAACTGGAGATTCCGGCCAGCAGTCAACACAGAGCGGCAGTTCTGGCTGCGGAAGCACAACGCCACCTTCAGAACTTAATAAATCTGCAACTGCTCAACAACAAGCGAGGAATCGAAAAGGTTCGCTCAGTGCAGTAATCGACAAGTTAAAAAATGCCCAGCATTGTACCGATGATGGTGCTAATGGTAGTTCTAAAGTATCAGCGACAAGCGGATCCTCTAGTGGATCATCTGGACAAAAGGAAAGAGGAATGACCTCGAACAAAGTAAGTGTCGAAGGGAAAAGTACGAATAAGAATCCGATGGATTCAAAGAATCCAGCAGAGTATATGGTCAAGCACAGCTCGGATGGGATGAAGATTACGATCAATAAAACCCGAACGAAAGACTCCAAGATGTTCACTTCGTCTTCATGTGGTAGTTCAGGAAATGGATCCCCTAAAACACATACAGGTTTGAAGCCAGGTGTTAGTTCTGGACCAGCTTCCAAAAAACCAACTCAGACTTCTCCAAAAGTGCATGCCTCTTCCACCATGACCTGTGGATCAGGAAGTGGCAACAAGATGCTTACTGGTGGTCAGAAATTTCCCGGCCTAATGAAATCCAGCTCTGGTTCGAACCTAACTTCCAGTGGTTCCTTGAACAAAGGTCCGTCGATGAAGTCTTCCTCTTCTTCTTCCAATACTGGCTCTCCAAAGACTTCAAGTTCTGGAGCGACTGACCTGAGTCGCTCTCGAGACAAATCAAGATTTCCAAAGTCCAGTGAGAAAAGCATATTCAGTTCAAAGGGCACAGACATCCGGAAGTCGAGTCCTTCTTCCCTCCGAGAGGAATGCGATTCGGAAAGAGCCTTTAAGCTTCTTGCCCACGTATCCATGTCGAGTCTTCAAAACCTTCCTGCCATTCCACCTCAACTCCTTGCTGTCGAAGGTTTGATGAAACAACTGGATACTAATTTCCAAATTCCTAAGCTCTCTGCTAGGGCGAACGCCGACTCGACTGATAAGAGATCCTCAGCCTCCGAGAAACTGTCTCAAATATCTGAATCTATTTCCAAATCTGGAATGGACAACAAAGCTTCTGATCAGATGACCAGGACCTCACAACTAAGTTCAAACCCTATTGCAAACATGTCCAACACTAAACCAGAGGAGTCTATGAATACACCTGTAAATTTTGGTACTAGTTCCAGCTCAAGTCTTCTGCTCTCACAACAAGGTTCCCACGACACTGATGTGCCCACAAATCTCTCAATGCAGTCTGACGACAATCAATCAAAATCTGAATTGATCAATCGGCCCTTTCTGAACAGCTCTGCTATATCCGATAACACTAAAGATGATTCAGGTGTCGTCATCGTTGCGCTTCCAAAAATTAGCGACTCACAATTAGTACCAGGAAAACAAGGCTATGGAGTTTCGAGCGGAGGAATGAGCGTTTGTGATAGCATTAATATTGGAAGCAGTTCGGAAAGTTTAAACTTGAGCACGAAGTCTTTGGACGCTTCGATGAATAAGTATGCGAAATGCGGGGATGATAAGGAATCTCAACAGCCCTTTCAAGTATCGAATCTGGTGTTGAGCGATCCTGCAACGACGATTTCTGCAATCACGGGGACAACAAGTTCCACGAAAGAAGCAGCGGCGACCTTGTTGGATTTTTCCACGCCTAAGGATGCACACAAGAGCTCTATGTCTTTAGTTTCAGAAAGGGCACTTTTGAGGAGGAATACACCGCCGCCTCCACCACCTCCACCTCCTCCGCCGCCACCACCTCCTCCACCTCCACCGCCTTCGTCTTCTTCACAGACGGTAGCAATTCCCTCCTCAATACCTATTTTAACAGCAACAACCTTGACGTCAGCATCATCAGCACCAAGTTTTCCACCGAGTCCATCGGTAAGCCTCCATATTGTAAAAAGTCCTGCGCCGTCGCCACGAGTTATTCCACCATCGCCTCATTCAGCTTCACCCTGCATTACTGATGATGAACTCATGGATGAGGCACTGGTCGGAATGGGTAAATGAAGATTACTTAAATTTAGCTACACAATTTTTTCTGTTTACGGTTTTGATCCTCTTTCAAGTTTTAGCTTGACTTTGGCTTTGCATAAGTCGTAGATTTAATACAGCTAGAATTCTGGTTCACAAAGAAGATTTAAGTATTAACTCTAAGAAATTAAAAGTTATTTGATTTAATCCCATATACTGTTAAAAATTGTTGAAGTTTGAAATAAAGAGCTATTTTTTTTAAGACAGAAAAATAGTATAGCCGTCCCTTTATACACAATGTCTTGTAAACAGAACTTCACAAGTATTTAAAGGTATATTAAAATTTTTAAGGGAAAATTGATCAATTTCAATCATTTTAAGGCTTTTCTCATGCGGTTATAAAAAAAAAGTAAAGAATTGAACTTTTAAAAATGAACCAAAAACTTTGTGACTATTGGCAGTTATATGTATTGAGGATTTTACAAACTTATTTTTAAGCGAATATTAAAATAATTTCTATGAACTTTTCATTGATAAAAAGAAATCAGCTCTATATTATATTATATTCATGTTTTATCAATTCTTTTGAATTAGTTTCAAAATTCTGTTCTAAACTCTTCTTGAAAGAAACTTGAAAGAGGAAAATGCTTTTGTTGTTGCCTAGGAAATAATTAATAAATTATATTGTTTAGCAAAATTTTCAAAAATTGTTCAGTTTTTTAAAATGAAAAATTTTTTTATTGTACTATCGATTTTAGAACTCTCAACGAAAGAAATATTTGATTTTGAAAATCAAGTGGTATTCTTTCGATACTTTACGATAATTAGAAATTAGCATCTATTAAATAACTTAACTCTTTCGTAACTTCTTCATATGCCTGTGTTTTCACTAATTCAAGTCTTCCATCTTAGCACAAGTTTTTCACTCTCTTAAATAAAAAAATTTATTTCACTCGCACGTTTTCTATATTGAAGATATTAATTGAATTTATTTTTCTGTTTCTTTTTTGAGCTTTTGAGTTTATTACGAAAGGGTTAATATATAGTTAAATAATAATTACAATTCTTTATCTTCTGTGGAGATAACAACTTTACTCATGTATATGACGCACGGCTAGACAATCATTAAATATCTTATTGTCTCCAGGATAAAGCGAATGAAAGGTTCAAGTGCCGATGAAATAGGGAATAATCTATAGTTAAATAAGGTAAAGACATCAATAGTGAGCCAGTCGGTCTTGTTTTCACGTAAGAATAGTAAATAATTTAAACTATCAGAACACTGTTGATGTCGTCACCCTATCTTATGAATCCTAGAAATTATTTCTACGCTGTTACACTGCTTGGAAGAACAAAGAACTTATTGTAAATAATTTGTTCTTAGATCTCTTGTAGTCAACTTTTCATTTAGAATTTGTTAGTTCTGCGACTGTGTTCATTATAATTATAATCTATGATTCAATTATTATCCATTTCATGAATTAGGTGATATTTTTAAATTATGCATGGATAGATTTGACAGAAATTTTGTAAATTTAAATATTTACACCAGCCTATACCAAACCAAAACTTTTCTATTTTGAAAATAAAAATATTGATGAATTAGTTATCAGAAAAGAACTTCCTTTTTTGTTGTTTAAAATTTTGGAAACCAACTTTCTCACCAAGTACTTTGTTCTTTTATCTTTATATGTGACTATGGATAAGAACTTATCAGTGAAAGTATCTTATCGAACTGTTTAGCCTTATCATCGGGACATCGATCGGCGAAGATAAAAATATTTATTTTCTCTGAGTCAATCGGCCGCGTCCCTTGTTTGGCCTTTAATTCTGCCATGCAAAAGACGTAATTGTCAAGCACAGGGCGATTCAAGAAGAGATTGTTGGTATTCATTATTCATTTTTTTAAATTTATCCTTTCAGGAAAAATCGAGAAATGTTCAAATGTAAAGAATGTTTTAGACATTTGAATCTACCTCAAGACACATTTAAGGTATATCCTAAATATAAATAAATGAGAATGAAAAATAGGTAAAGATCATTTGATTTGGCCCCTAAATAATGTAAAAATTAATCGGATATAGAGGTCAAATCAAATGGTCTTTACCAAATTCTCATTCTCATGTCTTTATATATAATTTATTATTCTATAATCGACGATAATCTTTTTCCTTTACCTTATTGTTAAGTGGAGATCTGAATCTTGCCATAAGTCTTGAATCGCCTTGTTTAAATAGGTACAAATATACATTTGAACACTTGGCCATCAAAATACGCGCTGAACGCCATCGTTAAAATTTAGTGATTATCTCGAAAATTACCGATAAAAAATTTTTCAAAGAACTAAAAATATGCACAATATCTTCCTATATCGTGGGCATAGGATTACAAAATTAAAGATCAGAAAAAAAATTGAAAAGATTAACAGAACGATGGCACTCAGTACGTATCCCTTTTTGATCGCCAAGGATTCATTTATACATATAGGTCATAAATTAATTTGTATAGAGAAGATATATTATAAATAAATACCTGTATATAATTATTATATTGTTCTATCTTTAACGCTAGGTGTAAGGACAAAAAGATATATGTAAGACGCAAATAAACTTATTTCTTTTTGTAAAAATTTTTAGTTTTATATATTTACAATTGAAAATCATTTCACGGTATAATCGAAGAAATTATACAATTAAAAGTCTGGAAAGAAAATCAAATTAAATTAAATTTAATTAATTAAATTGGTTTTCGACAGAACCAACTCCTTGGAAGAATTAGATCTAGAATTTGGTCATGGTAGGGTGCACAATTTATTCTTGCAAAGAATTCCATAGAGTAGAGACTGAGCATTATACCGCAACCGGAACAAAGTGTCAGCCATATGAAAATATTACCATTGGATTTTGTATTTTTTTTTGTAATGAAAACGAACATCATACCAAAACCGCCAAACATCACTAGCATCACTGGATAAAAAAATCGAAAGGTCATGGCCAAGATGTATTCGTGGAAACCAGCTGAGACTAGGAAGACGAAGAGAGTTGAAGTTATTTTGTTTTTGCAAGTGATGATCTCGTACATATCTTTATAAATATAAGTGTAGAGCCAATCATGCACCACAATGTTCCAAGTACGATAATAGCTTCCATATGATGTCGAGTTCCACCAATCCTAGAAGTAAAGAACACAAAATTGTTTTTAATTATTATTAAACTTGAACTGATTGTTTTTTCGTACTTTACTGATAATATTTTCTTACCTTATAGAACATTCTATCAGCAAATCGAAGAAGTTCAGCAGACCCATTCATCCAGGAATGAAGTAAGCAATAAAATCCACAGAGGAAGACTAAAATTCCAGGCATCATCGTACCGAACAAGCTAAGAATTAGAGTTCGAGTTTCGAAAGGCTGAACTCCAGTCTGCCTAAATAGAGGCACCAAAAAACGTTCAAAGACGAATGCCACGTAGAAAATGACAAGAACTACCTCTGCATAGTTCCAGACGACTACTCTCCATCTGATTATTTTTGTCCTGAAGAAAAGAAACAATCCATTATTAGCAAATATGGTGAGTACATTTAAAGAAAATTGAATCCTTTCAATATATCATAATTAAAATATTTTACCTCGGGTAGTTTTCTCGATATACTAAAGTTGGAGCGAACATAAAGTACAAAAACTTGGAAAATCCTGGATACGAAGGTTCCAGATTTTCTGTATGAGGTTTATATGCTAATACTCTTGGGGTATTGCTTCTCACAAATGCATGTGTCTTCATCAGCATACGTACCTGCAATAAATTTTTAATTTATTATTGCTAACGATTTTATTACTTTCAGCAATTTTTTATTTTTCACTTTTTGGGTACATTTACTCCTAAAATTAAATTAACTGAATATATATTATTATACTTGACTTTCATAACAGAATTCAGTGATTGGAAGAGAATTTTGCTTTTAGTGTGAGTTGATATGGTTATCATGAAATATAAAATTGATAATTTCATGCAGATTAATTATTTGTAAGAGAAATATTTTAATCTTTGATTGACTAATTTACTTATTATGTACTCTGTCTGGAATTATGAAATAAGCTTATTGAACTGGCGAGACCGTAACTAGATAAGCTTGTCTCACACTATATGTTTTGAAATACTATTGACTTGCTAAATCAGATTTTTACTTTTCTTTATTGGTATCAATTATTTTTACGAAATAATTAGATTTATTACCTGTTCCATTAACACTATTAAACTTGATGCTGGAGGAAGGTCCTCTTGAACAACAGCTTTCGCTGGAAGAATTATGAAGGCACTTTGGTAAAGCAATAAAGCTATCAACGCTGCATAATCCCATATTTGCAATAAGAAAGCTGAAATCAAACATGTAATTAAATTTGTGGTTCCATTATTTAAATCTAATTATGGATGTATTATTATATTTACATTTTGGTTGAAAATCAAGTCGTTTGTGTGCCCAAAATGAAAAGGCTGAATACAAACAAAAAGTAGAAAGTGTCATTCCCATCCAAGTATGAATTACTATTGGCAATTTACCGAATCCAGTCATTATCGTTTTTACACCAAGATGTGATCTGAAATCAATAAATAAATTTTTATAAATTTTTTATATAAATGTAGTAGTTTTTTTTATTGTTTCTAAATAATTCTCAGTTTTTCTTAATTTTAACTTACGTTCCCGTTTCTAGAATGTCATGCATGACAGTGTTAATAAACAATATTATTAAAATGACTATAAAAATATTGTAAATTGTCCTTATGTGATTTATCTCAAATAAATCTGTCAGTAGAGAATTTCTTGGAAGAAATTGTTTGTCTGAAAGAACGCCATTTTTCGAAAGTTTCCTAAAATCATTATTAAAAGTTAAATAAATTTTTATAATTAATATTATTATAATAAGAATTTATTTCGTAGGTATCTGTTTAATCTGCTTTCTACTCACCCATTATCACAGTATTTGTCTGATTTGATGAAATCCTTTGCTAATGTATTTTCTGATTTGGCTAATTCTATTTTTTCTATCAAATGATCTCTCACAGCATTCAACTTGTCACTCAGGTCCTGAAAATCCGTCTAAATTTTATGATCGATTAGACAAATCTTGAAAATACTAATATTGGATAATAAAATTTGAACAAATACATTTAATTCTACTTTTAAAAAATAAATTCCAAATTGAAAATATTTACGCACTTCTAGTCGTTCTTGTAAACTTTCTAAATTCATCCTGCGAAGTAAATCTTCCTCTCGAATTTTAGATTCCTTGTTCACTGAAAAATGTTTTTAATTTTATTCATTTCTTGATTTGTAATCTAGAATCAATTATTGCGGACTGCAACATTGTATCTAGTACTCTTATTTATAATCAAGAAAAACTTTGAACTTTTTAAAGAGACATCTTTCATTATTTCATATCTCTACCCACAAATTGTCGTTGATGATAATAAACTGCTTAAATTAAAATTTATCCACTGCAGATAAAACTATTAATCTTGGAAGACAAATTCGTGGTTACTACTTTGTTGCAAAAAAAATCCCTAGTTTATTCCGATATTATTTACTTTCATTTTATTAGTTACAAACACCTGACTTTTTTTTATTAAAAAGGTATACGTTTTCTTATTTTTAATCACAACTATTATTCTATTAAAAATATAATAGCATACTAAACAAGTTTTATTCCACTTATGCTTTATATTTTTGTAAATTTTATAAAATTTTGTTAATTTATATACAATTAATTTAAATTTTGAATTTCATTCACTTTCACTCGTGTTTATTTCAGATGAGTCATTACCAGTAGTTTGAAGAATGTTTTGCTTTTCCTCTGGATTGAGGGCCATGACCTTCGTGAAAATATGAAAATTATTTACAATAAAAATATAAACTTCACTTTCAATAATCTTTAGAATAATAAATTACTAAACACTTGGTTCTCATATTACATCTCAACACTGACTGCAACTGACTGATCGTTTTCCCGGTGATTCTATATTTTTACTTCTATTCTGCCCTCGTAGAATCTCCCTCTCTTTTCTCCCTTCTATTCTTTTATAATCTCGTATTATCAGTTATTCGTATTCCAAGCTTATCGCTGTCATTCATTCAAACCAATGTACTGAAAAATCAACATTATAGTGCAAATGTACTAACATAGTTGATAGAAGTTCTAGTGTACTGAAGAGATCGCTCATTCTATTTTGTAAGGTACTCGAAGATGGGCTACTATATATGTAAAGGTCAAAGTAATCGTTGTGACACCAATTGATTATTGTCATTCATAAAGTGCGCTCTGGTATATAATGTATATCACGTAGGCTTCTAGACACTATAGTGTAACATTTCTTTGAAAATTAAAATATATAATTCAGAAAACTTCTTCTATATAATCATTTTTTTTTCAACATTAGCCTTGAATTAATTACGATGACCCTGCAGTTACAGTGTCTGACAAAACATATTGGAATGATTTTCCGCATTTCTGTTTACTTTTTTCTGGGAAGTGAGTTAATCATACTTTTAGAGTGCTAGTCATAATAAACGTGAAACAGTTTTTTAGATTTACAAGAATTTCTTTATAATTCAAATATGCGTAAGTCAAAAAATTTATTTTGAAGATTAACTGAATGAAAATTATTGAAAAGCATTGAAAATTAATTTCGACCTATTTTTTTGAGAAAGAAGATTAGGTGTTTTTATAAAAAAGGCAAATAATTGTCGTAGTCGTATAACATTATTTTTAATAACATGGAGTATTAAATTAATTATTCAACTATGTACATTTATACAAAACATCATTGAGCACCATTGTGTTTCCAGCGTGTGTAAGATTCATTGTTTTCGTATTCTGCTTTTCTCTTGTTCTACAGTTTCGAAACTTTTGAGCTGTTCGTCAAGGATTTTTGTAATGAACAGGTCCTGATAACGGAGGTCGTGGTACGTCACTGGTGAACTGCATTGTGTCAGAAACCTGTCACAATCAAAATTTGTTTTAATTGGTGAATATTGTATAATATACTACCTAAGCTTAAATGAATTTATTAAATTCTGTAAGGATTGATTAATTACCTGTGTCATATGAACTAGAGAATTTGTGTAACTAGATCGCTGGGAATAACTTGTAGGCGCGTGGCTGGAAGACTGCACCAATCCTGATTGAATATCGTTTGCAGAAGACTTATAACAATTCTGTAAACAAAAATGTGCTAATTTAACTAAAAAAATTGACTTTCTGAAATCTGGTTTGTACTTTCTTTTTGTTCCAGGAAATGAAAGAGTTTAGAAGAGGGCGGTTCTACGTCATTCATAATATAAAAAATGTACAAATTTATTTCAATATTTAATAAATTATAGTTGTTTAAGAAATTGGATCTGTTTTCTGCCAAATGAGTTTTATCTAGTTTCTTTAAAGAGAAAGTAGTTCTATGGAACTCTTTAAGTTAAGTTTGAGTTCAGGACGGTTAAGTCTAATTGACAAATTATTCTATTTGTAACACGGGGAACAAGAATCATTGGATGCAGTGTGTCACATTAGAATTAATTTTGTATTATCATGTGGTGCCTTACCTAAGGTTTATTATAATACTCAAGAAAAGAAAGACTTTAATTTAATTAAAAACTCACCTTATCATTCATCTCAGGAAATATCGTGCTGAGATTAAAGTTGATAAGACTCGTTCCCGATGGATGATGACCCATGGCCATTGGATTGCTGGAAGGAATTCCAGTCGAAGGGATTCCTTGACTTCCGGATACAATTGGCGGAGGAAGCGACGAAGATGATGATGGTTGGGGTGGCGGAGGTGCTGGAGGCAACGGTGGAGGTGGTGGAGCTAATGCATTTATCGGTTTCGGATAAACATTAGCTTGTGGATGATTCTGATATAGAGGATTAGCATGTGGCGGAAGAAAATGAGTCGTATGATGATATTCGTCCAATGGTGAAGTTATACCCGAAAGTGGGAATTCAAAATTCTGTACAGTCCCATCAGTCTTACGCTTCCCTTTTTTTTGTGCTGAAGGGAATAATCGTTTATCGCAATTTTGATGCTTGCTAACAGCAACGTGCTGATGATTTTTAGAGTTAGCACTCATATTTGCTAGAATTGGTGTTGTTATATTCGACGTCGTAGGTGGCAGTAAGAAATTATTAGCTTCCAAATAATCCGAATTCTCGTGCAGAGACATCATATAATTGGTTGGAGTATTGGATATACTCGTAATAAAATTCGTAGTTGGATAAATATTAGCATTCGAAGAATAGCCGTAAGAGTGATTAAAATTTTGGTTGACGACTTGCCCATATCCACTAGTGTCATCCACATTTGGAAAATAGTTAATCGGCATCATCGAGTCGGTGGAAGATAGGCTACTTGGGAATTTATTTTGCGAGTAGTTTGTATATTTTGTAGAATTTTTGTCGTGATTGATAGTTTCATTGACACTGGTATTAGTGCTGATTAAAGCTTCGGCTGTGTAGTTGCTTTTGCAGTTTCTACTTCTCCAGTGGACATCATTTTGCTGGTACTTTGGTTGCTGCTGGTAGTTTTGATCAACAAAACTAGAAGGTTTATGTTCCTCGTGTCGTTGGAGTTGCTCATTAACAGATGTTTGCTTCCTTATATCTATTTGTCGTTTAGCACTATTTCTGGGACTGGTGTTATTCTTTCTCTGATGCTTTCGTGGTTGCTGTTGTTGTTGCTGATTTTGATGTGAATGTTGATTCTTTTCAGCCTTCTCGTGTTCGACAAGTTGGCTAACTGACAAAAAAGACATCCCTTGAGCAGCATGCTGAAGATTTTGTGTATTTAACATGGTTTGGAACTCCCTTCCTCCTTCCTTCTCTTTTGAAGGGTCTTTGCTCTGGTCATTAGTCGAGCCTCTGACGGGCATCTGCCCAAAGAGGAAATTTTGCTTGTCTGGTAGATTGGTTCCCAAAGCTAGATCGCCAACCAACGTTGGGAGAGTCGAAGGAACGACTTGATGATCAATAGACTTCAGAGCTTGAGTTTGTTCAACGTTCTGAGCTATATTTTTAGTTGGAGACCAGGAGAATGGTTGTTCTTCTGGATAAAAAGTTGGTTCCATAGTTCTCTTCGGATCACTTTGCAAAACTGGTATGTTGGGAAAACCATGAGGAGTGACATCGTAATTATTGTAAAATTGATTGGATGTACTCTGATTGTAAGTCGGAGTTTGAGAGAATAGATTGTTTTGACAAAAATCTAATTCTTTTCCGATGGGTGGTAGAATTATGTCAGTAATGTTCGAGTTGTGTTTAATCTCGGGTGTCATCATCCAATTTACAGGAGGTCGAACCGGGTGTTGTTGCTGGAGTTGCTGATGTTGAGTCTTCGTTTTAATAGAACTCTGCTGTTGTTGTTGCTGTCCCAATTTATTACCAGCATTGTAGGTCGTGTTATCATGTTGGAGAATGTTTGCCTGGCTAGTAGGTTGGTATTTCTGTTGATGTTGAGACTTGTCCACATACTTGAAATTCGAATTGTATATCTCAGCGTTATATCTCGCTTGCTGAGATTCTGAATCAAAATGAGTTTGAATTCCATAGTCAGGCATCATGTAATTTGATTTATCTTGTTTGGGTGGAGGTATTATTTGAGAAGGAGCTTTCAATCCGTGTTGCTGTCGTGTATCAATGCCTGAGTAATCATTTTGCATGTAGTCAAGATCTGCAGAGTACTTGATCTTATTCTTGTTATCATTTCCATATTTATACTCGGTATTTGGTACCGGATTCTGATTCTGTGACTGGCTCTGTGATTGAATTTGTGAGCGACTCTGTTTCTGAGATACAGGAATCGACCTAACGTTTCGAGATTTCGATGTATCTAAATAGGATCGTTTCTGCATCTCTAATGACTGCTTTGCTCTTGATTTGTCGAAACCAGTAGACTGTAAATCTGGATAGGAAGGGGCAGACAGAGTGTTTGTGAAGCTTTCCTTGTGGAGAGGAAGGTAGTTGAAGTTCTCGCAAATCGTCTTTTGGGTAGATTCAGATTGGGTTCCTTGTTCAAATTGATTGTTATTACCACCACTAGAAGGTGAGAAAGTAGTCCAGGAAAGAATACTGAAATTGGAAGTATTATGTGCAATTGTAGTTGTCGACTGGGTTCTAGAAAGAGCACTTTCTTCGTAATTAGAAGTTGCAATAAACGATTGTTGCTGCTGTGGATACGAATTTGGAATGGAAGTAGTTTTATCATTCAGAATGTTAGCTTCAGTCGTAACCATCTTCTTCCCACTCTTTTCATATGGAAGAATGTAAGGAGATGGATCTTCTGTTTTTCGTTGATAAGTATTATTTCTAATATCAGGCTCTGGATTGTTTGAATTTGATTTCTTCGTATCAAGTGACGTATTCTTGCTTTTATCAGTACACTCGTAAGATACATTATGCTCTAGTTGATTCGCTTCTACTTTTTTGGTTGAATAAATTTCGTTTGATGATTTCTGCCTTACAGTTTCAGATTGAATTGAGGGCATTACTTTACCAGGAGCACAGCTTTGTCTATGATTTTCGGAAGAATTAGAAAAAGGTTCTGTATTAGTAGAGTAATAAACTGAACGAGTGTCAAATGAAACTGTTGCTGAATTGTATGTTCCAGATTTGCAATGATTATGACGTTCTTGATTATTTGTGTTTTGAACTGTGGATGAAGAACTAGATTGAAGAGTCTTCTCAACTTGATTTGAAGTATTTAGATGAGTGATTTTTGTAGGACAATTCTGGTCAAGAATTGCATTGAAAGAAATTGAATCTCTAGTGTTAAAGGGTTCAAGATTTATTTGCATCGCTTCTGTAATTTTCTGAACCTGTTGGGAACTCTGAGAAACTTGATCAAGCGAGTTGAGACTTTGGGTTTCCATTTTTTCTTTTGGATCCAGAGAGCTTGCTAAATTTGGTAGCTTATCTACAGGAGAAATGCGATCTGTAACTTCAGAAGCACTTGAGAAAGTTACAATTTTATTATTCGATATAAATGGTACTTCGAGCTCTCTTGAATTGAATGTATTTGCATTCGAAGTCTCATCGGGATGGAATTCATAATGAGGATTCCGAATGGAATTATCTTTAAGAGATTCAGTTCGGCTCTCTTGAGATTCTAAATATTGAGAAGTAGAATCATATTTTGTAGAATTTACAACTTTGACTGAAGTTGATAAAGTCGTGGAATTAGTAGTCGTTAAAATATCACTTTTAGAAGTCGTAGGATAATTTAAGATTGACTGGGGTTTAATTTGATCTGAATAGTCGTTATTTTCACTCGAGGATACATCGCGTATGATTAAAGTCGATTCGTTTATACCATTAATCATTGGACTAGAACTATTGATGGTAACCACAGTACTCACATTGGCAGATGTTATATTAGTAGTTGAATTTTCAGGAAAAGAATTAGCTACTTCTGTAAGTGTCCTTGTTGTTAATTGATCAGTAGAACTTGGTATTTTGAACTGCTCTTTAACAGTTTCAGGGCCAATCATCTTTGGAAGGAGCTTTATTGTTTCCACTGACTTTGTTTCTACTCGATTACTTTTCAATGTGGTGATACTTTCTGGGATGTTTGTTGATGAAGATTTAATTTTGAAACTATTAGGCTCCATTGTACCGATTTGTAACAACATTGGAGGAGTTTGACTTTGATATTTAAAATCCTCTTTCAATTCCTCTTCCAATACTTCGGTTTTTCCACTTAGTGAAGAAACTAAGGGGAATGCCATCAAAAATGCGGCCGTTGGTGATATTGATTCCGGATTGTGGGAGCTAGAAGGAACTTGAAGAGAAGCAAATATGTCATTCGATAAATCTGTATGAAGTGTATCTGATTTGCTACTTATCGGGATGAATCCACTGCTTGAATTATAAGAGAGGGTTTTTAATTCCTCTTCTTTAGATGTGTCAGGAGATTCTCGTAATGTTTCGTTTTGTTTAGGTAACACAGGCAATGATTCGGAAGTAGATGGTGCGGAATTTATTGATTCGTTTGATAATAATTTCATGGTTGTAGTTGTGTTTGTATCGAGGTTCAAAAGAATTTTGTTATTTTCTGTTGCTCCTCCTTCATCTGTAATTGCAGCCTCATCTGTGTTTGATTGCAAAAGACTCTCAAATCCTGCATCTAAATCACAGACTTCATTCGACCTTTCTGATATTATTACTTCTTCCTCAATTGTCTGTTCGTTGACTGTTGCTTTCATTGGTGACATTGAAAGCGATGATTGATTCGTTTGATAATAATTTCATGGTTGTAGTTGTGTTTGTATCGAGGTTCAAAAGAATTTTGTTATTTTCTGTTGCTCCTCCTTCATCTGTAATTGCAGCCTCATCTGTGTTTGATTGCAAAAGACTCTCAAATCCTGCATCTAAATCACAGACTTCATTCGACCTTTCTGATATTATTACTTCTTCCTCAATTGTCTGTTCGTTGACTGTTGCTTTCATTGGTGACATTGAAAGCGATGAT